>CM068840.1:96400182-96917682 GCA_028554795.2 Sinohyriopsis cumingii | reverse complement strand
ATTAAAATATATTATAAATGTTAGAGAATTACTGATAATACTCGTTCATATTTATGACATAATGTAGTACTACAATCAACAAAGTAACAAGAAATAAGTCTCCTCAAGAACACACCATAGTCTTTGATTGCAGTTGACATGATTTGAAACGTACATGCAGATGAAGAATCAAATTTACAGTATGTCCAGCACACAAAATAAATCATATATCAACATTTCCAACAGTTTAAGCTTAATAAATTCCCCGTAATGTGAGGACGATGAATATTAACATCGAATTTGTAACGAGAGGTTGTAACTTTTACATACTTCCTCGTGGTGACAGCCTATGTGAATTGAACCTTAAAAGTGTGTATATTCCATATGGTTAATAACCTTTTCGCACTTTAGAATTTAATATCAAACAAATATTGAATTTTCAGTACGAGTTTAATTATCATGCAGAATAAAATAAACGTATCAAAATTTAAAAAGCATGTACTAAGTAACAAACAATCAAAAATTGTCATTTTCTAAAGAAAATACTCATACACAGGAAATGTATGATCATAATTGTTTATTCAAATATTTACTGAGGGAAATGGAAACTGTTTGAAAACTCCGAAATTATTTGACCAACAATATAAAAATGTTCCATACCAAAAGAGAAACGTTTGTCTTCATTCTGTAGTCTAAATTCGGTTGTCATATCGATTCAGATTAAAATCACAAACTATATATGAACCAGGCGATCCGACAATTCCTGTAGACCCTTTTCATTACATAATCTAATAACAGCTTTATGGTGCTAACAATAAATCTTCCTAACACGAAATGAAATGTTCCATATGAAAGGCTATTTAACATAAGTGGATAGAGAATTTGAAAGAAAATCAGAACATAAACTTTTATCGACGCATGTCAGATTTCCGTAATATCCGAGATCTCGAATTTGCTGTCGTCGAGAAATGTTTCTCTTTATCGTTATCGTATTGGCTATTAGATATCGGAAACTGCCTAACGTAGTGAAGGTTAACACCTGATTGAACACCTGTTCATGTTACCTGACATGATGGAGGCTAATTAGTACACCATGGAATTGACCAATAGGCGTTTTCTTAGTAAACCTTGTCTGATACAGTTATAGACCAAGATTCATCTACTTGTCCATTCATAACTAAATGCAAAAGACCCGGACCTATGTATACATATGTATATATATTATATATCCGAGAATGCTAAATAACTAAATTCCATGACCATCTACGGAGATCAGATATCTGGGAAATTGCTTTCATCAGTCACTAATTGAACGTGATAATATGATAAAACGCTACTTAACATTACCTACAATTACATGATTAAATTAATTAGTTAATAATTATTGTTATTATTGTGTTCTTAAGATCACAGTTATTGTTATCCCATCTAGATTTTATTATTTGCTACTTACGTTACTATCTATAATTATTCTTATGATACTAATAAAAACAAATGCAATTTTAATTCTGCTTAGTCATTGATGACACGTTTTGTGTCTTTTCCCGAAAGAGCTTTCACTCGAGCGGACCCACGTTATTGAATAAAACATTTTCTTGTGTATTTAACAGGTCATACATTGTGCATATATATATATATATATATATATATATATATATATATATATATATATATATATATGACAAACATGACAAGATTTTAACTACGGTTTTGAGGTCACCATATTAATTCAATACTACTGATTATACAGTTTTCAAAATTCAATATTTTATTTATATATGTTTTGTGATTTTGAACATCACTCATACTTATATGTATGATATTCTTCTGTTTTGGTTTTTTTCTTCCAACATGAAGCATTTTGTAAAATTCAACTTTTTTAAAATTTCTTCGTAAATTTATTTAAAGGTTATCTCTATCAATGGCCCCATTGTATAAATGTCTGTCTTAAATAATACACAATTTATTGTTACAGAATCGAAAATATTTTCTGGTCCATATAATATTTTATTTTTTGTTACACTTAAGATAAACTTCACGCGTCATTTAGAGAGAAATGCAACAAATGTATTATTTAAAATTCTTCATTGTCGAAAAATAGTACCCTTTTCAAACATTTTATGGGGAAAATGGTTTAAATCCGGATGATAATTCAGTCCATGATTTCTGCATCTATTGCACAGCTAGAAATATAATAGTGTTACCAATAGTTTGCGTATAGTTCATTAAAGTTAGAACAAATTAATTTTCTGCCAAAATTCAACCAATATATCTGTCAATAACAACCATTTCTTGGTTTTCAAATAAACTTTTAATTGTATGAAGTGTCAATAGTTATTATTTTTACTCCTGATTTTGTAGATTTCCGTATTATAATGTCTGATTTCGATAAAAGTTAAAGAAACGTTAAATAATATATACATCCAGTACAATGGTATGTATTAAATTGCACGCTTTTTTACCTTACAACATAATAATGCAACTGATATTCCTCATTAGATATAATTTTTATTGTTTCTGTAAATGTTGGGACCATTAAATTGTTATATATTTAAACGTGTCTGTCTTCCCACGTCACTTTCTTACGATTTATATGGAACTGCTGTACGATAAAAAAAAATCTTCTACTAAATAGAAATGTACGATAAAAAAAAAATCTTCTACTAACTAGAAATAAATGTTGGACAATTATATTACCTGAAGTAATCTAATAATGTAAATGGGATATATTCGGGTATATTCGGACACTTACTGCTCTACTTCTGGATGCGGAGAGACAGAAGGTACAGACTGGTTTGGGCATGGAATCCATGCCACCCCTCATCATGGCCTGATGTTTAATGCATGGCTGATCAATACCGTCCGTACCCACCATCAGAACAGTGTTCAGGTGGGCAATATAACTGGTGGCCAGTCTCAACGTCTCTATTTTGGACAACTTCCGGTCAGCCGGTTCCGTGGGAATCAGTGTCCGGAGAGTGATGAACGCTGTATTGACGCTGTGCGTCCGGTCACGCTCCCGGGCGTTCGCTTGATAACGCTGCTTTGGAGGCGAATTTCCAGCTTCATCGGAGTCACCCTGTCCGTTATCCGCCTTCCGACGTTTTCCAGAATTTACAATGGAATCCTCAGAACATCCACTGTCACTACACTCCGATGTAGCTTCATTGTCCTCGTCACATTTTCGTTTCCTGGGATCTTTTTTCATGGTTATATATGAAACTCAAGATTTTCGTAACCCAAGTTGATTTTCAAGAAGAGGAAAATTTCACTTATTCAGCTAGAAGTACATATCATTTGTAGAACATGGCAAATCCCAGACATTTTTCCACATTATTAAGATCGTATTTATTTTCCGTGTTGAGAAATTAAACAATATATGATGGTCCAAGGAATCGAAAGAATTATCACTTTGAAGAATTTAATCAAGCTCGGGAATTTCTGGCTTAATTTCCCTGGTATAGGATTTACCGATTGAACATCCAAGACTGAAGACAACACAGCATAAGGAAAGACCACATCAATCGGTTGTGAATGTTCGACAGACATCTGTTTCCAGAAGGTCACCTTGTTTGTTTTCCAGACAAATATAATGTGTATTCCATTTTCAAGTGTGTTGAATAAAATAACAAAGGGTCCGAAATAATGATGATACAGTCTCAATTTAGGTTGAACTTATTCTACCGATGAGATCCCTCTGGGTCATCATGTCAACTTGGACGATCTCGAGATGAGCGCGAGCGCTGTAAGTGGGCGGGGCTTAGGGGGTAATCAATCATTTGGCCTGTCAAGATCTCAGCACATCCAGCAACTGACGTATAGCTAGACTCCAGGCCAACACAACAGTAAATAACTCGGAACAGTTCTGTCAGGAGTTCAACCACATTGACTTCAAAAAACTTATTTATCTGTCCAACGATTTGTGAAAAGTGTTTTTAGGATTATGTTTAATTTTTAGAAAATATTCTGCTACAATAAATGACATAGCACAAATTATTTCCAGTTTTGCTCGTAAAATACTTTCTATAACTATTGATTACCTAATCTGCAGTATGGCATGCAGTCCGTCTAAAGATGGAAGGACAATGGTAGATATTGAACTTTTAGGAACTCAGTGGTACATGAAAGTAAACACCCTTTCAATCTTCAATACAAATGAACAGAATGGAATCCTCAGTACAAATTATTAGAAACTGACAGTCCTCTAGATTCTTAAACAGACCGACAGTCCTCAACACAAGTGAACACACTAACAGTCCTCGGTAGGAGCAAACATACTTATAGTCTTCAGTACAAATGAACACACTGACAGTCCTCAATATATATACAAGAAGACACTGACAGTCCTCAATATATATACAAGAAGACACTGACAGTCCTCAATATATATACAAGAAGACACTGACAGTCCTCAATATATATACAAGAAGACACTGACAGTCCTCAATATATATACAAGAAGACACTGACAGTCCTCAATATATATACAAGAAGACACTGACAGTCCTCAATATATATACAAGAAGACACTGACAGTCCTCAATATATATACAAGAAGACACTGACAGTCCTCAATATATATACAAGAAGACACTGACAGTCCTCAATAGAAGTAAACAGACTGACAGTCCTCAACACAAGTAAACAGACTGACAGTCCTCAACACAAGTAAACAGACTGACAGTCATCAACACAAGTGAACATACTGACAGTCCTCAACACAAGTAAACAGACTGACAGTCATCAACACAAGTAAACAGATTGACAGTCATCAACACAAGTGAACATACTGACAGTCCTCAATAGAAGTAAACAGACTTATAGTCCTCAGTACAAGTGAACACACTGACAGTCCTCAATACAAGTGAAGACAGTGAAAGTCCTATATAGAAGTAAAGACTTATAGTCCTCAATACAAGTGAAAACACTGACAGTCCTCAATACAAGTGAACACACTGACATTCCTCAATACAAGTGAAGACAGTGACAATCCTCAATACAAGTGAAAACACTGACAGTCCTCTATAGAAGTAAACAAACTAGCCATCTTTAATAATTCTAGCAAGAGAATATTGAATATTTCTCGTGGGAAAAAATCTGTATGATCTGGATTAATACCGTCATGATATTCTGGTAGAAAATGCAAATATTTCATCGTGACATTTCAAGACACATTTTAGTAAAACCTGTGGTGAAATCTCTCTCTCTCTTTCTCTCTCTCTCTCTCTCTCTCTCTCTCTCTCTCTCTCTCTCTCTCTCTATATATATATATATATATATATATATATATATATATATATATATATATATATATATATATATATATATATATAACTGTGCAAAACAATTGACGATCAACAGTGTAAACTAAATTTTAACTTGCCTAAGTTCTCTTGACTCTCACCGAGTCTTTGTCGGCAAAACTAAGAATCAGAGACAAATAATAATAAAAAACAATAAATTCCAATGGAAACGCTGAATTTATGAAACTTTGCTTGATTATGAATCTGAAAGAAATATTATTTAAATCTGATAGAAATACTATTTAAATCTGATAGAAATATTATTTAAAGCTCAGATGATAAAATGTTCCTCCTTATATGTAGTCATTTTGCTCATTTTAATTGAAATGATTCGGTCCAGTCAATCCAAAGCTTGAAACATAAAATGTTGGAAAACGCAGGGAACAGTTTGATTTAGGTTTCAATCTTTGGTGCATTATTTGTCTTAATCTTATTATATTCATTTGAAAGAGATGGTATAAGTTGGGAAATAAACTGCAAACGTATTTGAAACTATATTTAGAAACATGAACTCGTCCAGATACAAGTAATATCAAAGCCAAAAGTTTCTTTAAAGTATTTTAGAAAATTGTCATCCTTATAAATACAGTTAAATTTACCGTATTTTGAAAGAGTAATGTATGTTTTCCTGACAAACAGCAAGTGAAATAGCTTTATTGGCGATAATGCTGACGATAATTAAAAACTCGTCGAATATTGTGTAAGTACAAGTAATATTCTTGCCACATCAAAATTAATATAAAGCATGGGTACATCGAGAAGTACAAGGGAAATAAACATCTATAATGGACTCAATACATAGTAATTTTCGTAATTTTAATGAAAGCTATGGTAATGGACTCAATACCTAGTAAGTTTTTACAGTCTAAAGAAAGCTGTAGTAATGGACTCAACACAAAGTAAGTGTTGCAATTCTAAAGAAAGCTATAATAATGGACTCAAAATACAGTAAGGGTTGCCATTCTAAAGAAAGCTATAGTAATGGACTCAATACACAGTACGTGTTTAAAGTTTAAAGAAAGCTGTAATAATGGACTCAGTACATAGTAAGCTTTTACAGTCTAAAGAAAGCTATCGTAATGGACTCAGTACAAAGTAAGTGTTGCCATTCTAAAGAAAGCTATAGTAATGGACTCAATACACCGTAAGCGTTTAAAGTCTAAAGAAAGCTATAGTAATGGACTCAATACACAGCACGTGTTTACAGTCTAAAGAAAGCTATAGTAATAGACTCAATACAAAGTCAGTGTTGCCATTCTAAAGAAAGCTATAGTAATGGACTCAATACACCGTAAGCGTTTACAGTCTAAAGAAAGCTACAATAATGGACTCAGTACATAGTAAGTTTGTACATTATAAAGAAATCTGTACTAATGGACTCAATACAAAGTAAGTGTTGCCATTCTAAAGAAGGCTATAGTAATGGACTCAATGAACAGTAAGTGTTTACAGTCTAAAGAAAGATATAGTAATGGACTCAATACAAAGTAAGTGTTTACAGCCTAAAGAAAGCTATAGTAATGGACTCAATACAAAGTAAGATTTGCCATTGTAAAGTAAGCTATAGTAATGGACTCAATACACAGCACGTGTTTACAGTCTAAAGAAAGCTATAGTAATGGACTCAATACACAGCACGTGTTTACAGTCTAAAGAAAGCTATAGTAATAGACTCAATACAAAGTAAGTGTTGCCATTCTAAAGAAAGCTATAGTAATGGACTCAATACACCGTAAGCGTTTACAGTCTAAAGAAAGCTACAATAATGGACTCCGTACATAGTAAGTTTGTACATTATAAAGAAATCTGTACTAATGGACTCAATACAAAGTAAGTGTTGCCATTCTAAAGAAGGCTATAGTAATAGACTCAATACACAGTAAGCGTTTACAGTCTAAAGAAAGCTATAGTAATGGACTCAATACAAAGTAAGTGTTGCCATTCTAAAGAAAGCTATAGTAATGGACTCAATACATAGTAAGTGTTTACAGTCTAAAGAAAGATATAGTAATGGACTCAATGCACAGTACGTTTTTACAGTCTAAAGAAACCTATAGTAATGTACTCAATACAAAGTAAGTGTTGCCATTGTAAAGAAAGCTATAGTAATGGACTCAATACACAGCACGTGTTTACAGTCTAAAGAAAGCTATAGTAATGGACTCAATACACAGCACGTGTTTACAGTCTAAAGAAAGCTATAGTAATAGACTCAATACAAAGTAAGTGTTGCCATTCTAAAGAAAGCTATAGTAATGGACTCAATACACCGTAAGCGTTTACAGTCTAAAGAAAGCTACAATAATGGACTCCGTACATAGTAAGTTTGTACATTATAAAGAAATCTGTACTAATGGACTCAATACAAAGTAAGTGTTGCCATTCTAAATAAGGCTATAGTAATGGACTCAATGAACAGTAAGTATTTACAGTCTAAAGAAAGCTATAGTAATGGACTCAATGCAAAGTAAGTGTTGCAATTCTAAAGAAAGCTATAGTAATGGACTCAATACACCGTAAGCGTTTACAGTCTAAAGAAAGCTACAATAATGGACTCAGTATATAGTAAGTTTGTACATTATAAAGAAATCTGTACTAATGGACTCAATACAAAGTAAGTGTTGCCATTCTAAAGAAAGCTATAGTAATGGACTCAATACACATCATGTGTTTACAGTCTAAAGAAAGCTATAGTAATGGACTCAATACACAGCACGTGTTTACAGTCTAAAGAAAGCTATAGTAATAGACTCAATACAAAGTAAGTGTTGCCATTCTAAAGAAAGGTATAGCAATGGACTCAATACACCGTAAGCGTTTACAGTCCAAAGAAAGCTACAATAATGGACTCAGTACATAGTAAGTTTGTACATTATAAAGAAATCTGTACTAATGGACTCAATACAAAGTGTCGCCATTCTAAAGACGGCTACAGTAACGGACTCAATGAACAGTAAGTGTTTACAGTCTAAAGAAAGCTATAGTAATGGACTCAATACACCGTAAGCGTTTACAGTCTAAAGAAAGCTACAATAATGGACTCAGTATATAGTAAGTTTGTACATTATAAAGAAATCTGTACTAATGAACTCAATACAAAGTCAGTGTTGCCATTCTAAAGAAAGCTATAGTAATGGACTCAATACACATCATGTGTTTACAGTCTAAAGAAAGCTATAGTAATGGACTCAATACACAGTACGTGTTTACAGTCTAAAGAAAGCTATAATAATGGACTCAATACACAGCACGTGTTTACAGTCTAAAGAAAGCTATAGTAACAGACTCAATACAAAGTAAGTGTTGCCATTCTAAACAAAGCTATAGTAATGGACTCAATACACCGTAAGCGTTTACAGTCTAAAGAAAGCTACAATAATGGACTCAGTATATAGTAAGTTTGTACATTATAAAGAAATCTGTACTAATGGACTCAATACAAAGTAAGTGTTGCCATTCTAAAGAAAGCTATAGTAATGGACTCAATACACATCATGTGTTTACAGTCTAAAGAAAGCTATAGTAATGGACTCAATACACAGCACGTGTTTACAGTCTAAAGAAAGCTATAGTAATGGACTCAATACACATCACGTGTTTATAGTTTAAAGAAAGCTATAGTAATAGACTCAATACAAAGTAAGTGTTGCCATTCTAAAGAAAGATATAGTAATGTACTCAATACACAGTACGTGTTTACATTCTAAACAAAGCTATAGTAATGGACTCAATACACAGTACGTGTTTACATTCTAAAGAAAGCTATAGTAATGGACTCAGTAAATAGTAAGCTTTTACAATCTAAAGAAAGCTATAGTAATGGACTCAGTACATAGTAAGTTTTAAGAAAATATGTAAGTATAGATGTCGAGAGCCATCCAAGCTCAAAAAAGACTTTATTACACTCATGTTCTAAAGTTTACAACATATGAGGTATATAAGAAAAAGAACATGAATACATATAGCGTGTGATATTATTACATGAATATAGCGTGTGATATTATTACATGAGTATAGCATGTGATATTATTACATAATGTTTGACAGGGATTACAACATTCGGAAAACAGAATCTAAAAACCTGCAAATATTTTTAAGAGTTGTATATTACATGTATTCATTAATTCATTATATTTATAAATGTTAGTCTTGGATGTGTAGAAATGAGGTAGAACCGTTTGTCTCTCACCATGAAACTAAGAACATAGAACATAGTGATATTTATTCCTTATTTCTTGAGACAGAGTGTGCAATATATTTCGTACTAAGGAACATTTGCCCATCTTCCAGTTTCAACGTGAAACGTATGATTATATGATTTGCGCGCGCGCGTGGTTGTGTATGTGTGTGTGTGTGTGTGTGTGTGATTTGGATTTTTAGCGTAGGTTTAAACAAATTTCAGTCATATCGCTTCGATGTTTGTTATGTGGCAGTTTATGGTGATGTCTAGCATTGGGGCATCATGCCGCAGACATGTAGCATGAAGTCCCACCCAGTCACATTATCCTGACACAAGGCCGACCATTTCTAAAACTAATTTCTTAATACTGAGCACCAAGCGAGGCAGCTGTTAGTACCATTTTTATAAGTCTTTGGTATGATTCGGCCGGGATTCGAACCCGCGACCTCACGCATCCGAGGCAGATGCTCAAACCATTAGGTCACCGGAGCGGTCCGTATGATTTGCAGTTCTAAACTTAATTTAAATTTTTAGATATACTTTTGGGTAATGAGAGGCATATAATCTGTATAAATATTGGTTATAAAATAGATATTCTGTATTACTATTGGTTATGAATATTGGTTATAAAGTTGGTGTTCTTCATGAATATTGGTTATAAAGGAGATATTAGATATGAATATTGGTCATGAACATTGGTTGTAAAATATATATTCTGTATGAATATTGGTTATAAAAAGTACATATTCTGTATGAATATTGGTTATAAAGGAGATATTCCTTATGAATATTGGTCATGAACATTGGTTGTAAATTATATATTCTGCATGAATATTGGTAATAAAGGAGATATTCTGTACGAATATTGGTTATAAAGTTGGTGTTCTTCATGAATATTGGTTATAAAGGAGATATTAGGTATGAATATTGGTTATAAAGGAGATATTCCTTATGAATATTGGTCATGAACATTGGTTGTAAAATATATATTCTGCATGAATATTGGTAATAAAGGAGATATTCTGTACGAATATTGGTTATAAAGGAGATATTAGGTACGAATATTGGTTATAAAGTAGATATTCTGCATGAATGTTGGTTATAACGGAGATATTCTGTACGAATATTGGTTATAAAGTTGATATTCTGTATGAATATTGGTTATAAAGTAGATATTCTGTATGAATATTGGTTATATAGGAGATACTATGTATGAACTTCGGTTATGAAGGAGATACTCTGTACGAATATTGGTTATGAATATTGGTTTTAAAATATATATTCTGTATGAATATTGGATATAAAGTAGATATTATGAATGAATATTGGTTATGAAGGAGATATTCTGTATGAATATTGGTTATAAAGTACATATTATGTATGAATATTGGTTATAAAAAAGATATAATGTATGAATATTGGTTATAAAGCAGATATTTTCTATGAATATTGGTTATAAAGGAGATATTCTGTATGGATATTGGTTATAAAGGAGATATTCTGTATGAATATTGGTTATAAAAAGTACATATTCTGTATGAATATTGGTTATAAAGTACATATTCTGTATGAATATTGGTTATAAAATAAACATAATGTATGAATATTGGTTATAAAGCAGATATTCTCTATGAATATTGGTTATAAAGGAGATATTCGGTATGGATATTGGTTATAAAGTACATATTTTGTATGAATATTGGTTATAAAATAGATATTCTGTATGAATATTGGTTATAAAGGAGATATTATGTATGGATATTGGTTATAAAGTACATATTCTATATAAATATTAGTTATAAAATAGATATTATTCTGTATGAATAATGGTTATAAAGTACATATTCTGTTGAATATTGGTTATAAAATATACATTCTGTATGAATATTGGTTATAAAAGAGATATACTGTATGAATGTTGGTTATAATATCACCTTAAACTTATGTATAGTCTGCAAATGGAATTGTTCATGTGTTTGAAGTCAAAACAAGGGACTTAAGGCAACCATATGACAACATGTAATAGTTATCAAAATATTCTTAGATCTGAATGATGAACAGCCAACATAAATTCTGTATTTGGAAAAATCATAAGAATGAATTTAGGAGTACATATTTGGGGTAATTTTGGGCAATTTATAAAAAGTACCCTAAGTTAACGAAAATTAGACGCATGTTGAACAGAGTTTATGTGCGTGAATATTGAATTGAACTGAATATAGAATAGAGTTCATGTGCATGAGCATTTAATAGTTTTCATGTCCGTGAGTATTGAGCATAACTGAATATGCAGTAGTGTTCATGTCCGTGAGTACTGAACAGAACTGAATATACAATAGTGTTCATGTCCGTGATTATTGAACATAACTGAATATACAGTAGAGTTCATGTGCCTGAGTATCAAATAGTGTTCATGTCCGTGAGTATATATTGAACAGAACTGAATATATAATAGAGTTCATGTGCATGAGCATTTAATAGTGTTCATGTCCATGAGCACTGAACATAACTGAATATGCAATAGTGTTCATGTCCGTGATTATTGAACATAACTGAATATACAATAGTGTTCATGTCCGTCAGTATTGAACATAACTGAATATACAATAGTGTTCATGTCCGTGATTATTGAACATAGCTGAATATACAATAGAGTTCATGTGCCTGAGTATCAAATAGTGTTCATGTCCGTGAATATATATTGAACAGAAATGAATATGTAATATAGTTCATGTGTGTGAGTATTGAACAGAGTTCTTAAGCGCGAGTATTAAAGAGAATTCATGTCCGTGAGTAGTGAATTTATTGTTTGAATAGAATCAATGTGTGTGAGTCTTTGATAGTGTTCATGTGCGTGAGCATTGAACAGAAATCGTGTTTATGAATACTGAGTTGAGTGGAGTATGGAAAAGTTTATATACATGCCTATTGAATTATGTTTATGGCGTGAGTTTCTAATAGGCAATGTGCGTGAGTTCATGTGCGTGAATACTGAATATAGTTCATATTCGTGGACATTGATTAGCGTTCATGTTCTTGAATATTGGATAGAGTTTATGTGCGTGATTATTGAATTGTGTTCATGTGCGTCAGCATTTAATATAATTCATGAATATAATTCATGTCTGTGATTATTGAATATTATTGAGTACTGAATGTTCATGTGCGCAAGTATTGATAAGAGTTCATGTCAGTGAGTACTGTATAGTGTTCATATCAGTGAGTACTGTATAGTGTTCATGTTAGTGAATACTGTATAGTGTTCATGTCGGTGAGTACTGTATAGTGTTCATATAAGTGAGCATTGTATAGTGTTCATGTCGGTGAGTACTGTATAGTGTCCATGTCAGTGAGTGCTGTATAGTGTTCATGTTAGTGAATACTGTATAGTGTTCATGTCGGTGAGTACTGTATAGTGTTCATATCAGTGAGTACTGTATATTGTTCATGTCGGTGAGTACTGTATAGTGTTCATATCAACGAGTACTGTATGTTGGTCATATCAATGAGTAGTGTATATTGTTCATGTGCAACATTATTGATAGGAAGATGCACACCAAATTTGTTTACAATAAAAGAAAAAATACACGTTTAGGTGCAGCAACTCCATTTTGCGATATTTTAAGTAGAACATGACACTATTCTATTTCACGATGATTCAAAATGAAGTTGGAGAAATTTCTATTCAAGCAGCATTGCTAACTAAATTGCGTTAACGCCAAAATGAGCTGTTATGCACAACAAGATTGCGGGAATGAGGGGTACATCAGGCGCTACTCGACGCCCCTAATGTTCTCACTCAGAAATTGTCAAATGTAAACAAGTAAAGATGAACATGAAATTGACTTTCAATCTAATAGTTATAAAATGGATTAACCATTGACTGTTTGGGAATGACAATGGACCCCATCATAAATCATGGGCTGTCACACTACTAAATACTGACTTATAATACTGGAAAGTTTATTTGTCCGAAAGTTTGTTAATATAAAACATTGGACATCTTATGCACATGCATTTGCTTGATATCTAATAGATATAAACAGAGTTATTTTCAGGAAATGACAGCTTGACAAGAGTTACAATCACGGGCCATAACTCGACCAGAATGAAGACAATCAAAGCCGTTACAAATCTTGTCAAAATAGAGTTCCACACAAAATTTGATTTTACTCCCTCTGGAATAAATATACGGATAGAAACACGAATCCATAGAAGAACGAAAATAGTTGCTATATAGTAATGATGCGAGTCAGCATATAACCAGCGGTCATAACTCCAGCTTGACAAGGGTGGCAATTTGCAAGATGCAGATAGTGCTACTGCTAATAATTGTTTGTATCATTTTATTGAAATCCATCGGGAATAAAAGATATTTTCTGTGGGCAAATTAGAGTGATACTAACCGACATATGAACAAAAGAATAGCCATATGGGTGGGGCCCCAAGTGGCCGAGTGGTCTAAAGCGCTCTTCGTTACGGATCACTGCCATCTCACCTCTGTCTGCGGCGGTTCGAGTCTCGGATTCAGCCAATGTGGGTATGTGAGAAAGCTTGCCAGTAGCTTCTCGTGGGTCGGTGGTTCTTTGCGGGGTTTTCCCGGGTTCTTCCTCCACCATTAATACTGGCCGCCATGTATAGCCTATCGTGTGCTGAAAATGGCGTTAAACCCCACAACAATAACAACAACATAGCCATATGGTGGCAGGGTACAGTTTCGTAAATTGGTCCCTGGCAAATGTCTTAACTTAAGGCTATGGTGTGACGTTTTCAGCTCATATTGGTTATAATTTATAGATATGGATATATTTGTGAACTAGTGTTTCGGGCTTGTGTTGTTCTTGAAACTGATGTCAGACATGTACACCTTCCATAGTTGCTCTGCAGTATGTTGATAGTGAAATACCAATAGTCGGCTAGGAAGAAGAGCTAGCATCCCATAGCAGTAGATACATGGGTTCAAGGCAAGTAGAATATCTCAAAAACGGCTTAGATAAAAACTATTCTGAATTGCATCAAGCTATTTAGTAGACAATGTTTTTCAAAATTTTCATCCAGGTAAAGGGCTTGCATTTGCACCGTGAGCACCACATGCTGTCAAAAATGGCCTTCGGATGTGAAAAATGCATGTATAAAATAGGGGTTGGGGTGCATAAACTTCTTCTGCTATGAACTACCATTGACTTCTCTGGTCAAGTGGATAATATTCTTATGCTTTGTTGTAATATAGGTATCTAAAAATATGGACCTTTTTCACCTCGCTTGTGTATTTGATTTTTTATACTAGGTCGCTGATTGCGGCATTAAATTTGTACATAAAAACTGGCCCTGCCCTCTATTATATACCAAGGACTATTTTCTCACGAAGGGGAGACAAATCCTATCAAGCACTCACAGTAACCAAAATCACCGGTATTAGTGGCAGTAGTAGTAATATCACCGTATATACTCGCTTATCAGTCGAGTTAAATTGCAAAGAAAGATCATGATCTGTCGTATCACACTGTACCTGCAGTTACTCCTGACAAACTGCACATATTTGCCGGCACATTATGCTACGGCAGATCTAGGTCTGTGCAGTTTGCTGTTGACCTGGTCTTATAAGCGAGTATATACGGTATTAGTTGCAAAGGACCTGACCAATTTTTACATTTCTCCTTTCGTGACCTTTAATAACTAAAATTTCTAAACTATGCGACTCATCAGCACATGAGTTATCTCATGTTTCCGAAACCTAGTGGCATGGGTCTGGAAACAGAGATGTCTATTGAAAAACAAACTGGCGGAGAGCTCATACATCCATGCACTCTATAATAATAAACACTGTTCTCGCTGGTCCTGAAACTTTCCCTGTTTTGATGAAAACAAGCAATCTTTTGGTAATAAATTTTCCAGTTATGTTCTGCGGGAAACGATCAAAGAAGACGATGACCACAAACCATCCGAAAGCACATTTTGATTACGCTAAGCATGTGCTCCTATCAGGAGGAAACAACGCAGAATGCATCTTTTGACCCGGTAAATGATTTGATCCTCTGCTGTTGGAATGTACAACGTATGAAACGCGATTTGTTGGTTGCTTGTTGTTATGGGTTTAACGCCAGTTTTCAGCACCCAATAGGCCACACATGGCGGCCAGTATAATTTGGTGTAGGAACAACTCCGTGGGGTAAAAAAACGGAAAGAACCACCGACCCGCGGGAAAGATTTTTCACATACCCACGTTGGCCTATTACGAGACTCGAACCAACGGAAACGAACTTTGTCATTCGATATAATAATACACATGACATGTAAGAACAGTAAATGGTTCTGACATCGCTGATAATGTGCGCAACAATCCGAATCTGATAAGTTATATCTATCAGAATTAAGTTCTTATTAGAATTTCATATCTACATGTATGGTATGGTATGTTTTATAGAAGCTACCCACAAAGAACTGCGAGGTACCCACTGTCAATTTTGTTTAATATATATTTTGGTTGTCTTGTACCATGACACCTGTTCGCAAAGACATGAAATCTGAAGCGTACAAATTATTTTCAAGATATTTTTCAGATACAACCAAACAAAGAATAGTACCATTGCAAATTGATTGAGTTTTACGCTCAAAGAATAATCATTTAAAATCTTTATACGAGTATTCCCTGCCTCTGATGTTTTATCGTTCTTAACTCATTCTAGCATTACTAGTTGCCCAGCCAGTCCACTGTGTATTAGCCACGTTACGGACAGTGGTTTCAATTTCCTGCTCCATTTGCAGTTTCATTGGCAGGAATTAAATTCTACGGAACAAATGAGTTTAGCAGCGCCATACCACCTGCTGCTCTACCGACTTAATTGCTTTATTTTACTCTCGTCACTCACCGCCATTCCGAAGTGGCCTGGTCCTGGTGTAATTAAACATCTCAAAGTGTCTCCCTCAAATTGAGATCTTGAAATATCTTTATATTTCTTGATTTGGAAAATTACATTTTTGAATAAGATTTTGGCATGCATCAAGGATTACAATATACAGTTATCCTATTGTCAGTTCATATTAGAAAGAAGGTAGATTTGTTTCTGATTAAATTTCGAGAATTTCCTCAAATTTAAGGAAATCGTCTAATCTCTTTCCAGGGATAACATTATCTCCAGGATTGCAGCTTTATACTTCGACATCACTACTATCTTTTGCAACTTACAAAAGCCCCAACATTTTGAGTAATTCATAAGCAAGAGAGTGTAATTGAGAGAGAGACAGACAGACAGACAGACAGAGACAGGGAGAAGTAGTGAGCCGGGACCTGTTCTCAGAGGTCTCGGAATCACCGGCAAACGGAAACTTAGCATACAGTAACGGCCTCAGTAATCGCGGGGCCCGAGTTCAATTCGTTGTGGCGGTGCTCACTGGATTTACGCGCACGGCCCATGCGAGCACAGCATTGGGAATTAAACTTTTAAACAAGTATTTTTTTTAGGATATCGAACTTCAAATTTTTATCGATCGGTTTAAAATTACTTTTTCTCCATAGATATATATATTTTTTAAATTACTAACGCACGGAGCCCCTATGAGAGCAGGGCCCGATTGGGCAAAAGCGGTCCAATCGGCCTAAGGCCGGTCCTGTTCGCATTATCATGATATATACGGATCCTAAAAAGTTGCTAAATGGTGTACATGTCGTTGCGATGCTGAAATGAACACCCTATCATCGCTTTTCTTCAGGATCATAAAATATGCACTAATAGGACATGTCTGTGAAAACATTGCAACTGTTCTAATATTTGGCCGGGCTTCCTTGAAGTCACATATTTACCCACTCACCCCCGTCCCCTTTCCGGTAAAAGCTTGCACTACAGGTGATGTATGACAATTATGCTAGACTGACAAAATAGCTACATAAATGCTACAGAAAGATAGACACCTGTCAATTTGTTTTTCTCTGTAGTCCGATCTTTTTATGATTGCCCATAATCCAAGTCCAACAAACTGTCCTTTCCGGAACATATTGCATCGATATTTTACGAGTTTAAATTGTACATCCGTTATCAAGTTGTGATCTTTTTTTTATTGAATCTGGAACCAATTCAATGTACCGAATGGCGTAACACTAGTATTGGTGGTGGTGGTGGTGGTGGTGGTGTGTGTGTGTGTGTGTGTGTGTGTGTGTAGGAGGAGATGGCAAGCCAAAAATTTTGCTTCATATGCATATTCTAGAAGTATTTCATGACGTTGGATATCTCTTCAGAAAGTAAATGGCTGACATAATGAAAGAAGTTTATGAACTGTGGAATAACACCAATACTGTAAATATAGCGACTGTTGTATTTTTACTTTGCAGAGACGTTGTATAGACTGATTTCCTCTGCGTGATTACTGGCGTATATGAGCATTATACTTGACGTATTTATGAACCTTATAAATGACGTCTTATGAGTATTATAACTGACGTGTTTATGAACATTATAACTGACGCCTTAGAGCATTTTACTTATCATAGCATATGTTTTAACGCGCTTTATAACTAATGTATTTATGAGCATTATAACCGACGTTCTTATGACCATTATAAGCGATGTATTTATGAGCATTATAACTAACGTATTTATGAGCATCATGAATGATTTCTTTGTGACTAGTATGACTGACGTCTTTATGAGCAATATGACTGACGTATTTATGAAGATTATAGCTGACGTATTTTTATGAGCATTATGAGCATTATAAGAACGTATTTATGAGCATTATAACGGACGTATTTATGACCATTATGAATGACTTCTTTGTGACTATAATGACTGACGTCTTTATGAGCATTATGACTGACGTATTTATGAAGATTATAGCTGACGTATTTTTATGAGCATTATGACTTAAGTCTTTATGAGAGAAATCAACATACATGTCGGAAGAAAGATTAATATGCCTGGTAACTTCTTATTTATTGGAAATCATTCAGGAATAAAGACAACATTTTCCAATGGTATTCAAGCTACCAGCAGAAATATGTACATGCTGTTCTAAATCATCATTCCATGTTTTCAGTTATTATATTTACCGTATCGAAATGACGCCAGATCAGCAATCATACGTCGAAACATTCCGTTCGAGAATTAAACGTATCCTGACTGTCCTTTCCTAACGTCCACTTGCCTCAGTTATCCTAATCACCCTCTAAAACACCACGCGCTACCCATTCTTCCGCCGCATTTCCACCATCTACCGTTACTGGAAGCTAGTCTAACCGTGAATCTTTCTTTAAGACAACGGAGTTTCGGATATCGCCTTGATTTTAGTACCAACACCTCTGGAAGGAATATTCAGGATTACAGTGTCAAGGAAACTGGATATCCCATCTGGGACAGGAGAAAGGGACAACGCAGCAGAAATCTTCATTTCTCAAATTGCGAGCTGTATATCAAAGCATCTTTAATATATAAATGTTCTATGTGGATAATTATGACTAAATCGATTTTTTCTTCAATGATTACTCGATTTATTTATTTATTTATTTATTTATTTATTATTGTTATTATTATTATTATTATTATTATTATTATTATTATTTTGTTCAATTTGGAGTGAAGCTTTAACTTAAACATAAGATATTTTAAGGTGCATTTGTATCTATAAAATCAATCCATTTAATTTAATTATGTGGGCAGAAAAGAGTACCGTATAATCATCTTTGGTCATACAATAGTCGAAACAGACTTTGGTAGCTAACTGGACTTTAACCAGTACAATATATAGAACGGAAGTTTCCTCGGCAAGAATTCATCTGGTAAATTCTAGTCTCGAAACTAGTTGATTGAGAGGAACTTAAATAGTTACCAATACGAGCCTATGAATAAATAAATAAATAAATCAGTAAATCAACTCCAGTGCAAATGAAGTTATCAGTTTCATATATGTGACGCTTGCATTTTTTCATGTGTTAAGTAAACTATTCCTTACATTTGGGGAGATGCTCTCTTCACCCCCCCCCCCCCCCGACAAAATGAAGAATCGAAGAATTTTCTGTACGCTAAGATGAAGATGGATTGTATTTGCAGATGGCAAGGTCATAACTCTGTGTGTGTGTGTGTGTGAGAGAGAGAGAGAGAGAGAGAGAGAGAGAGAGAGAGAATCTTTAGCTGCATGCCATCATAACAATACTAGTCATTCATTAATTAACTGATGAATTTGTAAAGGCCCGCCTGACGAGATATAAATAGCTACGACCAGGCACCCTTTTCTTTGATGTTGTCCTCAAATGTTCGCCATTACAAAATGGGCGCGAAGCCAAAAATGCATCCAACACTACTGCATGTTGCAAGAGCCCAGCATGCCAGTATCGCAAACTGGACCTAACTTTGGCACACTGACTCCAACATTGTATAAAGTTGGGTTTTTTGTTTGTTTCTTACGAGACAACAGCTATCATGATATGTAGACGGACATAAGCTTATTTACCATTACAAATTCCAATCAGTACCAGTCTATATCGTTGCACAGAGGTGTCGCTCACAGAACAGGGGTATACGTCTGGGAGCTATACTCGTAGAGCATTTCTTTAATATATAAACAGAAAATTATTTTACGCTACAATGACAACATCTGCGTTTTCAATCCCAGTCTGCTACTAACAGGCAGGAAGACGAAGTACAAAAAATACAAATGTACATAATTTGTCGGCAGAGTGAGGGAAAAAATTCTTGATTTGCTTGTGATGATCTGTGTTACTAGTGATGAAAAGAACGATATTCCTTTTATGGGGGAAGTGATCAATCCCCTGGGACGCAAGAAGGATATCTTTTTTCTTGGATTCTAATGCTATGAGTAGCGAAGAATATAAATTAAAACGCTAAAACACTTCTCGTGTTCTTTCTACGGAACAGATGGTCAACATAGTACATGTAAAGTGGTTTTGGGATATATTTGCTCCAATGTTTGCAGATATTCGGCAGTGGTTTGAATCCATGGTTAATGTTTGCATGAAACATAATTAAATATTGGACGAATTACATACATACATACATACATACTTGCGTGCGTGCGTGGATGCATACATACATACATACATACATACATACACGCATACATACATACATATACATACATGCATACATACATACACACACACACACACACATACATACATACATACATACATACATACACACACACACACATACATACATACATACATACATACATACATACATACATACATACATACATACATACATACATACATACATACATATATTGACATTGTTTGACACAACATTGGGCTGAAGATGCAGATGAAGTAGGCTGCACTCGTTCTTATATTTTCTCTTCTTTCCTAACAAATTAATATGACACTCGCCTTACTTTTAAATAAACTACTTTATATAATAAGGGTATCAGCTTCTGGATGCAAACAGGTCACCGTTTCTTTTCCCTCTGAATCTGGAAACAAATAAGTCACTGTTTAATTTCCCATGAATAGAGATATAAACAGGTCACCGCTTCTTTTGAACCTAAATGTGGATAATAACTGTAACTGGGCACCGTTTCTTTTCACGGTGAATCTGGATACAAACAGGTCATCGTTTCTTTTCACCATGAATCAGTCATGTTCTTTGTTATTGTGCCGATAATGTTATACATGGATAAGATCAGAAAATGCAAACTAAGCAATTTTCATTTAAATATACTAACTTCATCCTTTAGACCAAAGTGTACAAATATTATCATATTTTTGCTGATTTACAAAAATTGATTAATTCTTCTGTAATTTCAATAAAAATGCATAATAAATTTATTGGCCTAGATCTATGGGTTTTTCTGCAAATATGAAAACATGATAATAAAGTTCTCTAGAAGAAATGAGTCCAAAAGAAAATTTAATTTAAATAAAATGCAACTAGATTAATGTTTTTAAAGCACTTTTCCCTGCCGCAGCCAAATGTAGAAGTCCATATGTGCGCGAGTATGCGCGTATGTGTGTTGTGTGTGTTCTTTTAAATAGCACAAACTTTAGCCCACTCATTGTCATAGCATAATAACTTGCTAACCAATTTCCTTTTCATGGGTCAAGGAGTTTCTGAGGTATTGTGTAAACAAGACCATAATTAAAACCGTCCGCTTCCAAAAGGTGCAAACGACTGATAAAACTTTATGCAACTACTTACATGACGTCCTCAGGTAATCTGAACGCAATTACCACATTTCATTTGCCTAGGTCAAGAGGGTTCTGAGTAATTATGGTGACACAACATAAAAACACCCCTGCCCCTCCCTTCCCAAAAACGAGTGTGTGAGTGACCTGTGAATGTAATAACTTCTCCTGTGTGTTGAAGAAAAAAAAAAAGAAAAAAAAAAGAGGAACAAAATCACGAGAGCGGGCTGCAAAGCCAATAAAGTATATGCATGTATGTATGTATGTATGTATGTATGTATGTATGTATGTAATCCTTCACGCCTAAGTAAAGCGTTTATGCTTACTTATGCTCGAAGGAGTTTACTGAAATAGTACAAGTCCAAAAAGAAGAAATTTTAGACATCGCTTAAATTTTATGAAAGATCAAATAAAGTCATCTACATATACATATAAGCAAAAACTCTAATATATATGCTGAATTGAATACTTTTCATTTTCACACCCAAATCGTGTATGTTTGTCTGTGTCAGTGTGTGTTCGTCAATGATCAAGGAGTATATAATCCCACTAACATGAATTCGGAGCGGACGCACAGACGTACCGACAAGCCTACGTACCTATGTACAAACACTTTACAGCGATACTGCATGCTCATATCTGCTAGTGCAGTAGGTCGTTTAAAGAACCAATAATTATGCCGGCAGTTGAAGAACTTCGATCCTAACTAGCCAATTATCCAAGGGAAGTAATCCTGGTAGCCTTACATAATTTTAAACAAGTTATGTCGCTTGCGCAACCGATTTTGACACACGTGTAGACAACTAGATTGAAAAGACAATTTTGGAAGAAAACTCAGCATCGTTAAAACTAATTTATTCCATAGTCTCTATTTGAGCAACAGCATCACACTAAGTACAACACAGTTTTTTGGGCAATACAATGTTTAAATTATTAATGTCAATATATTTTCTCTTTAACAGCTTGTGTGGATTCGGTGGTTCACATTCTGAAGACGTATGTACAGTATTGTATAATGGTATAATAGTCCACAATACGGGGTCATCGAAAACTGGGCGTATCTCCATGCAGCGCATCTAAAACAGGTATTATGAATTGATGTAGGAATAGTAATTACAGAAAAAGTGAACTTTATTATCTCGTTGAAAAAATAAATAGAAACAGTAGAATGAAAACGACCACGACAGAGAGGAGATATCAACAGTTCAATGAAAATGATGAGAGGACAAGTTGAATGAAATTGAGAGAGAGAGAGAGAGAGAGAGAGAGAGAACGTGCGTGTCTGGATACGAATTAATTAAACTGTTGATAAAACATACTGATGTGTGTAAACGTAAGGGAAAATGCACACTTAAATCGCATACCATTGAAATTATATCAGTGTAGTAAGTTAATGTCAGAGAATGCCCCCTAAAGGGAAGCACACACACACACACACACACACACACACATCTCTCTCTCTCTCTCTCTCTCTCTCTCTCTCTCTCTCTCTCTCTCTCTCTCTCTCTATATATATATATATATATATATATATATATATATATATATATATATATATATATATATATATATATATATATATTCCTGTTTTCTTATATATTCTGGCGCTTTTATTTACAGTGATATAATTTCAATGGCTTGTGCTGAAATAATTGTTGTTTTTTTTACAACTAATTATTGCAATTAACTCATGGTTTATTTTTTCTTTTGTTAGATTTTCACAAATACTGTTGTCTGTTCTAGACATTTTATAGATGGACACCCAACAGGCGTTGCTTATAACCTGGTGCTATTCCATCAATCTTTGCTTGGACAACTCGATCTACCTAGCGTAGCCTCGTTTTCGCGACACATTAATATTCATGAGGCTCTCATTAAGAATGGTCTATAGGTCTTAAGAATAGCGTGTGTGTGTGTGTGTGAGAAAGAGAGAGAGAGAGAGAGAGAGAGAGAGAGAGAGAGAGAGAGATCACAATTTATTTTATGTCCGTATGAAATAATGTCAATCAGGTTATACCTTAAGTTTATTTGCCACATTCACGCTTTATTCAATTTTAATGAAGGAGAATAAAATATTGTATCAGAGTTAAAACTGAGCTTTATTATTTTACACAATTGAGTTTTATTTAGGCATTTTATCTATCATGTTATCTGCTTTGTAATATACTCTTTTGTATTCTAATAATTATTTTATGTGGTATTAGTGGCGTATTTAGGATTTAATTAATATATCTTATGATTCGGACGTATTGACGTTTTCAGGATTTACCTGACAAGCTCTTATGCACACACATATTTGGTGATTTCTGCTCAGTTTCCAACAGCAGACCTTTCAATATATGCTTCATTTTCAACACCCGTTAGTTTTGCTTGTTAAATTTAAACAGACGACAATTTATTACCCCTACTCCAGTCCATTTACGCCATGATCTCCCCCACTCCTTCTGGTTCTTAGCGAACGATATCAAGGAGATGATCAACCAGAGTGTTACTGACCAGATCGAGTAAAGTAAAGAACAAAATATGAAATTAAGGGATGGAATAACAGAGATCTGAGCAGAGATATAAAACAGAATAACACGAACTCAAGTATGTAAAATACAACAATTTAATTACACAAACAGAAAGAAATCGAACAGAAAATGTGAATAATTCGGTTTCTCTCAGTAAAAGAACTTCAAAATTATGGGAAATTCAGTTAGCCATTATGTTATACTGAAAGAGCAAATTTCATCATATGATCGAGTGACTGATCGAACTCAGGTTGCAGGCATGATATCATCACCTGGTGTTTCCGGTCTTTTCCAAATCAAAGCTGGTGATAGGTAGGCGATTTTGTATTTCTTCCCTCCCTTTTCCGTATCCACTAGCCTCTTTGGGCCATCAACCTCTTGGTTGTAAACTGTGCTCTTTTCTAATTGTGCAATGCAGGTATGGAGATATTTTCCTTCAAATACAAACATAATGCCCATCCTAAATACGTGCTAGTTTTTTTTTCTTCTCCTGTCCTATCTAGCTGATTTCGTATTCTTTGACATGACATAATAAAACCTCTCTGATACTATTACTGTCCCGCTGCGGCTATACATTTACCAGCTGAACTAGGCCAGTCGGAATACGTTCCTCGATTCTCGGTTGAAGAGGACGATTTGTTTAACGAGAGAAATTACTTACTAATTTCTTTAGAATCCCCCAGACTTTCCCTCTCGGCAAAAAACATGGACTGCCCAATATCGTGAGGGAGATTATTTCAAAACCTTTAATTCCTTCTTGGACCCCCCCCCCCCGTTTAGTGTAACTAATCATGATTACTACTTTAACCGCGAAAAAATGTTATCACTCGCATAGAAATCCGATTAAACCTCTCTAGTCCTCCTTTATTACTAATTTTTATGGAAAATATCATTTTATGACACCTGTTTCAAATGGACCACACTTTCCTAAACTTTTACCTGGTTCCTCTCAACTCTTGTCATTTTACCGCTGTTGACCTGGCGTTAACGCTGCACTCTTAATTAAAATTCGATTCATGCCCTAAGCAGAACAGATTCCATCCCTCACATTCAGCAATTTATGGCGAGTCTAACCCATACGTCAAACTTAATATTTACCGGTCAGGCTGATCCCAACAGAACGTACAGCGAAATTATGAACCAAAATTTGCACTCTTACTATATATATATATATATATATATATATATATATATATATATATATATATATATATATATATATATATAGAGAGAGAGAGAGAGAGAGAGAGAGAGAGAGAGAGAGAGAGAAATTCAAATGGGTAATGATGTAATATTGAATTTTTGAAACGAGTTCAATAATGTCCAGCTTTTGCGAATCTTGGCGAGCAAAAGCTGGACATTATTCAACAAATTTCATAAATTTAATATTAATCATTACCAATTTCCGAATCTTTTTATCACAAAGTGTTTATTTAAGTGGCAATTATTTAGATTGGAAGAAGAACAAATAATTTCGTTCATTCTGACAGACGTTGCGCCTTTTATTTGTTGTGCGTAAAAATAGTCCCAACCAAAGTCGAACTAATATTGACGTTTAAAAGTAGATTATACTTTTCTTACAAACTATAAATAAAAGAACAAGCGTCCTCCCGAATAAACAGAACATTTTACACAGACAAAATCATTTTTCAGCACAGAATGTCCAATGTGTCTGCCATCGCATTGTTTGATGAACTACCAGTACAGCTGAGATCAATGTTAACACACAGGTGCTCGAAGCGAGCTTGGTGTTGAGAAATAAAAAACAATAAACTGAAGGAAAACAATCATACAGAGTGACAAAAATAACTTAGCTTACTCCAGTGATCCGTTCTGACATAGGACCCTCTCTATCATACTATATAAGAGAGAAGGTACGTAACTTGCAAATACTTCGCTCGACCCATGACCCTCGATTTCCTTCTGCTATTTCCCTCTTTAAAGGCACACGACCATACTATATGGCTTGTTTTACTCCTGAGATATTTTTCTATTCATCAAGCCATCATTGACTTTTCTGCATTGTACCAAACGGAAGTTACGGGCTAGGAAACTGCACATAATATAGGGAAACTATACAAACTATATATATATATAGAGAGAGAGAGAGAGAGAGTCCTTAGCTGCGCACAACCCGATTATACAAATCTTTATTTCAGATATGCTTAACTTGTTAGGAACTGCTGTGAAAGTTTAGGTGTTTTAACCCCC
This sequence comes from Sinohyriopsis cumingii, assembly GCA_028554795.2. Taxonomy (NCBI): domain Eukaryota; kingdom Metazoa; phylum Mollusca; class Bivalvia; order Unionida; family Unionidae; genus Sinohyriopsis; species Sinohyriopsis cumingii. The sequence continues at coordinate 96,891,363 of CM068840.1, read as the reverse complement.
AGACCGTTATAATCATACCGTCTTCTAAGTATCAGGTTAATGCGACAAAGATCCAAGGAGGTAAATAGCGGCAAGTTGTGTGCACTCTTGTTAACGGTACGGAAGGTGTGTAGCTTTTCAGTATCGGCAACTTAGCAGTAATTGAATGCATAGTGCGGAATATTTCTGAGTTGTTGCCGTAACCTGTTTTTTCTTTCCTTCTTCATAGGATGTTAATTTAAGCGAATGGTACACTCTTTGTTATCAATACTTTATTTACAATAACACAGAATACAAACTTTCAGCCCTAGTGTGAGGAACCATTGATACCACCAGATATCGGTCATCCTTGTTGAGAGATGAAAGTTGCATGTGACAAAGAGTATAGCTGTGCACGGCACGTAGCGTTTTTTTTTAGGAGTCACACGGATAAAAGATATACCAAGACATTTGTGTATCGTGTGCATGACAACTTTATGTTGACGAGTGTATGCGATTTATGTGCACCAGAAGTAATGGCACGACCAAATTCGCCTTGACTATATATGGGTGTGGGGAGGGGTGAAACACTAAAACACCTTTCGCACATTTTTATATTTTCCTTTTTTATCCGTTTTGACGGTTAGGTACTTCGTTGCACCAGTGCCGGATTAAACCCTGTGGAGGCCCTTAGGCCCTTAGGCAGTCGAAATCTTGGGGCCCTCTCGCAAATTATCTCCAAATACATTTTGTCAATATTATTTTGACCCGTTGTCGCAGGGACCCTAGGCCGGTGCCTACTCTGTCTATTTGGTAATCAGACGCTGCGTTGGGTTGTTTTATCCATTTTAACAATTTAGTTTGGCGTTACAGATAAGTAAAACAATGTGAGAAAAGTGCATCGAACTGGCCTTTCTCTCTCGAAACAATAATTTACAAGAAAATACCAATATGGTTCAAAATATCGTTTGAAATATTGCCGTGGTCTTGGTATATTTTTCTTGCGTGTTGCTTGAAGTGCGATTTAATTTTATTGAGTTATTTTTATAAAAATTCAACTTCTCTTTCAATGTTAGATGGGTCATGTATTTTCTACACGAGCGTGACGAACCAGTCCAACCTGCAATCCTGTCGTGACCAAAAGGAATCAAATTATCAGGAGTTTCAGGCTGTAACCCGAAAACTATTTCACCTTTAATTTTCTGGACTTTTGTTTACAAAAAAGATTCATGTTTTAAATTGGTTTGGTCCAGGGTCACAAAAACATATCAACAGTGATTTAAGTCGACTTCTATTTCTGTTTACTAATGCCCCACACCCCCACCTCCCTCATCTGACAGGAGAGTTGCAGATCACAAACGTATGGATGGATACGGCTTTTTTTCTCCCTACAATTCGTGGGACATAATGAAATAAATAAAACGTATTTTGTGTGACCAATGAATAGGAATCTCTCTCGCAAAGGGAGAATGGCCATTTATCTCTATCATTAAACAGCCATGAAGCTAGATAATGTACGGTAAGAGAGTGATAACAAAATATGGATTTGAAATTAAATATCAGTTTTACCATATTTCGGCAACAACGGTGTTAAATCATCAACAACAAGCCTTTATTGTCATAGTCGCACATCAAAACGTTAAGTGGTCATCTGTGGGTCAACAAACATTTTTTATAAGGCAATTCAAATCAGAACTTTTTAAAAAGCAGTTTAGAATATAAAAAAGCAGTTAGAATATAAAATTCTAAATTAATTTCTGTCTGTGTGTCTGTCTCTTCCAGTGAAAATGACATCGACAATCAATGTTGAATTCTCGGTCCTTGTCTGCTTTTTTTATTTTTATCATGGTGATTGCGACGTCACTAGGTTGGGAGGTACACTTCAATATCAAACCGGGACAACAACGCACCTGTCAGCGGTTTGTTATAGGATCAGTTTTCTGCGGCGATGTTAACACGGGTCTGTCACTGTTGGGTCATTAATATTCATCGAGCATTTGTAATGATTAAGTGAGAAGCTATTAAAATGCTATGATAAGAGCATGCTGATTCCATATCAACCGTCAGATCAGTTTTCCGGATCAAAATTTGTCATTTCGAGTAAGGTGAGCATTGGCTTAGACAAAAAAAAATCGGATTTAAAATTAGTCACGAAAAAGAAATTGTTGTTAATGGTGTGAGATACGCGAAACGCTGAACCACGAAAAATATCGCATCAAATTAGATGCAAGCTTAGACTGAGCGTGGGAAAGGTTTGTTAGATTAGCATTTCGGACATTAAGAAAAAAAAAAACAAACGTATACTTTTTGGAAAAGAAACAAGAGAATGTAAATTAAACGCAGGTGAATTACAAAAGATAAAAGTTTTTAAAATATCTCGCAAACAAGGACAACATTAATATTTGCATTTATTCCGTGTAAGAAAGGAGATATATACATTCACTCTGTATTTATGATGACGGAATGAAATATAATTCACATCAACAATGATTCGATTAGTAAGCACAAAAAATACTAGTATTTTGTTCCTATAACTAAAAATAACAATTCGAATTCCGTTTTAAAAATCGACTCCCGTACAAAGACGATGACAATATTAAAGCGCAATTTGAAACAGCACTGCAGTAAAATTAACGTAACTTCCTGGAAATTCCACAAAAGTTATATGTTCGAGCATAAATAACTGCTATCCAATGTCTGAATTCATATCCATGCCATTGCCATCCTTTCTTCTCTCACAGTTATAACAACCAGTGGTCACAATGATATATGCATGTGCTTATTCTGTCTTTATTCAAACAGCCACTGTTTCACTTTTCCTACTGTCAGCATTGCAGTCTCCTCCAGCTTCATTCCGTCCTTCTCTCATTTGATGTCAAACCATTATATTTTCATCTCTCTCTCTCTCTCTCTCTCTCTCTCTCTCTCTCTCTCTCTCTCTCTCGTTTCATGCGTTGTCATTTTTATCCTGCATAATTTCCGCTGACTCCACATATCGCATTCGTGCCCTTTGTTCACGATGAACTTCAGTGAATCTTATCCCGAAAATATCGGCCTTATCTCGTTTCCGCTCCGTTATACCCACCTCTGTCAGTGTTAGTTACAAATGTATTTGCGGTAGAAGACAGAAGCATGATCCATGCTGGAATTACTGTATGAAAATACTGGTATCAAACCTTAATTATGACAGACTTACTTAAAATAATTTTATATTGCTCCTTCTGTCTTCAGACTGACCAGTTGCACGACATTGTATATGATTGAAACTTAAGTATCAAGTCGGGTGTATCGATGTGATTCGTTACTTCGGGCAATATTTTAGCAGCACGTGATGTTGTTAACAGTGATTGCAGGTTAACATTATTCATTTCTTTTATGACGTGAATCATTTTTCGAAACATGGATAGAAGCTACGAGATTTACGTTTGAAAGCAATATGTGCTTAATGCTGCGCATGTTATATTTTCCTGCAAAAGAAATAGAGATCGAGAGGAATAACCCCCACCCCGACACACACACACACACACACACACACACACACACACACGTTCCATGCTCCATCCCATATGCCTTGAGAGAAACAATGGTTTCCTAGTTGTGCCAGGGATCTTGTATGTATCTATTAGGTTAAAAGCACATCAACACAGTCCTAGCTATACAGTGCCAGTTCAAAGTCTAAAAATGTATGTGAACAGTTCACAAAGCTTTAGGAAGAAACAATTCTCTTTGAAACAAAGGTAAACATGGAAAAGGTAAATATGTTCAAATTCTTGAAAGGTATATAAAATAAAAATTAAACGTAATAAATATAAGATCCTTAAAATACAGGGTAATTTTTTTTCTTATATTCCGCACTTTTTAAAAAAAGGGACCGCTCCGGTAGTCTAAGTGGTTAGAGCGTCCGCCTTGGATGCTGCAGGTCGCGGGTTCGAATCCCGGCCGAGTCATACCAAAGACTTAAAAATGTTACTAGCAGCTGCCTCGCTTGGAGCTGAGCATTAAGAGGTTAGTGTTAGGACTGGTCGGCCTGGTGTTAGGTTAATGTGACTGGGTTGGGCATGATGCTACATGTCCGTAGATGATGCTCCAATGCAAGACATCATTATAAACTGCCACACTGCAGACATTGTGGCAACATTATTGAAAAATTGTTAAAGTTACGTTAAAATACAAAGCGCGCGCACACACGCATTGTTTTAAAAGGTATATAAAATAAAAATTAAACGTAATAATAAACATTTTTTTAAAAGTCAAATATTTCTCTGATGCATTATGATAAAACTTCACAACAGGGTTCAAATCTGCAAAAATATCAAAGGGATATACTTATATAATGGGTGAGTGCAACCCCCCTCCCCCGTTCCGTGGGCGCACATGGCCATGCCTTTCAAACTGTCCGTTTATAACGGTGTATGGTCGTGACTGGAGTTGTTGATTTAAGTGAATTAACTCTGGAAAATTAGATGATTGTTATAGGGATTCTATAATAGCAAAGCTAAAATATGATTTGGGGTGGAGAAGGGAGGTGATAACCAAGGTGGTAATTTGTGAATGAGAATTTTGCGTGCGGCATTAACAAGATTGATTTGTGTATTTTCTAGATAAGAAAGAATTCGTATTCGTACTAGAATTGGTATATGAGAATAAAGACAGTACATGCGGAGTTATATGGATTTAAGGACATCTTGGTAGATACCTGAAGAGCAAATTTCGTTCACCTGACATACACTGTAAGGTCACGATTCATTCAAGACAACGGTGAAAATAGATTAAAGGCTTTTGTTTGAGACTTATATTGTTTGCTTAAAGATAACACGAGAGAGAGAGAGAGAGAGAGAGAGAGAGAGAGAGAACGGTTGAAAGAACGATCTTTAATTAGTTCAAAATTGGCATAGCACCACAGATACATTTATGAATATTTCTTGTTCAACCCACTGTGTTAACAGGTATTTTGTTTCTACTTGATCTGAATAATTCCTTTTGTTTTGTTTAGGGCTTTATGCATCTCAAGTTGCTGCTGTTTTGTCCCTTAAATTCTGACAGGAAATGTTAAAATAATATTTGTCTATGCTGTTAGCATGAGAGGATGTAGTTAAACTACTTTTTAAGAAGGTTACTAGGTGAAAGAAAAGCTGTGATATGGAGGAAAAACCAAGAATAAGGTGTGGAATGGGGGGGGGGGGCAAGATTGAGGCGCAGGATAGAGGAAACCAAGAATAAGGTGTCGGACGGAGGAGAACCAATAATAATGCGTGGGATGGGGGAAACCAGGAATGAGGTGTGAGATGGGGAAAACCAAGAATACGGTGTGGGATGAAGGAAACCAAGAATTAGATGTGGGGTGGAGGAAACCAAGAATAATTTCTGGGATTGAGGAAACCAAGAATAGGATGTGAGACGGACGAAACCAAGAATAAGGTGTGGGACGGAGGAAACCAAGAATAAGGTGTGGGATGGAGGAAACCACGAATAAGATGTCGGGTGGAGGAACCAAGAATAAGGTGTGGGATTGAGGAAACCAAAAATAAGATGTGAGGTGGAGGAAACCAAGAATAAGGTGTGAGGTGGAGGAAACCAAGAATAAAATGTAGGATGGAGGAAACCAAGAATAAGGAGTGTAATGGAGGAAACCAAGAATAAGGTGCGATGGAGCAAACCAAGAAAAAAATGTGGGATGGAGGAAGCCAAGAATTAGGTGGATGGAAGAAATCAAGAAAAAGATGCGGGATGGAGAAAACCAAAAATAAGATGTGGGGGAAAGGAAACTAAGAATAAGGTGTGGCATTTAGGAAACCAAGAATAAGGAGTGTGATAGAGGAAACCAATAATAAGGTGTGGCATTTAGGAAACCAAGAATAAGGAGTGTGATAGAGAAAACCAAGAATAATGTGGGGAATGGAGGAAACCACGACTAAGGTATGGGAAGGAGGAAACCAAGAATAATGTTTGGGATTGAGGAAACCAAGAATGAAGTGTGGAATGGAGGAAACCACGAATAATGTGTGGGATGGAGGAAACAAAGAAAACGGTGTCGGATGGAGGAAACCAAGAATAAGGTGTGGGATGGAGGCGAATAAGAATAAGGCATATGGTAAATGTGAAGCTTAGTAGAAATGCAGTGACCAGATCAACGTAAAAAAGAAGTGAATTGTACGCTAGTAACACCCTCAATGCTGTTAAAAGAATTATATTACTGTACCCGCCTTCTAAATTACTAAATTACTGTACCAGCTGGAACAAATCTACCACGGCTTGATTTGACAAATTTGACTTTCATTTCTACCGTTGAGGATTTTACAGTGAATTAAAATGGAAATAAATTTTAGTAAAATCAAAATGGATATTCAATTACAAAATTAGCAGAGATTTCATTACTATGAAATGGTAATTTATCACGGGTTATTTCACTAATGCTGTAAAGTAATTGGACTGCCCTCTGTCTAGTTTTAAATCAACGCGGCCTTTACAAGGCACACGCACGGGAATAACATGCTTTAATTTCATTGTGTTGTTTCAGTTACACTAAGCACAAGGTTAATTTGGTATATAAAAAAGGAACAACAACAAAATATAATCAATATGCATCATTATTACCGTACTATAACATACAAGGACATCACTACACAAAAATCTAGAGAATTGGGTCTCGGTGACTGAAACTAGTAGAATCGGGAAAACAGCAGTGTTCGTATTTACGCTATACAGCTGATCAGAGCACGGAATACTATGGCAAATAGAGCTGAATGTTGAGAGGGAAGCTAACAGACTGAACGTAATCTGATAACACTGTTTATCTACCAAGAGTTCAAGATATAAACCTTATGATGTGTTTTTTTGTAGAGAGTTCTCATTACAATAAATCAATAATTTGACGATGTACCCATACTATTGATGACATTCGAGTGGGGAGGTAATTTAAGTTCTCTTAGGGGGCCCCAAGTGGCCGAGTGGTTTAAAGCGCTCTCCGTTACGAATCACTGCCATCTCACCTCTGTCTGCGTGGGTTCGAGACTAGGATTCGGCTAATGTGGGTATGTGAGAAAGCTTGCCAGTAGCTTCTCGTGGGTCGGTGGTTCTTCCTGGGGTTTTCCTGTGTTCTTCCTCCACCATTAATACTGGCCGCCATGCATAGCCTATCGTGTGCTGAAAAATGGCGTTAAACCCCACAACAACAACAACCACAAGTTCTCTTGTGACAGAGAGATTGTCTGTTAATCAAAAACGCTTTTTAATTTTCAGACATTGTGATATTCTTGAACCATTTTCTCTAATTCCTCCAGAATGAGACCAAGTTTATTTGTTTTTCCTTTCGTTTATTTTCCATTATTGAAATAAATTGAAAGCTGAATAAAACCTTACCGAATTGCGTTTAAGTCTTCTTACATAGTCATGTTTAATTTACTGATGAATGAAGACTTCTTACAGAGTCATGTTTAATTGAATGATGACTGAAGTCTTCTTGCAGAGTCATGTTTAATTGAATGATGACTGAAGTCTTCTTGCAGAGTCATGTTTAATTTAATGATGATTGAAGTCTTCGTATAGAGTCATGTTTAATGTAATGATGACTGAAGTCTTTTTACAGAGTCATGCTTAATTAAATGACTGAAGTCCTTTTACAGAGTCATGTTTAATTTAATTGTGACTCAAGACTTCTTACAGAGTCATGTTTAATTTAATGATAACTGATGTATTATTACAGTCATGTTTAATTTAATGATGACTGAAGACTTCTTACAGAGTCGTGTTTAATTGAATGATGACTGAAGTCTTCTTACAGAGTCATGTTTAATTTCATGACTGAAGTCTTCTTACAGAGTCATGTTTAATTTAATGATGACGAAAGATTTATTACAGAGTCATGTTTAATTTAATGGTGACTAAAGTCTTCTTACATAGTCGTGTTTAATTTATTGATGACGAAAGATTTATTACAGAGTCATGTTCAATTTAATGATGACTGAATACTTATTACATAGTCGTATTTAATTTTTTGATGACTGAAGTCTTCTTACAGAGTCATGTTTAATTTAATGATGACTGAAGACTTCTTACAGAATCGTGTTTAATTTGATGATAACTGAAGTCTTCTTGCAGAGTCATGTTTAATTTAATGACTGAAGTCTTCTTAGAGAGTCATGTTTAAATTAATAATGACTGAAGATTTCTTAGAGAGTCATGTTTAATTTAATGATGACTGAAGTCTTCTTACAGAGTCGTATTTAATTTAATGATGACTAAAGATTTCTTACAGTTTCATGCTTAATTTTGGCTTGGTAAACTATGACCAGATTTGGTAAATGTATTGGAAAAATTCAAGTGAAAAGATCGACAATGCGCATGCTCAAGTTCCCATATGTGAAACACCTGATTTAGATTTGTTTTAACTGTTTGGTATGTATATTTTATCACCTTATTTTTTATACATTAAGTTTATTTCATGTCTAAATCAGACTCGAAATTGCAGGACCACACATCACTCGTCGTTACTTTACCATCTCTCTGTCTGCACTGTCAAATTACTGATAATAGGTTATACCGCTATTCAAAGCAAACGTGCAAGTGACGTAACAGTTATCACACAAAGATTACGGGCCTAGTGGTTAGAACGTCCGTGTCGGATGCGAGAGGTCGCGGGTTCGAACAGCGGCTGAGTCATGCCAAAATATGGTACTAGCAGCTGCCTCGCTAGGCACTCAGCACTAAGAAGTTAGTGTTAGGACTGGTCTGTTGTCAGGATAATGCGACATGATGCCACAGTGCTAGACATCACTATGAACTGACATTTCTTAGAGTAATCATACAACAGTAAGAAGGCACTTCTAGAGTACTTCTGCAACAGTAAGAAAACACCTTTAGAGTACTTCTACACCAGTAAGAAGACACTTTTAGAATACTTTTACAAATAGTAAGAAGACACTTATTAAAGTACTTCTACAACAGTATGAAGACACTTTTAGAATACTTCTACAACAGTAAGAAGACATTTTTAGAGTACTTCTACAACAGTAAGAAGACACTTTCTGAATGGATCTACAACATTAAGAAGACACTTTTAGAATACTTCTACAACAGTAAGATGACACTTATTAGAGTCCTTTAACAACAGTAAGAAGACAATTTTAGAGTACTTCTACAACAGTAAGAAGACACTTTTAGATTACTTCTACAACAGTAAGATGACACTTATAGAGTACTTCTACAACAGTAAGATGACACTTGTAGAGTACTTCTACAACAGTAAGATGACATTTATTAGAGTACTTCTACAACAGTAAGAAGACAATTTTAGAGTACTTCTACAACAGTAAGAAGACACTTTTAGAATACTTCTACAACAGTAAGAAGACACTTATTAGATTACTTCTACAACAGTAAGATGACACTTATAGAGTACTTCTACAACAGTAAGATGACACTTGTAGAGTACTTCTACAACAGTAAGATGACACTTATTAGAGTCCTTTAACAACAGTAAGAAGACAATTTTAGAGTACTTCTACAACAGTAAGAAGACACTTTTAGAATACTTCTACAACAGTAAGAAGACAATTTTAGAATACTTCTACAACAGTAAGATGACACTTGTAGAATACTTCTACAACAGTAAGATGACACTTGTAGAATACTTCTACAACAGTAAGAAAACACTTTTAGAATACTTCTACAACAGTAAGATGACACTTGTAGAATACTTCTACAACAGTAAGATGACACTTGTAGAATACTTCTACAACAGTAAGAAGACACTTTTAGAATACTTCTACAACAGTAAGATGACACTTGTAGAATACTTCTACAACAGTAAGATGACACTTGTAGAATACTTCTACAACAGTAAGAAAACACTTTTAGAGTACTTCTACAACAGTAAGATGACACTTGTAGAGTACTTCTACAACAGTAAGATGACACTTGTAGAGTACTTCTACAACAGTAAGATGAGATTTATTAGAGTACTTCTACAACAGTAAGAAGACAATTTTAGAGTACTTCTACAACAGTAAGAAGACACTTTTAGAGTACTTCTACAACAGTAAGATGACACTTTTAGAATACTTCTACAACAGTAAGAAGACATTTTTAGAGTACTTCTACAACAGTAAGAAGACACTTTCTGAATGGATCTACAACATTAAGAAGACACTTTTAGAATACTTCTACAACAGTAAGATGACACTTGTAGAATACTTCTACAACAGTAAGATGACACTTTTAGAGTACTTCTACAACAGTAAGATGACACTTGTAGAGTACTTCTACAACAGTAAGATGACATTTATTAGAGTACTTCTACAACAGTAAGAAGACAATTTTAGAGTACCTCTACAACAGTAAGAAGACACTTTTAGAGTACTTCTACAACAGTAAGAAGACACTTATTAGAGTACTTCTACAACAGTAAGAAGACACTTTTAGAATACTTCTACAACAGTAAGAAGACACTTATTAGAGTACTTCTACAACAGTAAGAAGACACTTTTAGAATACTTCTACAACAGTAAGATGACACTTGTAGAATACTTCTACAACAGTAAGATGACATTTATTAGAGTACTTCTACAACAGTAAGAAGACACTTTTAGAATACTTCTACAACAGTAAGAATACATTTTTAGAGTACTTCTACAACAGTAAGAAGACACTTTCTGAATGGATCTACAACATTAAGAAGACACTTTTAGAATACTTCTACAACAGTAAGAAGACACTTATTAGAGTACTTCTACAACAGTAAGATGACACTTGTAGAATACTTCTACAACAGTAAGATGACACTTGTAGAATACTTCTACAACAGTAAGAAGACACTTTTAGAGTACTTCTACAACAGTAAGATGACACTTGTAGAGTACTTCTACAACAGTAAGATGACACTTGTAGAGTACTTCTACAACAGTAAGATGACATTTATTAGAGTACTTCTACAACAGTAAGAAGACAATTTTAGAGTACTTCTACAACAGTAAGAAGACACTTTTAGAGTACTTCTACAACAGTAAGATGAGACTTGTAGAGTACTTCTACAACAGTAAGAAGACACTTATTAGAGTACTTCTACAACAGTAAGAAGACACTTTTAGAGTACTTCTACAACAGTAAGATGAGACTTGTAGAATACTTCTACAACAGTAAGATGAGACTTGTAGAGTACTTCTACAACAGTGAGATGACACTTTTAGAATACTTCTACAACAGTAAGAAGACACTTTTAGAATACTTCTACAACAGTAAGAAGACACTTTCTGAATGTATCTACAACAGTAAGAAGACACTTTCTGAATGTATCTACAACAGTAAGATGACACGTATTAGAGTACTTCTACAACAGTAAGAAGACATTTATTAGAGTACTTCTACAACAGTAAGAAGACACTTTCTGAATGGATCTACAACAGTAAGAAGACACTTTTAGAATACTTCTACAACAGTAAGAAGACACTTTCTGAATGTATCTACAACAGTAAGAAGACACTTTCTGAATGTATCTACAACAGTAAGATGACACGTATTAGAGTACTTCTACAACAGTAAGAAGACATTTATTAGAGTACTTCTACAACAGTAAGAAGACACTTTTAGAATACTTCTACAACAGTAAGAAGACACTTTCTGAATGTATCTACAACATTAAGAAGACACTTTTAGAGTACTTCTACAACAGTAAGATGACACTTATTAGAGTCCTTTAACAACAGTAAGAAGACAATTTTAGAATACTTCTACAACAGTAAGATGACACTTTTAGAGTACTTGTATAACAGTAAGAAGACACTTTTAGAGTACTTCTACAACAGTAAGTAGACACTTTTTGAATATATCTACAACAGTAAGAAGACAGTTTTAGAATACTTCTACAACAGTAAGAAGACACATTTTGAATGTATCTACAACAGTAAGAAGACACTTTTAGAATACTTCTACAACAGTAAGAAGACACTTTCTGAATGTATCTACAACAGTAAGATGACACTTTTAGAATACTTCTACAACAGTAAGAAGACACTTTCTGAATGTATCTACAACAGTAAGAAGACACTTTTAGAGTACTTCTACAACAGTAAGATGACACTTATTAGAGTCCTTTAACAACAGTAAGAAGACAATTTTAGAATACTTCTACAACAGTGAGATGACACTTTTAGAATACTTCTACAACAGTAAGAAGACACTTTTAGAATACTTCTACAACAGTAAGAAGACACTTTCTGAATGTATCTACAACAGTAAGAAGACACTTTTAGAGTACTTATACAACAGTGAGATGACACTTTTAGAATACTTCTACAACAGTAAGAAGACACTTTTAGAATACTTCTACAACAGTAAGATGACACTTTTAGAGTACTTATACAACAGTAAGAGGACAATTTTAGAGTACTTCTACAACAGTAAGATGACACTTATTAGAGTACTTCTACAACAGTAAGAAGACACTTTCTGAATGTATCTACAACAGTAAGAAGACACTTTTAGAGTACTTATACAACAGTGAGATGACACTTTTAGAATACTTCTACAACAGTAAGATGACACTTGTAGAGTACTTATACAACAGTGAGATGACACTTTTAGAATACTTCTACAACAGTAAGAAGACACTTTTAGAGTACTTCTACAACAGTAAGAAGACACTTGTAGAGTACTTATACAACAGTAAGATGACACTTATTAGAGTACTTCTACAACAGTAAGATGACACTTTTAGAGTACTTCTATAACAGTAAGAAGACACTTTTAGAGTACTTATACAACAGTAAGAGGACAATTTTAGAGTATTTCTACAACAGTAAGTAGACACTTTTAGAGTACTTCTATAACAGTAACAAGACATATTTAGAGTACTCATACGACATTAAAAGCACACAGTAAGAGTACTCATCAACAGTAAGACACCTTCAGAGCATTCATGCAACATTTAAAAGACACGTTTAAAGTACTTATACAATACTAAGAAGACACTTTTAGAGTACTCATACAACAGCGAGAAGGCACTTCTAGAGTAATCATATAATAACAACATATTAAGTGTGCTGATACAGCAGCAAGAAGATACTTTTAGAGTTCTCCTACAACAGTAAGAAGACACTTTTGAAATAGCCTTGCGACTGAAAGGGAAGAGAGTACTCGTGTACAAGCTGCAAATATTGAGTAATACAACAATTACTAGTCATAAGGGGTTGATAATCCAAAATGTTGACAACTCTGACAATGTTGTAATTATAATAAGAAGATATAGTAGGATATGTGTAAAACTTGGCTTAAAACTAGAAACTAAAGACGAAATAAAATTTCGACCGACCGGATACATGGTAATGGGCCCAGTCTTACCAGTGTTTCGTACGATCATTCCTCAGGTCGTTCTTATAATAGTTCATTAGGTTTGCAATAATGGATTTAATATGTGTCGCTAACATTTGCGCCATAATCACGGTGCTCGTGAGATCGCATTTAACAAGCACCCTTCATCTTAACGGAAGTACTAAAATCTCAATACTTTTTTCCCCATGGTGCACGGTGCCCATTGGTCCGGTATGCCCCTGCATCGTATGTATCATATATATGTTCGCTACAGGACTAGCTAATCGAGAGACAGGTTTACTAAATACTGACCTATGATATTGGGTTGCCAGCTCAGACCGCGCACCAGCGAACACGCGACATAATTTCGTAAACTGTTTTACGAAGCTATCTAAGCAAAAGTGTGCCTTATGAACTATTTTATGAACTGAAATATCGCTGCAAGCGAACAAAGGAACAAATAACAAACCGACAACAAGTGGAGGTGCTGAGGGTAATTAAGAATCTCGGAATTTATTGTTAACGTATCATCATGAGTGACTGTCCTGATTTAGGTCCATTAAAACATCAGATAGGATTTGAATGATAATGAAACAAAAATTAAGGTTATTTTTGTAGATCCTTTCCCCTTTACCTCTACGTGAACCCACTGAAATTGTTTAAAGAACGTCTACATTTATATCTTTATTTGATAGAAAGGCACATGGAGTAATAGTGTACATTGTTATTTCGTCCTATTTCCGAACATATCCGAACGGGTAGATACGCCCACGATACCCACAGAGACTTTCTTTGTTCAATTAAATGTTTAAAAAAATTCACACATTTTCTTTTCGTGGCTCATCCAATATTTTATCAAGTTGCACGAGCTACCATTTCACTTCATAATTTTCACAGATTAAGTAAATTATGGACGATGAATAATAGGTCAATGTGCGTGTTTTTCGTGGATTTCACTCATCACAATTACACAGCGTCTAAACGTAAGCTGTAAATGGCGATTATAGGCAAGAATATATCACACGCGACACCAGGGAACTCAGGTTGAGGGCGGTCTAGGTCTGCAGATGCTCTTGACAGATACTGATAATTGGCATGCGTCTTTGTGAAAGTGTCCATCTAGGCGCTGCTCCACCCAACTAATATCCCTAATACAGCACCCTGCCTGGCTTATCGCTCATGTAATAAAACATCATTATTTCCACTAGATTTCATAAGCTATTAGAAATATCTGCTCAATTGGACGTGTTCCTTAATTTGCAACTCACTGTAGAAAAATGATATCTATTCATTTTGCCTGTCAAAAAATTTGACGTCAAAATAAAATATGATATAATCCGTTTGATACAGGAAGACTTATTACAAGCTAATCAGTGAATTCTTTTCAAAACCGCAGTACTTTCAGAATAAAGCTAAATCTTGCTTTCAGCTCTCTAAAATTAGACACTATCCTAGGATCAATTGAGATAGATTTGTCAGTCTGACATATGTTACACCCTTTTCTTTCTGTGATGATTTATGAGAAAGGTCACAGCATCGCAGTGGTTGGAGGTAATTTATATATTTTACACGAAAACAAGCTAAACTATGGAGGGTGTTCTAATATTGTTCAAATAAGAATAATACGTACCGTTAACCATCGGCCATAATTCAGGTCTGTCGCATGTTTTGATACTGACATAATAATTCTCTAACATATTGACGGATCAATATGTTACATATTCAAATAATGGTTTGATGTTATTTCTCCTGCATATAAGGTTGTTTTTTTTAAAAATTGTGTGTGGGGGTAGAATGAAGTAAAGGGCTTTACAGGCTGCTAAAATTTAAAACCACCTGATATTAACTCTTTTGTTTCTTTCAGACGGTAAATCATCAATGTTTTGACCTCTGTTTTCTTATGTTATTTTATTTTCTTCAGGATGTAACTAACCTCTGTTACAACGTTTGACCCTTCTACGAAACACCGTTAATACGGATAACCTTATATTTTGGCCACGAAGCCCGGACTGTAACGGTTTCCACAACAAGCTCTGTTATACAATCAATGGAGTCAGTGGCTGCCATATGGCTTCTCTCGCTAGATGAACGCATGCGCATTTAAACGAGCTATTCTGCGCGGAGGGAAATTTGAATATAATTAAAGGTGACTACAACACAAGTGATACTGTGGAAGTCTATTTCCATTTTATTTTTTTTTTCGCTTTTTGAAATGTTAAGATGGACCAATTATATAATGAAATATTTACGACAGACTATAATGTTGCACAAATATGACTTAAACGAGCAGATTGCCTTTGAAGGGACAAGTTTATTGGGCGTAATTTAGGTGAACCGTTTTGTTAAACCCTCGAAGAAAACAGCTGCATTAACATTGCAAGTTGTGAAATATCACCCTTGGTGAATCAGTTACGTTCAAAATGATGACCCTTGACCAGTAGCAGCAGGAGAAAAAGGAATTTTTACCATCAAATGTCAGCCAGACCCCTCCGCATGAGAAGAGACACGCTTTTCTTGTCATGAGCCTTGGACACCGTCTTGAAGCCACTTAAAATATCAGTGTATTTTGCGCAAATAAATTCACTCTCTTTTAAAGCAGTTATACAATGAATTAATAACACTTGAATTTTAATAATATTTTTCTTGTTTATTTGATTTACAATGGTCTTGGAAACGTCTGTGGCTCAACATCTGCTTTTTCGCCCACCCGGCATGTTCAATCAAAAAGAATCGGAGTTAAATTGACTCCTTTCTTTCTCAATTGAAAGTCAGAATAATTAGGAAACAAGCTTCTCAGAATATCAGATATCGAGCATTGTGTACAAGATTAATTAGCAGGCTTGTTGGCTGCAGATTTCGGCTGCCAGAAACGGCAAAAACCCTTCATAAAGGCTCCGTAGTTTAAAACCAGGTGAGTCTGACGAATTTGCGCGTGTTCAGTTGCAAAAAGTTACTGTGAAAGTCTTTAGCAACAATGGAAAAGCATGCATGATACAGTACTGTGTTGAATAAGTCACAGGAACAACGTGAAAATCGAAGGGGGCCGCCAGATATTAATAATCTTGGCTCATTTTCGCGTTTTCCAGACGACTAAATAAGAAGGGTGCCTCGCCATGGAGTGTGTCGGCAACGTTTGCAACGTGAGGGCATACGCTCTGATTGAAGTTTTCCCAAGAGAAAACATTGTACTTAATGAATTTTTGTTCTTAATTTTACTATCTTAAAAGATTAAGACACGTTTTTTAAGACAAAATGTCCCGTTTTAAAGATTGCATAACTTGCAGATGGCCGACGAATCTTGTGGAAGAGAGTATGCTGCGTCGCCAGTTGTCCTCGTGTTATGTCTCGCTTCTTTAGGTTGGCAATAGTCGAGGGCATAGGGGCTATCTGTATCTTGTTTACATGAATGCAAAACAATGACTTTTTACCGGTTTTCTCCAAATTACATCTGTTCTGGTTTCAAAGATTCTGATAACCTGATCTTGAGGTTGCTTCCAAAAGCGCGCTCTTCTCCACTGCAAGGCCAGCTGTGTTCTCTGCTATCTAATGGCGGTGAGATGCCGGTAGCAGAACAAAGGAAGGTTCTTGCGCACACCTGTCTCTCGTCGCTGCTAAGTGGACATACTTATATACCATAGACAGAAAATTCTTTTTGCCCAAAATAAAACAATATTGAGAAGATATATGTACAATCGTGAAGTTTTGGGGCCATACATCGAATCATTATGTAGATCACTGAACGTCCTTAGTATTTTGTATCGAAAACAGCATGACCTGGGTTGCTTGAATTGACATTGTAGAAATGATCTTTGGAAACATGCATTCTCTTAGTGACTCTTAACGCTTCATTACTGTTTCTAACGTGCATTAAACAATAGAAAATGGAACAAAATAAACAGTAAAAAGAAGCAAATCGCAAATTTAATAAGTTTCTTCTTATGTTAGCTTCGAAAAATGACTGAAAATACTTCGAAAAATAAATCAGACTAAACTTGAACTGTGTCCGAATTTCCCGCCGCGTTTCCATTGGGCATGCTGTACAATTTATCAAGCCGGCGTGAGTGCCTGTTGATAGCACTGACTGTAAGTGTACAATGGGCTAAACTCACTGTATTATATGTGTATATATTATGTATATATGTGTATAAGAAGTTTGCCTTCATGGTTAAAACTGTAATCAACTTCTAAAGTGCTAACATTTATGTGAGATTGAAGAAAACTATGCACTAAAAGTCATTCATTCTACCGATATAGCTAGAAAGCACATCACTGAGCAAGGAATGTTTGGTCAATTTCCTGACATGTTTTCGTTTATATTCATGCATAAATTTGAGGGGGAAAAACATTACTTTACATTGTACAAATATAGCCCTGTTAACAAATTCATTCTAGAGTTTATAAAAACATAAATATGCGTGATAGTCATATTGGTTTTTAAGACTGATTTTGGACGACTATTGTATCTGATGTCCACTGACTGTTTTTGCTTTTGTATTTTGACAGAAAACACGTTAGTAGTTTACAATATGAAAAAACTGACAAATAAAAATAGAAAGTGTCGCCGATTTCAGAAACCTCTTTCTCTAAACAATCGAACCAAACTGCGATTGTCAGGCGGCTGTTAAAACATAATGGGGAAAAAACCCGTTTCATACCGAAATACGATGCAAAC
Organism: Sinohyriopsis cumingii; assembly: GCA_028554795.2. Classification (NCBI taxonomy): domain Eukaryota; kingdom Metazoa; phylum Mollusca; class Bivalvia; order Unionida; family Unionidae; genus Sinohyriopsis; species Sinohyriopsis cumingii. The sequence goes on along the minus strand of CM068840.1, from coordinate 96,873,431 downwards.
GATATAATAGTTTATATGTACCACAAAATAAAGCCATGCTTTCTATGTACTAGTAATACTCAAGGTTGCGCATTACAACTAAGAGAGAATGATGCACGTGAAAGATATCCGTTGGAATTGTTTAAGTCATGTAATAGGGCATCTTTTTCTGGAGAAATGTTCTGAAACTATTTGCATGAGACTGTCATCTCAAGTCCAGTTTTGAATCCATTATAATAAAAATTTCACTCAATCTTCGAAACGTTTCTTTCCCACTTTGCTTTTATCAAACAAAGAATGCGTTTCCTTAGGTCAATGGAAAATCTAATGCCTTAGAGCAGTTCTGTAAAGGATTAGTTCATAACCTTTTTAAAACTCGTTACATTGCTTATATACGTTATTTTCTTTTTCGTGTAAACAGGAAACACCAAACGATTATTTCTGCTACGTACACCTAGATAAATCACTTCAGCCATTAAGAAATCAGATGCAGGAACTATGTCGGTTCCAATCTTGTTATATTTCAGCACATAGCGCCATAATTGGAGGAAGAAAAAAAATCAATGTTAAAAAGAAGAACCAAATAACTTGCTCATTTAGTGACAACCATAACACCCCCTTCATCTCCGTTAAAAATAGATAATTGTATTCAATTCATCTGTGAATTCAAACTATAAGCTGAGAAAATATTGCACTGAGACAGGTTGATGAATTATCGCCCTTTTTTGTGCCTTAAACTGAGACAGGTTGATAAATTGTCGCCCTATTTCGTGCCTTAAACTGAGACATGTTGATGAATTGTCGCCCTGTTTCGTGCCTTTAACGGAGACAAAAAATGATGAAATCCTCTTTTATCTGTCCATTTTGCTCACGTTTATTGAATGAAAAAAAACAGCAAACTTATTACCCAAATTTGAGCAACTAAACTTTCTCTATTCATTTTCGCCTTCACAAATTAGCATCTCATATTGTTACTAAATTTATTTTATGCAAGTTACATCAAAGAATACATTACTTGAACATAAATACAGATTGTGTTTACTGATATTAACCAACAATGGCATAAATACTTTTGCATTTTGAATCAGCAAGTAATGTGATCATGTACCGTCTGTGTGCATAGGCATGCATATGAGTGTGTGTGCGTGTGTGTGTTTTGTATATTGTAGACTCACGCTTACAACGTTTTAAATAGAGACACCAATCTATTTTTGTTTTTCAGGCTTGATGGGGGGGGGGGGGGCGAAAAGAATGTGAATACTATTTAGTGACCAATTAACATTTTAAATTTTCTTTTGGTCACTTGACATGGTTTGTCTCAAGATATTTTCTTTCACTTTCTGAGATTTCTTTTCCAACGAGCCAATTGAGATTTTCCTTGTCATTGTAGGCATATTATCTGATCATCGTGATATTAGTTAATGGCCTTTTAGCCTTGCTTTTGGGGTATTTTGTTTCTTAGGTTTTTTAATGGCTTGTTTCAGTTTGTCGCTGCCGTTGTAATATTGGCATGAAACATGTGCTTTTAATGAACGACTTTAAACTTCGAATTCCTGCACCATTATGTGTAACACGCCTTGCCTTTTGGTACATCGAATTTCTGCATTATTCAGTGTAACAAGCTTTGTCATTTGGCACGTAAAATTCATGCTTTACTAAGTGTAACACGCCTTGCCTTTTGGCACTTCTAATTCCCGTTGTTTTAAGTGTAACACGCCTTGCCTTTTTGCACATCGAATTCCTGCATTATTAAGTGTAACACGCCTTGCCTTTTGGCAGTTCGAATTCTCGTTGTTTTAAGTGTAACACGTCTTGCCTTTTTGCACGTCGAATTCCTGCTTTACTAAGTGTAACGCGCCTTGCCTTTTGGCACTTCAAATTTTCGTTGTTTTAAGTGTAACAGCCTTGTCTTTTGGCACTTCGAATTCCCGTTGTTTTAAGTGTAACACGCCTTGTCTTTTTGCACATCGAATTCCTGCATTATTAAGTGTAACAAACTTTTGGCACATCGAGTCACTGATATCTCTTTAAAATGTAGATTTCGTCAGTACACTAAATTTATTCGTGGCAAGTGTATGTATTTGTCATTTGACTGAACTAGTTGTTTAGCTGTTGACTAGTTCTTACCTTATGATAAAGATGAGAACATTTGGTTTAAAAATTGTTGCATATTAAAATTATTAATTGACATAAATAAACATAATCACTATTACATTAGTTAAAATAAAAGTTGCTTCCGTTCCTTTTTTCACCAGTAATCTACCTTTGTAATGTTCGAGCGCTTCACCCCTGACTTATGTAAGGTACAATTGCATCATTTAATTTTATACTGGAAATATTCTGCAGATATAAAATTGAAAATGTTAGCTGAGTGTTTATGTTAAAGAGACGAACTTCAGATCTTGGCAAGTGAGCGATAAAGCTATCCACCTAAACAAACAAACCCTTATAGTGTATCAAGACGATATCATCACCGGTCGTAAGCCGCTGATAAACTTCAGTTCTGCCATCAAAACAACAGCTTCGTGAAACCCTATGCGGATACAATGTTTTGGGAGAAGTGTTTTGCACAATAGAAATGCTTCATTTCAATTGTCTTTGTATGGAGTTGTCTCAAGATTGAAGAAATTGGGTTTCTTTTCTTTTATGATTTTATTTTTATAATAATTTCATACATACATACATACATACATACATACATACGGACTGACACACAGACAAATAGACAGACAGATAGATAGATATGTAGATAGATAGATTCGTGATTACAGCCAAACTCATGATATACGTATCGTTCAAACAGTAAAACGCATGATATGCGTATGGTACAAATTAATTCAATCAGGTTTCGTGATAACAGCCAAACCCGTGATATACGTATAGCACAAAATGAATTCAACGAGACTTCGTGATAACAGCCAAACCCGTGATATTCGTATAGTACAAAATGAATTCAACGATACTTCGTGATAACAGCCAAACCCGTGATATTCGTATAGTACAACAAATTCAATGAGATTTCATGATAACAGCCAAACCCGTGATATACGTATAGTACAAAATGAATTCAACGAGACTTCGTGATAACAGCCAAACCCGTGATATTCGTATAGTACAACAAATTCAATGAGATTTCATGATAACAGCCAAACCCGTGATATATGTATAGTACAAATTAATTCAATGAGATTCTATGATAACAGCCAAACCGGTGATATACGTATAGTACAAATTAATTCAATGAGATTTCATGATAACAGCCAAACCCATGATATATGTATCGTTCAAACATCCAAACCCATGATATACGTATAGTACAAATTAATTCAATTAGATTCTATGATAACATCCAAACCCATGATATATGTATAGTACAAATTAATTCAATTAGATTCTATGATAACATCCAAAACCGTGATATATATATCGTACAAAGGAATTCAACGAGAACCACTTGTGCATTGTTCCTTTAGAACCCTACCGTACTCCCATGTTTGTTTCGTTTTCCTCATTATGCTTAATGCGTTTGTATTTTTGGGGTGGAATGGTGTGGGTTGGTTTATCATATTTCGGCATCGTGTACACGTCATCTTGACAGATCACTTGGGTTTTGTACAGATATACGAATTTTCTTTAACACTTGGGAATCTGGCAGCAACAAGAAAAGGGTTTGTACAAAACGGGATTGCAATATAATTATTTGGTTTTCTATGAAAAACAGGATAGAGGAAGCAATACGATCCTTGCATTCCATCCAAAATACTATCCTTTTATTTTACAATCTAAATGTACAGTCATTAGAAAGTCTGGCTTTTCTTTTGAGATCGTAGGGTTTTAAACGAAAATCCTTGTTTATCGAAGCAGCGAGCACAATCATTAAACAAAATGGGTTTATTTCTCGGTTGATCTGAGAAAACCTGATTTTCACTGTTGAACTTTGTTTCTCAGCTGTAACACGTGATATAAATTGATGTCGTCCATTTCTAACAGAAAAGCTGTGTTTCACCAAATAACTTATGATGTCACAGGTATCTGATGAGATTCAGATTTCACCAAATAACTTATGATGTCATAGGTATCTGATGAGAATCGGGTTTCACAAAATAACTTATGATGTCACCGGGCTTATCGTTGGAACAGAAACCTGACATTTCTTTCAGTGATGTATGCATCAATAAATCAGAGACTAATACGTTGTGTAGCAACAGAGTTCTCACGATAAATATGTCAGAGACTCATGTAACAAATGATCTATTTGAAACGTAGCTTCATCCAACAGACATATTGATTCAAGTACTATAGCTTGAAGAACTATGTAAATATTTGTAAGCCAATAGATTATTTGACCAACAAAAAAACGACATCATTAGAAAATTTTATCTGTATGCTTTGATATATATTAACTTTTTTAATCAGGAAAAACATAAATGAACTTCGAAAAAACCAAAATAAACAAGTGCTTGTGGAAATATTTTAGTTCACACTTTGAAAATCTAGCGTATACTTGGTGTAAAGTTTATACATAGTGTAAAGATAAGATGGCAAAATGCATTAATGATTGAATGTCTATGATTCTGTTGTTGCTATGTCTTTTTTGTGGCGTGTCTTGAAAGCATTCGAGTTTTTCAACGCAAAGGTAGCTGAATAAGGTATTTACCTTTAGGTACAAAAGTGGGTTCAGTTATATATGGAAAATATTATAGAGGAAGTTAGACAATTAATTAAACAATGCTTTAGAAATCCAGTCCACATACAAATTGAGCAAATTCAGTCAGTTATTAATCTAGGTCTATGTGAATAAGTTTGTGCATTCTGATGAATTAATTCGATAAATTGTCAATATATTGTATGTCTTGCTCCAGTACAAAACAATGTTGTCTTTTAATTTCTCATATATCAATTTTGCTTCTGTCTTCCCGTTTGTAGTTCCAGTATAAACAGAGCTGTATTTGTGAAGTTTCCCTCTAGTCATACAATATTTTACCTGGAATTCATCTCCCTGGTACGTTCTAGAACAGAGACGTCCTTGATGTATGCAGTTCTTTACCTATAGTATTCATTTTCTGGTGGGCAATGACATTGCACACAACTAAGTGTCCCTTTGCTATAACAACATATACACAGAGCTCATTGTTTATACAATGTACATACAATGTAAGTATAAAGGGATAGCTGTAATCTTAATTTATCAGCAAGCCATTTGCTTAAGTCAATTAGAGTACATGCTATTATACATATTTGCTTTGGTTGACAAAAGCATTGTGTTCCTATCTTCTGTTTCTGTGTGCTACTCCTTCTATCCTGTTTTGAATGTTTACTTCTTTTGCTTATTCAAATGTGTTGGTTTAGCATGTGGGTGGAAATGTATTTTATGCTTGTACCACAGAATCAAGGAAATGTACGATCGTCAAACTCTGCATGGATGTAATAATACACTTTTTTCGTCTATCTCAATTAAGTTGTTTCCTAAATAAGCAGTTCTTGCAACGAAGGTGACTAATATTCGTGCGTTCCATCTCAATTGATGAGTTTGAAGTGCCACATTTTTAGCGTTTAGCCAGCCTCTATTTAAGGTACGAAGTTACGCTTCAAATACCAAGTATTGTCGTGTTTCAGTAGTAAGATACAGGAGAGGTCTGGCACACATAAACATCTGCAAATTTGAATAGTAAGGAGATTGGTCCATTAGGTGGGTAAATACTATGGTGATGGTTTTGTTTTTATGCAGTCGTAAGGTAAGTGCTCCAGTAATTTTTTCGAGATCATAGGCAAATAATGAAAGTGCTTCAACACAAGGTAAATATAGGATAATATATATGTGGGCACGACAGAGATAAAGCAGTCAGTGAATAATGTACTTGTGTTTGTTGTGGTTGAGCAGCAGCCCACTTTAAAAGGATCAAACTATTTTACATCTAATGAGTGTTTAAAATATTATATACTTGTTTGCAAATTTCTTTGCAGATCATATTGCAAACTGTTGATAGCGTGGGTCTGACACCAAATAAAAAAAATGCATTAAGCATTTATGTGAAGCAGCTGCTATTGCTTGTTTACTTGAGAAATTGTGCTTTTTTATCAAATTCAGTGGAAGAGAGATATGAAGTTGTGTATTATTTTGGAAGACAGCTGTTTTGTGAAAAGACAGCAAGATTTAAGGACAGTGTGAATTATAATAATCAAACTGAAATAAATGGGAAATTTCACTAACTTTCCAAATAATTGATATGTACCAAAGGAAAGTCATTAAACGGAAGTTAATGAGAAAGGAAAATACCGCGAAGGAAGAATTCCGAACATTGAGAAAATGGAGGAAAACAAGGAGATAGAGTAAAATGACTTCGTACAGCAAACACCCCACCCAAGAGATAGAGTAAAATGACTTCGTACAACAAACACCCCACCCACCGTACATTTTTTCCAAGTGACAAAGTCACTAAATATATTTGATGGAAGTGAAATCGGCAGTGTCACTAAACAATCTTTCGACGTATTACATTCCAATTAAGAAAGAAACTAGGCAGAAGTTCAAGAAGTATACTTGATAGAATTGAATATCTAATATTGCGCAAATACATATGTAGCAAGTACACAAAGGACGTTCATACGTAGACTTGTATGAGGTCTGTATGAGCGTAAATCAAAACATAATTTCTTTTCTTTGCAGTAAAATGAGTTTTAAAAACTCCTACAAAATATCATCAGGCATGATCAAAATACCAATGGAAAAGTATAGATAATGATTTGGCAGATGCATAGCAAAACGGAAATATGGAGAACATTCAAATCAGTCTGATATATCCGTAAACATTTATAAACTTTTAGAAGGGTTATAAAGAAGAGATGACGCTGAGGGAAATTACATCGAATAAGTAACTAGAGACTTAGGCATACTTACATTTAAATTATATTTCAACATGGTGATGCTAAGGTTGCACCATCAGCGTACAATAGAGCTTACTCCGACATGATATATGGAAAGTACCATTCATCGCGGATAGATTTGTATACACAAAACTTGCTTCAGTACATATAACTCTTATCTATAAATCCTGAAGTGGATTCGGTTTAAAATTAAAAAACTAGCAATATCATTTATAAGTTCTCTATGTTATTTACTGTGATTTTGAATGTACCTTTGAATGTGATTTTGAATGTACCTTTGCACCAGAGTTCCCCAGAGGGGCAAAACTGAAGTTGGATATAGAGCTTATAGTACAACCATTGACAATCAAGACAGTCAAACACTTTCCACTTGACCTTTTTCCAAACTAATCAATCCACAAGAGAGTATAGCCAATAGGTTCCGAATAAATAGATCGTATTAAAGCGTTTTGCAATGCGGTGACATAAAGTTTCCGTGTGTCGAAGCTACATTTCACACCTTCAGTCACACGCAGAACACATTATTGGCGTCTTTTTTACGGAGCGTAGCGAAGGTGATTACGAAAGGTCAAGGTCGTGTATTATGGACGCGGGTCATAAGAATCTCTTTGGGTGGATAATACTTGCCGGTCAAAAATTTATTTGGACAATGTATGACTATATTAGGTAATTAGAAAAAGGTGTTAGAAATACGAGATGAATTACACTCTTTGCAATTTAGAAGTGGAATCATAGATTTATTTCCTTATTACAACGACTACTTACTAGTTTCAGAACAATTAATTCCAGATGAATATAATTTGTTTACAGACGAAGTTGAGGGAAAAAAAACTATTGTATAAAAGCTCTTATTGGCATTAAAAGACAAAAGCTGTAGACATTTAAAGTTGTTTAGAGAACTATGCCTAAGACACATAGTTGCAGTTTTTGATCAACAGCCGTCCTGAACAAATCCTACAATGAACTGATTACAAATCTGATATAAAAATAGCCACAAACGAATTCAAGAGATTTGTAGAAGTTTATGAATAACAGTGTTTTTACAGTAGCGTACTAATGGGGGGAGCGGACGGGGTCCTAGAGGTCTTGGTGCGCTAAAACAGCTCAGATATTATTTTTCGAAAATGATCAAATTGGTGTGTTTGTAAATTTGTTGCTCTTTATTCCGGACCTGTTAGCAAATTACATAACGTACCGGTACAATAAGAATTTGCAAACTCATTTTTGCTGCTAGCATGTGCTTCATGAAAAAACTGCTACTCTATCCAACGACGCTACCCCCACCCCCACCCAGCTAATCCTCTTTCGCATCACGTCGAGTGAAGGGGGTCCAGGCATCAATCAGTACTATCGCATGGGCACAAAATCAGTTAAAATAGACGACTTTCTTCGAATCCACCAAATAATAGTTGTTAGACTGATAGGAAGGGTTATGGGGGGGGGGATTATATTTTTGTGGACAAACAGTCCATAAATAAATGGATTTTGTTAAAATGTATGTTTTTTTATATGCTTAGCATTAATATGTTTGAGGTGAAATTAGTGGACCTAGTGTGTAAATGACGAGATGCATAACATGGTGCTTGGTTGTCTTCTTTGAATAACAGAATTTAGATGCCAGGAAAGCCATTAAATGTCATTAAAATGCAGGAAAATATTTGGCGGCCAGGGTCAGCCATGCGGTCCAGCTAAGGGAACTCGCAGCGCCCCACCCACCCACCACCACCACCACCTATCTGGTGGAAGCAGCAAAACAATTCCCAAAACACCCTACCTCCGGTTCGGCCCTTCGGGACTTCTTTTTCTTGTATGTAGGGCCATCATCACCACCGTGAGCGCCATTTACGAAACTGGTCCCTTTGTACGCTACTATGTGATTATTGCAAAATATGAGAAACTGTGGAAAATAACAGTTACAATTTGTGCAGATGAAAAAAATCTTTCGAAAAAAGCAGTAAAGATTAATAATTTGTTGACGATGATGTATTGATAGTTTAATTTTTTTAAAATTAGATTTAATGATTGAATATATTATGTATTAAAACTGATGATTAAATCTCAAGATCAAGCATAATGTATTACATGCAAATTGAAAAAGTTATCATTATCTTTGAAGGTCGACAAGCGCAATTCTGGTGAAGAATGTTAACATATTTCGGTACGGTTCTGTCGGTATCTTGAAATGGTGTAAGGGTGTGCAAATCTCATTGAAAGTCTCTCTTTTATGTTCTTTCTCAATTCGTTTACAACATCTACTTTTCCCTCCAAATTAGCATGTTTCTCTTCAAACACAGTCTCACTGGTTGTTTAAGTATTTGCTGTTGATGAAAACACAAACTAAAGTTTTTTCTCTCTATGAAATCGATGATTTCAAAGTGCACAACCACCCATACTGATATTTTAGGATATCTGCTATTAAAGGCTAGTCCAAATCGTTAATTTCTTACTTTATTTACATAGTCAAGATTACCGCAATGATCAGTCCTAAGCAAACAATGTCTACATTGATACACATCAACCAGTAGCACTACACGCTGATCCAATTTATTCTCAGGATGTATCATCTCACAGAATTATGTCTGAAGAAAGATGTTCTTTTTGAAGTCTTCCTGAACAGAAAAGTTGGAGAGACAATAATGATGTAATTGAACGTGTCTTTGTGTTTAATCACTATTAACTGATGTGCAAAACACTATTTCCACAAACAGTCACTCCACATATCATCATGACATTAAGCATTTTCAAACACATTTCTTGAAGCCTTAAATATAATTGTTTTTTATGCATCAGACACAAAATAATATATTATAAGTATTTATGTTTCCTTTTCTTCTGATCAAAAAATGTATACCTCTATGACGTTATCTAATTTAAAACCACTGACGTAAACTCTATAATCAAAAGTTTTAGTGTTAACACTCGTGTTACTGATGTATATATGGTCTTGTTGTTTATCAAATAAATCCTCAGTGACTTCAGTAGGATCAAACATATTCTGGGATAACCAAGCATACGGCTAGTCAAAGTTTTATTGACTGATACTATCTCTCTTTTGATGTAGTAAAAATGAATGCAATTGATTATCATCAACTGATTGTTCATTGATTACGAAGTAATTATATCTCACTGAAGGCTAATGTGTTTTAGCTCGTAGTCTTCGTTTCCACGTTTTATTATTTCAGAGGCCTTTGAAAGTGTTCTATTACCTGTAAAACCTGAGAAATCGCGCATGGATACATGGTTCAGTGATTTGCTAGAAGTGAAAAGTCGAATGTTATTCAACACATTTTACCAAACAGATTTTTTTGCAGTGTACTGCTCCTTGTCATAACTGTATCATTTTCTCACTCCTGATACGTTGTTCAATGCTAATTGTTCTAAACGAATCAGGTTACTACTCGTCACTGTTTGCCATGAAAATATTGCATGTATTCCACTTTAAAAGATCCTCGCTTTTATAGGCCACGGTGGTGTATTTAAGCAACACATTCCCTAAATTGATTACAATAGCGTTAACATTAAATTAGACCAAGAAACTAACTGGTACCAAATAGTGTATTTGGACTTTGGCATAAAAGCTTACAAAGTTTGTTCCTGGTTTTATGTCGTTAACATGTCCACTCAGGCAATTACAAATACAATGAATATGTACCAGTAATGTACCTACTGATTTAAAGATTTGTAGAGATACGTAAACGTTTCCTCCCTTCTTTCAGTAATAAACAGGTGTTGTTCGGTATTTTAAGAATACAAAATGTTGATAGTGCTGCCAGTTTTTGTTTTACCTGCTGGCAATTTAGAATGAATAACGTGTATTGAGAAGAAGAAAAAAAACTGACGGAGACTAGTTAAATTCATAAATGTTAAGTAATGACAGAAGCGTTGTTTCAGTATTAGTGTTAACAATTTTATAGTTGTTCAAGTCAAACATGTATGCGATGTTATTATCAAATATAATATCACAAACAAGTGGTTATAGTTGCCCGCGTAATTTCATCATGATATGTAGTAGGTGAGATTGCAAGGTGCCATCGTTTTCCAATGACGTTTTGTTTGTTGTCTCTGTAGTGATATTCAGAGCAGCTACCTCACAGTCGTTGCCACATTGGTTGTAAATATTATTGAATGCTATGAATATCACCTGCTTCTTCTCTTTCCATCTGGAATGTTTGAGTAGCATTATAAAAAATGTTGAATCGTTATTTAAACAATTCTTTAGATCTGTGGTTTTGTAGCCCTTTCCCTACGTACCTGTTCAATAGCTTTTAATGTATTCTCATCTTGTTCTCTCCATATTTTGGCATATTTCAATCTTTTATTCTCCAAAGTATCGCGTATGTTGATATAAACATACTTTGCACAAACAAACTAGTAGCAGTTTCAGTTAACTTACAGATTGACATAGATTTCTGATACGGTTATTGTTGAGGTTTAAGTCACTGTTAATCGTCTGATGTAGTGTGACATATTTTCATTTAATTTATCTCAATGCTAAACGAATACTGCTAATCGTTTGATCTAGTGCAACATATTCATCTAGTTTGTTTCAATGTTAAATGGACACTTTTATTCATTTGATCTAGTTTGTCTCGATGCTAAAATGAAATTGCTAATCTTTTGATCTAGTGTGACATAATCATCCAGTTTGTCTCAATGCTAAAATGAAATTGCTAATCGTTTGATCTAGTGTGACATATATTCATCCAGTTTGTCTCAATGCTACAATGAAATTGCTAATCGTTTGATCTAGTGTGACATATATTCATCCAGTTTGTCTCAATGCTGAGACACTATCTTCCTCTTTGTCACCACATGCAATCATTGCCTTTGTGACTTAATTCCTCTGCATCTTAATCTTGTACAAAAACAATATTAGTATTTAAAACAATCAATCTTTGATGTTTTTCGTTGATTTTGCGAATACATTATTAACAGTTCATCAGAAATGTTGTGTTAACCAACAACAAAATGAAATGGATAGCTTACCAATTATGTTGTCAGTTTGGATTCTTGAGATAGATTAAAATCTCAGGGAGTCCGTCGATTATGATATAACTTTCCATTTGTGTAAGCAAAATTTTACATCCTAACCTTATACTTTTTATGTACAAAGTGTATCATTTTTGAAGTCATTTCACAGTCAATTCGTTCAAGTTTCCATATTATAATTTTCCCTTTGAATTTCTTTCTTCGTCTAAACAATTTTTTCAAAACAATAATTATACTTGTAACTATTCCAGCCAAAACTAAAACAGCTGCAGAAACATCTAAAATTAGTTCAACAGTTTCCACTCCTGATACAAGCTAAGTATTTCGAATCTTTGTATTCTATGTTTTACTTAATTCTAAGGAATCTACAGAGTTCGATCTCTCTGAATAAATCATTTTCAATGTCGTTAATTATTTCGCAGTCTAAAATTAAGATCCTTATTGTCTATAGGCAGTGTATGATATAAGATTGTCTTTGCGAATTTTGCGTTGCCCTCCTTAAACCTGGCATTGATCATTTAATTCTTCCTAATTTGTTTGTTCTAATAAATGTTTTCTCTGGATAAATAATAGATTATTGATAGCCAGATTCAAACAAATGATAAAATCCTACGAAGAAAAGAGATTTAAAAATTGAAGAGCATAACAGAACGACTAAATTGTTCAAAATTGCAAACTTCATCTTTCAGGTGAGTTTGAATAGCATTCATTTGACCGTTTTATCTCGTTGTTGTCTAATTTATTTTTGTTATAAAACTTCGTCACGCAATATGCAGCTACCTTTGCAAGGGCAACAGTTGAGGTCAGAAGCACAAATATATTAATTATCGCACATTTTTTAATCAAGGATTTGATTAAATAATTTATATATCCTCCTTATTCTCTTCTTTTTAAATAGTCTCCTTCTGAGAGGGTTTTCTTCAAAACAACGACAGGTTTGAGTGTTATGAATGAACATGCAGTTCAAACAGAGGTAACCCACATCTGAATGACAAGACACCAATGAATTTTGTTATACTGTTTGATGGTATGGAATGGGTTTGCTATGGTTATGGTGAGTGAACTAATTTATGTATTTAATTCAATGGCAGGACAGTGGTAGGATTGTGTGCTGATTTTGATTTGTATAGATCTAAAATCCATTTATCTACAATACAATGCGTACCTTTATCACGAGTCACAACAGCAATGTGTAAAGCATTGTCCACTCAAGCCTCGTGTATGAAAATTGGTCTTATTGTAACAAAAAATGGGACAAATGTCAAGATTGGTCGACGTACTGCATTACATGCTGTAAGCATACTGTATAGTTGATGCGAGGAAGTGAATGAAAAACGTTTATTCTTTGGACAAATTCAAAGAAAATATTACAAGGGAGAATGTGAAAAAGCATCAAAGAAAATTTTGTTACAACTCAGAAGCAAATTAACCCATTCTATTCTTCAAGATGAACATTTTTGTGGGTGCCGCTAACTCAAGCATTAACAAAAAAGAAAAATAGACTGAACATTAGGGCAGTGCTTCATCTTCATTTACGACTAAGAAATGCAAAATTGTTAAACATGAACATATTCATAAGGGTAAAACGTTGAGGAACAAGACTTTACTTCCTATGATCTAGAAATACAGCATTTATTCTCCCTAAATTATGCTCTAACCTCTGTCATAGAAAGTAATCCATAGGAATCAAATTATTCCAGGCTGTAGTTTCTGGGAAAATAGACGGACACCCGTTCGATTCCTTGTCGATAACTGTCACCTCTGTAGTTGTAATAAGGTCGAATGTCTTAAGGTTTTCGGTGATAATGTTCAGTTCGGCGAGGAAGTCCATCGAGCAGTGTTATAACTATGGATTAGGACGATATGAAGTTTCCAGGTAGTGACTTCATAATTAGTAATGACTGTATTTCTGATTTTATAGGGTGTAAATGTCCCTCTTCGCTGCCTTGGCCTGCAATGAAAACATATCCCTACCTACGGTATCATCCTGCATATTCGTCTTACAAAATGGCGTGGATAGTGTTAGTCCCCAATTTCCCGGTGGCTTCAAACATATCAAGCAAGATCTTGTTTAATCTTTCTGGGCTTGCCCTATATGACTGATTCCAGGCTTTAATTTCTTCTCGCCACGGAATAAGTGAATTTGTCAAAAGGTTTGCCACACTTGGGGTAAAAGGTGTTTGACCAAATGCGATTTGAAACTCTTCTGACTCTTTTTGCTTTTGCTCTTCCATCCCCATAGCCGTTTCTTTCTTCAGTTTAATGACGTGTTAGATATTTCATAGATTAGGTTTAGCAATTTTATCTAAAACTTTCTGGTAAAAGATTGGAAAAAAATCTCCTTACCCTTGCGATTTTTCTGTTTCTGATAATCATGTTTGATCTATCAACGGTTGTAATTCTTGAAGCTAGTGGGACGTCTCCCCGCGATTACGATATGGGGCTAAGTACTATCTTCGTTCTTACCAATGGTGGAGTTACGTCCTTCCGGAAAGGTATCTCATTTTTCACCTCATCTCTCTTAAAAAAGGTCTTGCGATTCATCATAGCTTAAAATAATTAACTTTTAACTTAGGGCCGATCAGCATGGGAACCAGCAGTGTTTTCTTTTAACTGACTGGAATTTTAGTTTGCTCCAGTTGTCGAACAACGTGACAATGTTATCCTACTGACTGCTTCTGTATTTGTAAAAATAAAAACCATTCCTTTCGATCCGTTCAAACAACATTCACTCACGTATCTATAATTTCTTTAGGTGTCTTTTGAATAATCTATTTGGAACGGAATAATCGTGACAGTTCTTTTTTGGACAAATGCAGTAAACTTTGTAGCATTCATGTTGTGTCTTGCAATTTTTTTCTTAGAGGGTGCGACCTATTTGACTGCAGCGGCAGCAGCCAGAACAGAAAATGACGACGAGAAGGAGTAGGAGTCTCTTTAGAGATGGATTTCCATCTCGTCAATCAGATGGTTAGACAGATGATTTGGTATCATCACTAACGGACGAGGAGCGAGAGAGACAGATGCAGATGTTGGTGAGTTTACTGGTCGAAGTTTTCGTCAGTACGTGCGCGTTCTGAACCGCACTACCTATCTTTCTTGCGGGCGTAGAAGTCTTTTTATTTCCATTTTAAGAGAAAAAGATTGGGGTGGGGTTGAATTCAATGCATCTCTCTTCTTTCTTTGTATTTCACTTGAATTTTGGTTTATGCTTTTTTTTAACTACGGTATTAGTATGCCATCGTAGAAACAAACGAATAATTTCACATTAATATCCAATTCGACTTGTTTTCAAGATCATATGTTTCTTCGTTTGAATATCGATTCTTGGATAGACCTATTGCGTCACGGTTACTATAGGTTTTTTTCTTCCAAAAAAAAAACAACGTTTTGTTTGATCAGAACTGTGAATTCAAAAATCGCGTTTAGTAATTGATGTAATACCAGAGTAAACAATTATAACACTACTTTCAGACTGGTTTCTAACAATTAGCAGAGTACTTTTGCATTTTTGTATGACTAGTGTCATTCAGTGCACAAAGGAATTGAGCAGGATGATGTGATGGAAAGGAAGTTGGATACAGTCAAAGACGAAAGAAGTGACGTATTTTGTACACTTTTTTAGACAGACGAAAACGAGGACAGTGACGTATACATGATTAGACCTCCTTTACACTAATCATGAAACAAACTCGTACGAAAGCACACATACAGCGATCAATATATAAGCATGAGTGTCATTATCCTAAACTTAATTCAGTCAGGGTGATCTTAACTCTCATCTTGAGATATATCTCTTGGGCATTTAAACAACGCCACATAAATGAGCATTGAGACTGATGGTGTGATGGTGTTTACTTTGTTGAAAATTTTTTAAGCAATATTAAAAGACTGGCGTTACAATGGCGTCATTTTTTTAAAACCACAGTTTAATATCTTCATCCTCTTGTCCTTATTCAATTTTCAAGATTCGTTTGACTAGAGTCAGACACGATCCCATCATCTTCGCGAAGAATCTCTTCTAGGAATAGAATGCACTCAGCTTGGCCTGTTTGTTTACCAACAATTAAGCCGATTTACACTAATTGTAATATCGCCCGTTACGTTGTGGAGGACGATTGAATAAAATTGATTTGTGTTCAAGCACAGGTTGAATAAATTTGGTTTTACCTGAATCAGTTTGTTTTAGAATTGCAATATATTAAAGGATCGCGAAGTAACAGTACCTGCTGATTATGACGATCTCACCTTTCAGAACGAAGGATGCAGTCATAACTCAAGAGTAGTCCGGACATTTCCGAGACGATCTTCGAGAACACAAAACATTTTTGTTTTACATTTTACATGTTTTATATTTTTCGAGGAATAACGAAAATATCCAAATTCAAAAATGTTTTTTTTTTTTAACATTAATCGCAAATGCATTTGGCCTATTTAGCCGTCTCATGTTTCCAAGTGCTAAACCCAAGACCTTTCAAGTCACGTACACTATTCCAGTAGTAAATTTGTTGGTTTAGCCAACTACCTACACACTCTTTCTAATAAAGAAGAATTTATTCTTCATTCATGGGTAGAAAAGCAATATTCGTCATTAATCGTAGCAATTTTGACAGAACGAGTTTCTCGTGCAAAGGCACAGTGTGGGTCATAATTACTTTGCAAGAACTGGTGAATATTTACCAGAGAACCTGTCGGTACACGAAATCGAATAAATTCAGTTACAAACGCACCAACCAATATTCGGTGTAACAATGAATGTAGAAGGTCGTAGCAAGGCGAGGTTTATAAAGTGTTCGGATAAAAATCCACTCCTCTTCTAACGTATCCACTAGGGTCATATTCTGGAACAACCAAAGGAAGGGGGTGACGGTACGGAGACCATCTGGCATGATCGTTTTAAGTTGAATATGTATGTTGCCGTTCGTGGAGCTTCACACCAAAGATGAAAACCTGTACTTGTGTCTCATTGGATAGTTTCGTATTTTGACACCTCCCTAATTTTAAGGTATAATACATGAACCTGATTATCATAAGCCGTGCATTTATAAATTCATACAGAAGCTAAATCTGCGATGTGGTTTATATTTACTTTGAGTTAGGCTTGGAAATGGGTTGGCTTGTTTAGAGACTGCCTATCACAGCTAGACTAGCATTAGAGATCAAATACGTAACTTGGGCTGCAAATGAACAGCCAACTTGGCTTACATATTTACATATGTCTGCTACAGAGGTAAATATCTACAAATCGAGATGGATGAGGGGTGATGAAAAGTATGCCAATTTGTTATAGTACTAGTGAACTTTATTCATGTATAGAGAAATACTGATTCTTTTAGCTGCCTTGTAACAGGAAAATAGTAACAATAGCTCTATGCTGTCAAATTGAATGTAAAAAAGAGGGGTTGGTGGCAGTGTTGGTTCAGTATAAAAGCTACCAGTTGTATAAGAGATTAACCTGATTAACTCAGTTAAAATCTCACATGCATGCTTTCTACAAAATTCATTAGTTTCTTTTTATTTGTAGCTTCAGTGCAAAATTATTCTCATTTTTCTGCAATAGGTCATTGTCGAATGAAAATTCACCAGATAAATTGTCCAGTGAGACCTTAGTTTCTTTGGCCCTAGTAGATAAATCCTGCTAAAGTTTTGAGAACGGGTATTTCCAGATTTTTGTCTATTTCCCTTTGAATGTCGGAGAAGGACTGGCAAAATCACAATAAGCTCGCAAAGCCATGGAAAAAATGGATCCTTCTTTGATTCGTGATCTTGGTGTGCTTGTGGAATCCAGTTCTCTTTGAGTGCATGGAAGACATCCAAAGATGGGCAAGTGGACAGCATCCCTTTTGATAGTGTAATAAGACAGTGCTGTAGCACTCTCATCGCAGGAAACAGCATAGCAGTCGACCTCATTTAACTTTAAGTAATTGGGTCGATCCGATGGTTTGGGTTAGGAATTCTTACTGTGATTTTATTTTTGTCTGGGGAAGGGGGTGTCATTTTTATTCTGAATAACGGTACCGGTGCGGTAACGTTTTGGAACTGGGATGTCGTGCTCCTTTCTCGAGACAATCTGATACATTTTCTCCAATAGCTGACTGACGCATGTGATGATCAGACAGATGTACAATAATGTGAGTGTCGACCGTTTTGACGCTCGATGTTTGATCTTTACTTGACTTCATGGCTTCTTTCAATACATCCAAGTTTACCACTGTTATGTGTATTTAATTTGTATTGTTTGTTAGTTAGGTTTTTATAATAAAAAAATTATTTTATTATATGATATTGTAATGTAACATTGTATGTTGGACTTAACCTTGTCCAAAATCAAGCTTATATTCTACTTGACCGAAATCATTTATTTTTTTCAAATTCTATACACAACCAATACATGATTAAAATATTTTATATGCGTTTGGATTTAATATCCGGGTCATTATAAGTAAATATGTTTATTTGGGTCTGGGTCTATGTTATTGGAATTCCCCTACAATTTACCTGGCGTACCTGAAATTCTCAATGCTATATATTATAATTTTAGTAACAGACTTTCTAATAATAGATAACATTTTATTTGTAAATATTAAAAACTTTCCAGAAGATTATTTTCTATTAGGTAACGGTTTTGAAAAATGTTAATTGTGACCTTAGGTCAAGTGGAAGACTATATACTCATGTTGCTGGAAAGATTATTCATTCGTGCCTAAGATCTAGCAGAATCGATCTGTATTATTTTTGTGTAGTAGTTCATTTGGGTTGGACTTTTTCTTCTTCAAATTGTTCAATTCAAGTGAACTTACTCTGGAAATACAGTGCTCATTAAAAACTAATATACTTGGAAAGAGATATTCACAAGGATTTATAGTGAATTCAAACCAGGAATTATATTACTTTTTTTCAACAAAAGACTGTTGGTACAACAACACAATACAGGCCGTTACAGGGACATCAACACCTTCAGCGTTGGACTTAATTAGGATTTCTGCTCAAGTTTATTCAGAACTTAAAATTACAGTACTTGTGTCTGTAATTTTAGGATTATTTTGGGGTTTAATTTGCAATGCCCATAGTTCTTTTTTTCTTCTTATTTTCCCGTTGCATTCTAGCGAAAAATTATTTGTTGATTTTTATAAAGCTTATTGCTTTTCACTCTTTTTTGTTACTTATTTTAAGAGCACGGGCTCGTAATATCACTTTTATGGAACGATAGTTCAGTGTCAGTCCTTTTGCTAATATTTTGTATTTAGTTGTCCTTTTTTGTTTCGATACTGTACTGGTGTCCTTATCTGTTAGGTCCACCACCGGCAAAATCATCTCTTCGGTATGTTTGTCTATCAATGCTTCTAAACTTATTTCTTCTATGTGAGGGCTACAGCCACCATGTTGATCGATGTATATATAACTATCGGTATAAAAATAAAAAACAATAAATAAATTTTTCACGTGTATTGATTGTCGTGTAAATAGCAATGATGTCATTGCCAAACACGTCACATGGAACTAATTCCTCTTCGTTGTTCATTAAGATTAAATCTGCATGTATAATAATATGGACCCCAACAAGACAGTAATAAGGGCAGATGCTTTCCTTGCAGAAAATGGGCAAGATGTATTTGGATGTATTCAGAAATAGTCCCCAAAATGTGTTGACTACTCCCATTTCATGCGAAAATGACAAAAGTCTCCAGGGGTTAATGGGATAAATTTAACCGTATAAGTGTCAGCAATCGTTATAACTTTTCTTGAAGTAATTTTGTGAGTAGCTTGCATGTGAAAACAATTATTCTCCTCAACCGATCTTGACTCTCTTTCGATCTTGGTGAAGATATATAAAGCACAACAAGCTGGGGGGGGGGGGGGAAATAAGTAAACAAATTCAAAGCAGGACAATAAGAAGAAAAGTATTTCAAATTTCGTTTTCATTCTTATTCGTGAAAATATGACAAAACGTAAGCAAAGTCATGTTTGAATTTGATGGTTTGTAGTATTTATGATATATTCACACACACACACAGACACACACACACGCGCGCGCGCGCGCGCGCGCACACACACACACACACACACACACACACACTTCTATCTTTGTGATGTGATTTGTTTCGATTTTCAATTAGCAGTCATAGAATAATATATCCTTTCTGAAAAATCTGCCTGGCATTGAACATAGGCGATATGTTTGCAAAACAAATCATAGATTTCTCAACATCAGCTTCATCTGTCCGGAACTGCTTCCAAGACCAACTCCTACAACTGATGTGGTAGTAATAGTTGCTGCCCTGCTCACATATCTGTTGTAGTAGATGATAAGGTAACTGAAACTAAAAATTGTACTTTGATTGTGATAGTCCCATTCTCTTGAGTTTCGGGAAACAAAGCTTCTTACATTTGTATCATTTGCTTTGGCTCCGCTAATCTGCCATGTAAAATACTGATAGTTCTGTGTTCACTCCCTTCCTTCTGTTGACCGTCCACGGTATTTGTCTCTTCATGTTGCTTTCTTGTTGTTTCTTATTGTTTTGGAACAAACTTTCTTCTTGTTGTTTTTGGCATTGTAAAAGCAAACAAAATATCAAACTCTTCTTTCTGTGTCTTTCAAAAATTATCTTATATTGGCAGAGGTGAAAAAGAGAGGAAGCAGTCAACTTGGTAATGTTGAAAAGTCTTTCGAGGATAATTATTAGCAGAAGTCCAAATCCAATGCATTATCTTACAATAATACTCGCCAAAGCAGCAGTAGTCGTACGATCATTCCGGGCATGAGAAGTATCAACTGCAATCGGACCACAACAAAGTCTTCGTCTGAGCCAGATACTGTACTTAACACTGTTCCATAATAGTGAATCGTAGAAACACACATGGGTAAGTGGCGCTGCATTGGTGATAGTGACCACGCTCTGACTAAAGACTCATATGCATTTTAACTGGTTAAACGTCCAATACAGTTTCGATCCGCCCGTAGGCTATACATAAAGGTGCGTTCGCCCCTTGTGTCATCTGTTCTCGAGACAAGTAAAGATTTGGAAAGACACGAAGGCATCTACTATGATTTCCAACATATTCTTCAATCCAGATTACCTTTTGTATGTGAAATCGTCGTGGGCCATATCCAAAATCACATACACAACGGTATGGAAAGGAAGAATGACATTGAAAAGCAAGGGTACCTCAGGGGCGTATTGTTCTGTGTACTTTTCTAGGAACAGTGAAGCCGTGTCATCAGTGTTAACCTTCTTTGTTTAACAAACAACAGCTGTAAGAAACAAATATACTGCACAAATAATTGCCAAATATGCTATTTTAATATGTGTATGTCTTTGTCTTTTGTTTTCCACAACTAAAACTTAAATAGCCCACTATTCTATATTGTGTAATAGTCTGTTAGTTGGATATAGTCTGTTTGTGTGCGAATATTCCAACTATTTTGCCACCTTACAGTCCACTTTGTGAGTGCATGCATGTAGGTGTTAAGAGAGCAGTGTAATTTTGTCTACTCTAGGTGTTACTCTTCCTTCTTCCACTTTCTATTTTACACACCACCCCCACCCCTTCACACTACGTGCTAGTTAGTAAGATCATGTTTTTGTTAGCATGGATTGGTGTTGGTCAATAGATGCGGGTAACATATTGTGTTGGTCAGCAGTTGTGAGTGTTGGTCATTTGGTGTGGATGCTGCTTAGTAAGTGTAAGACTGTGTTGGTCAAGACATTTTTAACACTAAATTTACTCCCAAATGATCTCGTGTTAAATTTCCCAGTATATATATATATATATATATATATATATATATATATATATATATATATATATATATATATATATATATATATATATATATATATGTGTGTGTGTGTGTGTGTGTGTGTGTGTGTGTGTGTGTGTGTGTGCGCGCGCGCGCGTGCGTATGTTTATTTGTATATACATCATATATAATGTGTGAGTGTATACATGTATCTACGAATGTGTATGTGGATGTGTGTGTGGATGTAAGCATATATCTTTTGTATTGATTTAATGTTTATACATGTGATAAATTTGCTTTAAATGTATGTGTCCACCGTGACACCATCGATTTCGAAAACAAACTTAAAAAATATTTAAATACATACTTGCTGTTGGTCAATAAGCTCAATGGAAATAAAGATCCTTCATAGCAATTTCAAAATTATCCTCTTATTCGTTAAATCCTAAAGTTCGAGAATTGTGCTCGAAGATAACCAAGCACGGTGTGTGAAAATTATGTGTTGAAACAGATGTTATAAAGCTGTAGTAAATTCGATAATATGTTAGCGTCCAGCAGCACGGCCCCAGAAGTTGCAATCCCAACAACCTTATAATTTACCGGGGGCCCCGAGTGGCCGAATGGTCTAAAGTGCTCACCGTTACGGATCACTGCCATTTCACCTCTGTCTGCATTTGTTCGAGTCTCGGGTTCGGCCATTGTTGGTGTGTGAGAAAGTTTGTCAGTAGCTTCTCGTGGGTCGGTGGTTCTTTCCGGGGTTTTCCCAGGTTCTTACTCCACCATTAACACCTGCCGCCATGTATAGCCTATCTTGTGCTGAAAATAGCGTTCTACCCTACAACAACAACTTCTAATTTACCGCTTATATGGCCAATGTAGCATCAGTATGTGGTTGTCAAAGGCCAATAAAATGAAATGCTCGCGAGAGAGACACGTGCGGCCGCGTATGATGCCTCGTTTTCAGATGAGCCAAATAGAAATTTAAGGATTAAAATATAGATTGCATATAGAATATCCGTCTATTAACTAACTCATGGATAAAGTGCCTAACAACTGGTCCTTTGAGCCCAGTAATAACAGTGGATGGCACTTGTTTGAATTATAAAATTACAGAGGGACAGATCAGGCATGAATTTATTGAGGGGTATATAAAGAGATATAATAACAGGTTTGGCGCGGGCCGTTTCACCGAGCTCTTGTTTATTAGGTGTAATCGTTACGGATGTAGTCATTTCCTTAAATGATGGCAGATAAAAATGACAAAGTCAATCACATCAGACATAATTCAGTCCTTAAAAAGGCTTGGCCGACTTCATCGCTATGCCGCACCAGATATCGGGTTTCCTCAGCTAATTTTACGAGTTTTCATTCTATAGACGATAAATTCAATACCTCACCAAAGGGAACATCCTCGTACCTTCCCTATATGAAAGCCTGAAATGTTCTTCTGATGGAAGCTACCATTATATACCGCTTCACCTTGTCACCGTTGCTTCTGATACATCGACTCCAGTTGAACTCAGTTATAAATAGTGAACGAAATTGGTGCAACACGAAGATATAAAATGACATAGGCGGAAAGTAGAAGTATTATTTCTTAATCTTATTATCAAAATTAAATTATTCGATCAATGACTGCCATATATCGCCATAAAAACTGTATGATAAATCGCCATAAAAACTGTATGAATCAGGTCATCTGACACAAACAGATCCCGGGTCGTTGAGTACCTGCTCGGAAGTCAGACTATCCCAATATCGTAACCTCATTCTTGTACACAGGTAGTTGTTGATCCGTTATCTGAGACTAGCAAGTATGCTGTATCTCTGTACGTTTCTTGCGATGTGTAGGTAAGTTGCTGTTTGAATATCCGTGGTATTTTAGATCGGCTAATATAAGTATCCTTCTCGGGCATACATGTATCGATGTCAGTGTTCTTTCCTTGGGCATATAGTTATCGATAATAAGTATCCTTCTCGGGCATATATATATATATATATCGATATTTACAGGTATTACCAGATCACTGGCCTTCAAAATATCCTATGTTCGAATTTTACAAGATTGTAATTTCTACAAGGTTTAGATTTATGTTCATCTTTTCTTTTCTTTAAAAATATTCCATTCAATTAATATTTTTGTAATTATATAATTTCTTGCAGAATAGTATCATTGGAGTGGTCACTCAACACTGTTTTCAATGAACAGTTTCTACACTCTCGCCATTTTTTTGACCACACGTTTCGTTTACAAAGGCATTAATTCGCACAAACCTTGAAAATGAATAATCTAGAATAGATATGTCATGCCAAGATGTAGGCCGATAAATCAGCCCTTCACCCGTGATGATATTGATTTTCGGGTTAGGGGCTGATATCACCTATTCATTAAAAGCTGCAATTTTCTGCATACAGATTTGTGGAGTTGATTTATCGGACTAGCCAAGATGCAGATCTTACTTTAAAATATAACGTTTCATGTGTTATTATCCACCTTGGAAACGACCACTGTGCCAAGAAAATAGTAAAAGTCAAGCAAATCGGCCAGGTACTTTTTCCGGAAACATTAAATTAATTCATAATGAAGCTTTACCTCGAAATATAACTGTCTCCTGAACTATGATCTACATTAATGATGTCTTTATTCTTGTAGTTTTTGTAGTTTCTACTCAGTAAAATAACTAAAGTACATTGTTTAAGGGAACACCAATGTAGCCGAACTAGGCTGACCCAAAAATTGGATTAGAACCCACACCCTTTTGGTCGCGAGTCAAACATGTTATTCACCGATTCGCCGCGGTTCCAGGGTCCAGAGTCCATTAGTCGCGAAAATGGTACATTAACCACTGAGTCAAAACGGCACTTGCGTACATTAGTCGTCTAACGTCAAAACATGAACGTACTCTGCATATTACTAACTTCAAAAGATGAACTTCGCTGGAAACTTCAATACAATTTACATGAGAATTTAGTCCTCTTGGAGAGGTGTTCATCTTTCGGATCCAGAATGATTCTTTTAGCAACGTATACGATTTGTTACCATACACTTTCTTAATGCCAACCTATATAACATGTTACCATACACTTGATATTAAATCAGCCTAAATTATTTTATTTTTTACCATACACTTTCTTAATATCAGCTTAGATGGATTATACAATACACTTTCTTAATACCATCTTATGATAGTTTTATATGCACTCTCTCAGTACCTACCACCAAAAATCCACATAGAGTGGTTATTTGTTTTAAAATGTTTGTAGCATGATCATCATTATTTTCTAATCCTAGGTTTAGAAAGGCTTAGCTATATTCTTTGGTACAAAGAATCTCCTGTTTTGCCTACATATACCATGGATTTTGCTTGTGGTTCTGTTTCAGATAACTTTTTTTTTTAAAAAAAAATCATTTTGTTCTTTACCGTTATGCATTTATGATTTATTCATCAGCACACACTAATACTGCGTGGAGAAAAAAAAGTCTTCCCAAACAATTGCTGTAAACTGTATTCCTGATACAATGTATATATCCCTCCATGTTGTGAACCATTCAGTTTTTTAGACTTGACGGGAAGTAAACAAGTCTCTAGCTCGTGGCTTACACATGCATCACGTGGTAGAATGATACGTGCGTCACCGTCATTGATGCTTTTATCTTTTTATCGAACCAGCGAGCCACGCCCTTTCGAGCGGTACCAAGTTCAATTAAATCTTGGACCTCGCTAACCCTGCATCATCATTACGTCTTATTACAGAGCTCGCTTGCCGTGGCGGAAGGCGATGTCATCAAAGCATCATTAACAACCAACAAATTATGATTAGAAAATAAATATGGCAATTTTCCTGCAACTTGCAAATTGGTAAAGTAAATAACTGGTTTTTAAATTAGACACAAATGCTACAGCCGACCCTTACAATTATCCAGCTGCTTACAATCGCGGAAAACCTAATTGGTAACTACAACATGGAAGCGGGGGGGGGGGGGGGTTGAAATCACCTCATTATTCCGTATTCAGTCCAATACTGTCGCACAGGTAACAGTTAGACTGTTTACCAAACTGCTTTGGTCTTTAATTGTACAACACCTTTATCTACTGGAGCCCAGCACAACGTAAGGTGAAAAAGACAGCTCTTATAATCAGATTACATTAAAGAGAAACGGAATCATTAACGCACACACGGGCGCAAACACCGCACACACATATTCACCAAAGGGTAAAATAACTGACATATATATATTTTTTGCAATGTAGAATGATTCAAACGTATGTATTAACTGTATATAGGATAGTTTCGTTTTATTTTATTTCAGTCTTGTCACGAAGAAGACATAATTTCCATACAGCTTGTTTTGTCCCTACAGCGAGGCAAAAGGCAAGACGTGTTGTTTTATTTTTCAACTGGTATTTCTGTCGTTGTTTCTTTCTGTAAGCGTCAAAGTTAAGCTAATGCACTTTGAGCCAGTTCTAAGAATCTAGTGTACATACGATAAATCAAATGTGTTTGGCATAGCCATCTTGAATATAAACTTCCCACCAATTGCACATGTATATGACATTGACTTTCTTTAACAATGTAACAAACACCATGTGGCCTTAAATTCATATTAATGGTTACAAAATATATAATCCAATAAGTAGTGACATTGTCCATGTGATCAAATTATGCGTTCAGTTTTTTTTTGAGACAAAACTGAACTGAACAAGAGTCTCGATAGAAATCTAGCCGAAACCGTGTACATTCAGAGACCATCAATTGAAGAAATCGACTGTGCATGCGAAAAAAGCGACGCGCTGGAGTTAAATCGGAACACGCTGAGGAGTTTCCGCCAACAATCAGAAAAACATCTTGGTACTACAGTAGCTGTATTTACATATGAATTAGTCTATCCCTGCCCAGACTGTATCTGCTTAAAGAATTTGATCCAAAACCTGGACCGGCGACCATGTTTACTCACGAGCCCAGTTGGCTTTTCCATTGCATGGCAAAAAAAAGCCGAAGTGAGCAGCGTGACCCATGCTACATTTCACTGGTACCTGCCTAAATTAGTAAGCTAGTGTCCATGCGAAAAACAAAATAGCAAATGACCTTTAACATTTTTAATACATTTTGTAATTCATTCGTTGCGCATTTTAAAGCTGGTATTGCCTACTCTAGCAAAATTCGTTTTCACTATTTTAGTAACTGCGAAAGGTAGTGTACTTTAGACTAATTCAGGCTCATATTTCAAGAAAAATGGTACAGTAAATTTGTTCGCTGTCTGCTTAGATCACGTACAGTTTCCACAAGTACAATATGGAAATATATTCCAGCCACAGTAAATAAAATTTGCATAGAGGAATAGCAACATTCTTTCCACTGTGCATGCTGCAGATGCAAATAACTTAACTTAAAACTGTCATTCTCTCAGAAGTACGTAATATGAGACATCCCCGAGAAATGCAGTGACTGATTGGTGGCTTCACATTAGAGGGGAGTAACATGAGAAAACGAAAATTCCGACCTTTCGCTAAAACTGAGGATGATAGTTATCTCCAGTCTCGCGAGTACTAGAAGTGTGACTTAGTTATCACCCGAAAGGTCACATATTTATTGTTTGCCAAATTAGAGCATACGAACGGCACACGCCCGCGTCGCATTCATTACTGCATGTTATTAATTGAGATGAATTATTCGTAACTTAAACATTCCCAGTTTCTCTTTTCAAGTATGATCTTATTGGCAAGCTTTCCTTTTCTTAACAAAAATGCCTTGCATATTATCTGACGCTGTATCACTCCACTCCATCGAAGTATTTCCGACAAGGATTTTGACAGAAAAGCCACGAGGTGTTCCAATTGCGCGTCGTATGTCCCAAAGTTGTCCTAATAAATGGCTCTCATAGATGAATATCTATTGTACTAAATTGTAATTTTGGACGTTCTCAAATTTCAAACCACCGCTTGAGGGACACATGTTCGATCCCCCTCGTTTTCTTTGACGATATGATTGCTTTATTTAGCAATCTTACGATTTCTCCGCTACAGAGCACAAAGGTTTACTCAGACTTAATTAAAACCAACCTACCACACATTTTCTAACAAACTTAACGGTTTGTTGATCTTTCGATTTATTGCCTTATTAATTTACAAAGGAACTTATCAGTTCGTACGAAGAGGCGACGCTATTTGCTTTTGTCATTGCAAAATACCAGCTAATCATCTTTTCCGTCGTTATTTCCTAAATTGTGCGTTTTTCTTCCAGTGAGTGACTAATATGGTTCGTTTTAATATCCATGTTCCACGAAATGTGTAAACAAGACTGCAGGGTTTTAACAATGCCAAAACTGTCCTCCCACCTCACAGGTGCGCAAGCTATGTCCAAATTAGTTAAAACTTTTATCTTTGTTTCTTCTTCTTTTCTTTTGTTTGAAGCCTTCTGTCTTAATTTGCATAAAATTGATTTAAGTCATTAGAGTAATATGATGATCGAACATAAACAGTTTTCGATGTTTTAAACTGGATGTATATTTCAAAATCGACAACTGGGTGTATATTTCAAAATCGATAAATTGGTTGTTTATTTCAAAATCGACAATTGGGTTGTATATTTCAAAATCAACAGTCAGGTTGTATATTTCAAAATCGACCATTGGGTTGTATATTTCAAAACCAACAATCAGGTTGTATATTTCACAATCGATAAATTGGTTGTATGTTTCAAAATAGACTGTTACAGTATATCAGTGTGATGAAAATAAACGCATATCGCCACATATATCATGTCTGGAACTACTTTCTTTTCTCTCTCTCTCTCTCTCTCTCTCTCTCTCTCTCTGTAAATAAATTCGTTGCTTCATTCATCATGAAGCTTTCTGCCTTTGAATGCAAGTCTAAAAACGAGCTCTAAGCAACCATTATATTTCAAGTATTAATTTTTTATAAATATTTTTCCATGTGACATCTTTTAACTATGTTACCCTTGGGTGAGATATCTGCAAGAGGTATGTCATCAATGACATACACCCATGGGGTTCCTGATATATAGTCAGAGGTAAGATATACAAATTTCAAGTACAATGACAGTTTAAAATACTTCCTGGCTAACTGTAAATATGCAGTGATAACAGAAAGACGAGTCATATATGCGATGGATGTTCAATTTGACTCTTGGGTAACTGTCCCGGGGGAGGGAGAGTGTAAAAGGTGGTGGAATATTCAGGAGAAAGAGTCGTGATGTTTGGTAAATAAAAAGATAAAAAAATAGATAAATATTTATAAATAAAAATAAATAAATAAATAAATAAAAATAAATAAATAAAAAAATAAATAAAACTAACATAGGTGAGATTCTAACTAAATATGCATTATTCAGAACCTTAATGTCCCATTCAACAGGACTAGTGCATTGATAGATCGTTTCTTTACATTTTAAATGGATGTTCTCTTCCTTAAATATTCTAGCTCTAAACGTTTCAATCGTGGGCGGAGGAGGAGGGAGAGGGATAGTTAAAAAGACTATATGTATTTAAGTTCTATTTGGTATTTTACCTGAATTGTTTATTCCGCAAAGATACGTAAACGTAAATACAGCAACTCCAAAGTTTTTTCCTTGACTCTGTTTCTTCCTAAAGTCCAAGATATGCACATGTCTAATACCACACACGTTTCTATATGCCATGGCCAGTTAGATGTAAATGAATGTGGTCACCAAGCTCTTTGTCCAGTCCGCCTGAATTTTAATTACCCCCTTTCAACCATCAATTTGCAAGCTCTGCACCAACTGCTGCACCTGATAAAACATTTCTAGCGGGCGAAGTGTCCACTTAATGCAAACTGCCACAGGATGGCCGTCAACTCAAATCAGATTAAAAGTCAAGTGAAACAAATATTGCCGCGTCATGTCCTACAAATTCGACACTTTAATGTCCATGTATCTTCCACAATACGCTATGTAATTACACGTTATAATTTTAATCCCCTCCAGTCAGCGGTCGTGGTATATGTCCTTTTTTTAAGTTTACGAAAAGACAAAGAGAGATTGCTTTTTCTGAAATACACTGACGACAGACTGTACGGAGATAGTGTTTTCGTTTGGCAAATTGGTTAGCATTATGTGGCCGTATGAGTACAGTCAATGGTACCTTCGTGTATTACATGTTATCCAATAACGTAGTGTTTACAATTCGCAAACGTGAATGTGTATATTCTTTACTTATTCTCTAAATCTGTGAGTATTAACGAACTATAGAAAAACCGTTTGCAGAGTTTTGCAAAATAATCCTTAAAATAGTAGAGAAATATATCTTAGATTAATTACCACAACCATTGAAGAAATTAGACAATACAATTTAATGTGTAATTACAGTTTTCTCACGGCAGCCCCAACCCACCCCCACGCCAAGTCACCAAATCATAATTTCATTCCCTGCAAAGATATCATTATTCATTTTTTACTTAAATTACAAAATAATAAATATCAAAAATGCAAAAACTTTGAAAAATAACCCTAACTAATATTTATAAATCAATTTAAATTGTTAAAATAGGTCCTTTAATACGATGACATTTCCGAATCAGTGGAAACTCGCAAATGTTAATCTTACGCTTTAAAAAAAAATGCTGCTGGAACTCATTTTGGCGGCGAGCACATGCTCATTGCATTACTCAACTGTACTGGCAAATTGATTTAAACGATAATTTCAAACATTTATTTTTTTATTACTTTCATCATAATAATCTTCATTATATCTGGTTATTCAGCTGCTTTTGGACTGATAGATATGTTTATAATTAGGTATGTACATCTATAGCGTCTAGATCATTGTGAACATGCTTTACCTGGTTTGCCATAGCGGTTTCATATCTAATCTTGATAAATATAGTGTACTGGGTATTAACGAAACCTGCTGACGTGGTTTCAAGGTTAAATATCCAACAGAAAACGAAAAGGTTATTGCTGACAAGAGCTTCTCGCATAATTAAAACTCTCAACTGGAGTGCCACAAGGATCAGGTTGGGATCCATTCCTTTTGCTAGGATATAAGCGACATTGAAGAATAGCTTAAGTTATTAACAAAATGATTTGTTCATTACTCACCATTCACTTTTCCTCCAATGATCTTCTCGATGAGAATAAATATTTGGCAAATAAATGGTTCCATTATTTGACTCCATCGCAAACTGCGTGTGTATATTTTAGTAATAGAAATCCTCTTGTTTATTCAAGATTAGAATTATGTTGATGAAAAACTGGCCATTGTGAAATCTGGAAAACATTTAGACGTAACACTGGCTTGGAATGGATCGTGGACACATCATATGGATAACATTGTTAATTCGATCTCGCAAAGAATTGGAGCAAAAAGGCGGTGAATCAGAAATATCCCTACAGCACCTAATTGAATAGATACCACAATTGTTGGAGAAATTAAACAATGCAGTTTAAGGCATGGTAGTCATTTTGTTCTTTACCGAACAGATCTACGTTGCTTAAATATGAATTTATTATATCATTAACAAGTAGAACTATCTGGATCACTCTCCAAGGAATTAATCGTCTATTGGATATTGGAGCCTTGCAAGGAAAAGTGTATAATGTTTATGATAAAACACCCATCTGATTAAAATCTAGAACTACTTAGAATAAATAAATATAAGTAAATGGGATTCCCCTATCTACTTATTTTTAGTAACCAATCAAAGCATTGTTTCGTGTTGGAAAAAGCTATTTTTAGAAATTATATATTCAGAATTAAAGTTTTACTTTCATAAATGTGAAACCTGTAATTTGATTTGTGAATCGAAAAATCAACAGAACATGACAGTGTATCTGCCTCTGCATTTCACGACATTTTTACCTGTTTTTCTGTTGGTCTCAGGAGTGACCCTTCTTGCTCGTGTAAGTTCGCCGACAGACAAATATTTTGTTTATATGTCGGAATGTAACAGTCACTGTTATCATTGCGCTGAGTTCAAAACCTATCTTGGGTCGACTCAACCAATTTACATATACTTTTATGGGAAGGAACATCTTTATGTTGCAGATAACATATACAAATATACTTACTAGAGTATAAAATGTTGATTGTCAGTAGGAATATGACATATCTGAAACGTATGTATGTATGTTTGTATGTATGTATGCATGTAAGTATGGATCTATGTATGTATGGATGGATGGATGGATGGGTGGATGGATATATAGGAAGGTAAGTAGGTATGCATGCATGTTAAGTTTTATACTCAGAAAAACAAAACGTACATTGATATAAACATCGATTTTAGGAAATACATATTAGATTACACGTTTCCTTCAAGCTTACCAACTTCATACTTTTGTATAATTTCTGTATTTTATAATATAATACAGATAGTTAAATCTTGATTAACTTGATAATAGCCAAAGAGTATAAAATTCAATAGTTGCGATTAATGCAACAATCATTTTGAAGAAATGTATTTTACTAAATTTAAAATAGAATACTAATTTGGAATAAGTTACTAAACATTATTCTTTGCTACTTAAAGAATATTTTATTTCCACATTAAATCTAAACATGGAGTTAACGAACTCGTCTTTTCCAATAATAATTACCATAAATACAAATGGATATAAATTTTTTAAAACAATTAAACATTCCATTACATTATAATATAAAATAAAGAACTCAGAAAAATGTTGTAACTTCTTAGTCACTTTTACAGTTAATCCAACACTCTGCGCCATAGGTGCTAAATAAGCCAGTCTGCTATTTGGCGATTTACTGTTCGGTTTTGGATATTATCCATACGTCGACCAACTATGAGGTCACTTCTGTATGTTATGAGTAACAAATTAAATCTAGACACGTGGCCCCATTACTTTGTTAATTTTCTTACTTACTGTCAAATATATCTATTGAAAGTAATTTTAAACTAAGCGCAGTTCTCTCATAAAAGTGTGCTAGTATGTGATTTTGCAAAGCTTCAAATTGCCTATGCTTATTGGAGCACTTCGATGTCAAATCTTCATTTTCGGAGGTGAGAAGTGTTGCGTATTATAAAGTTCTTCAATTTCGGAGGTAAGTATAAATCTGCTTGCAGTTCTTAATCCCATAATACCTAAATAGAAGTTTTATTAATCCAGTCGCAGTAATAGCCAAAATACTTTGAATATATTACAGTCTCATTATTTATTTATTAAGGGTGGGGGGTCCGTCAAAGAAAATTAATTATTTTTCTTCGAATTACTGTGCAGAGATACATCTGAGGCATATGTTATCTCGCATAAATAGTGGAGAATGCTTCGATCGACGCAATTCTGTGTTTTGGACCTCATTTTGTACAGCAAATAATGATATAAAATGGAAGTACTGCACTCTCCAGCGTTGATTTTGACCGATACATTATATATTTCTATTTACATGTATATGTTATTATTGGTGACCTCATTTCCATCTTTCCTTTCATCAGAGCATGATCAGCAAATTTGTACGAGAGGTTGATGGCGTTATGCAACCACGAAATTCTTGCAGTTTTGACACAAAACTCGAAAACACAAAAAGTTAAAAATCGATCCTGTTCGTCTGTACCTTTCGGCGGGTTGATACTAGTTGGAGAAATACGGTATTTTGGCCTCAAATCCCCTACTCCCGCTTGTTTCTAGTGTCTTCTAGTGTCATATGTTCTTTTATTAATGTGAAAGCCAAATGCCTAAGAGAAGATATAAAGGTCAGGTTTGTCATGACTTCAACACGTTTTACTTCTGGGAATTAACTGTCATGAAACTCAATTAACATAAGCGTTCCCTTTCAGTCGATGCACCAGCGGCGGTGATGACACTAAACTCTGGCTGGGCGCGTGCCATGGATCACTAACTTGTCAACAGGACGAGATTTATGGTCCGTTGGACGCTGTACATGTTACTGCAGTCAAACTCCTGTGTTTTGGCGGGTGCAGTTCTAGTTTATTTTTCAAATAAAAAATACATGACACTGCAAAGACCTCCACCCTTCTCGGTAATACGTGTTCGTTATTGTATGGTCTGGCGGGTGTTTAGAGCAGAATTTGACACTTCTTTTATCAATGATAATGTTCTGGTTTAGTCTGTTTCGTCAAATGAGTTTTGCTAAGTAATATGAACATAGAACCAGTTATATGCAGAAATAATCGTAACCACTCATGTGTCAAACAAAATTGTATTTTACATTACTGCATTTATGGGTGTATGCTCGTTAAAGAGCGCGACTAAAAGCGTCGCAAACCTGACGACAGTTCTACGAACCTATCGAAGCGATCGCTCCTGTGGCCTAGTGGTTAGAGTGTTCGCATCTGATGCTGGAGGTCGAGGGTTCGAAACCCGGCCGAGCCATACCAAAAACTTATTAAAATGGTACTAACTGTTGACTCGCTTGGCATTCATTAAGAGGTTAGTGTTAGGACTGGTCGGTCTGGTGTCAGGAGAACGTGACTGGATGGGACATGATGCTACATGGCTGCGCCATGATGCCCCAGTGCTAGACATCTCTATAAACTGCCACACTGCAGATACTGTAGCGACTGAAAACAAATGTTTAAGCTATGTTAAAAATCCAAATCACATATACACACACATCTTAAGAGAGAAGTAGTTGCTAAGACGTAAGTTAGGAATTTTCGTTTTCTGTGTTGCTAGCCGCATTTATAGACTTTCCTATAATATAAAGGTAAAGAGATATCTTAAGGTAAAACTTGAGGTGTGTGCATGAGCATATAATTTACAGTTAGACGAAAAATGTTAAGAACATGACTAAAGTCATTGTGACGATAACGATTGTGACAGTTGTGATCATAATGATAATGACGATGCTGGTGCTAACAATTACGGGAGAGGCACAAATAATGGCGATTTCCCGAACACTTTTGGAAATATACTTGAGAACTGTGATCCCTGACGTGTTTTGAAAAAGCAATACACGCTCTCCACCTGTTCGTAAGCAGGACCGGCCCTAGGATGTGCGGGGCCCAAGGCAGCATGCGGGTTCTAAGGCAGCAAGCGATAAGTGTCCCCAAAGCAAAAAAATTGCATCGTGGAGTTGATTTCCTGAAAGCGCGGGGCCCAAATCGGTTGCCTCGTTCGCCTTGCCTAGGGCTGGGCCTGTTCGTAAGTAACCCAATACATTTAGAATCTTCTAGTGACTTTTCCTTCACAGATCCCATTTTTTTAAGTATAATATCTCAGTGGTCCACCATTTATAGAGACTACGATCTTGGTGTGTGTGTGTGTGTGTGTGTGTGTGTGTGTGTGTGTACGCGCGCGTACAGTGTATATATTTGTGTTTTCCGTGCAAATCATCAATTCATTTAAAAGTGCATAATCATCTACATGTCTGTAGAGTACATAACACATTTTGCCAGGTTATCCACTGCTATGCGTATTTTCAGAACTCGAAATCGACGTCGCCGTTTTCGAAATCTGGAAATTTGATAGATTATCTATGCCAGTCCAAATTCTGCATATGTCCTTCATGGAGTAGAAGTTGTGTTTTTACAATGAAAACACTCATCTTGAGTTCACTGGAAGTATATATCTTTTCATATTATTCAGTAGTGCTCCTTTAGGCGGGGACAAACGGAAACACATTGATAAAAAAAATTATTTAAATAATAGTCTCCGTATTTTAAAGGCATCATCTAACAAATGTCGCTAATTTGCATATTGTTTTCTTATTACTAGAAGTTAACAATTAAACGAACTTATGCCTGGAAAATGTGTCCCAGAAATACTTTTTAACTAAGTTTATCTGTACATTAGTATATTCTAGACGGTCTGCATGAAAATAATAGTCATCTTCAATATCATGGTTGTCACACAGCATACAATATCATGGTTGTCACACAGCATACAATATCATGGTTGTCACACAGCATACAATATCTTGGTTGTCACACAGCGTACAATATCTTTCATGTCTTTCTATTGTGTTGCTTCCAGATCTCCTAGATTAAACTGTACAGTTATTAGGAAAATAATACACTGCAGGGTTTTGTTAAACCTGACCTATGTTTATGGTTACACATGACTGTAATAATATTCGAGGTATATATATATATATATATATATATATATATATATATATATATATATATATATATATATATATATATATATATGGACAGAGATAGTTTATTGTAATGTTGCAATTTATTTTCCCAATCTGTCTGAAAAACAGATATGTAACGCTTCGTTTAAAAACTGGAATACATATGGATTAATATACCAAACCTAAATATGTTTAAATTATCTTTCAGCAATAAAATACCAATATTTGATTGGCCGTCAAGTGATGACTTCTGTATGCAGTACCCAATATTTTAACAAAACATTTTCTGAACTAACTGTTAACTTATGCAACAACGTCATACGTATTTATACGTTTAGCAAATATTTTAACAACTTTCATTGTACATGTTGAACTGCATCAGCCTGCAAAAACTCCATATCAATGCCGCATAATTTCAAATTGAAATAGCATGTACATAAAATGTGTCACAATTTATTATAATTTACGTAAGATTTTCCAAATTACAAATAAGCATATTCATCGCTTTCAGAGCCTTATCAGCTGATGTTTGCTTACGTCTATTAAGGGTTTGATGCTCTGGTAAACAAAAACAAAGTAATTAAAATTTTCAATCAAACCAGTATTATTTCTAACTATATTTCTGACATTATCTTTACTTCATTGACTTCCTTTCCAAACAGCCATGCTTTTCATTTTGTCAATGATAACATTCAGATTCTGTTCTCTATAATAATTTTGTAAATTATCTACAAACGTTTGTAAACTCTCTGTGTGATGTTTTACCCCAACCCCTTGTATTATACATGTATTTATAAGTCTGTAAGTGGAGCCAGGTAAGCTTTGTTTTTCCAAGTGCCTAAGTTGGCTAATCCTCTTACGTAACCCAGTCTTTGTTTGAGCTCTTGAGTGGAAATCTGGCGGGAATCTTTGTACATGGGAACACGTGACGTAGACAACTTCAAAGAGCCGGAAGCCGACAATGGTAGGCTGGACAGTACATGGGGACACACAGACTGACATTTTTATGATTGACAGTTCGATCAAATGACCAGAGTCCGTCGCCATCCAATCGGGATGCGTTGTAGGTGGGACTTGATTCGAGAAGCTGGAATAAGACTTGTACAAGCCTGAAATTCGTCAGTTGGTGTTTAAGAGTCGCAGTGACACACACTCCGTTAGCCATTCGTAAAAATTGGCGGAATTTAGGAAATTCATGAAATAGCTTCGATCAGGTAAGTTTGATGTTACGTTGATTCTGCTTGATACGACTGCTGTTAATTGAAGAGAATTTGTCGTATGTATACATTTTACTTGTATTGAAGTATGAATAGTTAATTATGACCTTAATATTTTGCATTTTTTTCATGACTTTAGCTAGTACTTTTGTTTACGATTGATTACGATGTTGATTCGTTGCATCATTATTCATAATGTTACTATGTACACCTTATTTTGTGAGGCGAAAATGTTCTCTTCTTTCGCTAGTAATATGTGTGCATATTATTTCGTGGATTATTACGTTTACGCCCTTTTGAAAGGACGATTTGTATTTGTGAAGAATTGTATTGCTCGCTAGCCGCTATAAGAATTAATATTGTAATTCTTTGCGTAGTTATATTTTGGTAGACAAGAAATTTGTTTACGTAATGATAGATTTTGCCATTGAGCAACGGATTGCCGTTTATCACCATTTGAATGTGAATATTGTGGATTTGGTACGCTTGTGTAGGAAATATATAAATATATATAAATATATAGATAGTCATATTACTAATCGTAGTAATATTTTAGTACAATCATATTTGAAATATTTTGTATGTATATACTGATAGGGCTCAGTATGTAGATATTTGAATCCTTTGTGTGATTGTGTTATGGCGCCATTTTTGTAAGCGGCGGAAGTGTATGGGAATTTCGATGTGTGCGCATGCGCGACCCAAATGTCCCGCCTTAAACTGATGGTTCAGTTCAGTGACGTAGTGTGAGGGAAGATTTTTATAACCCTATGCTAATGCATTATACCTTTCAACAGGAAGCTTTCGGGGGACGAAAGAATTTCAGAGAATTTCGGGGGACGAGAGAAGTTCAGAGAATTTCGGGTGACGGTGAGAGATACCGAGTGAATTTCGGGTGACCTCAAGGGATATCGTCAAGGGTTCCGGATACTAGAAGAGGAACCGGAAGTCAAGATAACGGCAAGGAACAAGGATAATAGAAGAGGAAGCGGAAGTGGAGATCACGAAAGGAGAGAAAGACAAGGGAACGAAGAGATTTAGATGAGTAGCACTCAAGAAGGGAAAAATCTCCTCACACTGTGAACTCAAATGATGATCAAAGGGATCATTGGGTGAAAGAGAGACATTGATTACTTTAAATTCTTTTAAATTTCATTTATTAAATTGTTATTGTTTAAATTTCATCTTTGTATTTCTTTTAATTTAACTGTCGGCATTGCTGACTGGGGGCTCGTAGCCATAAATATATTTAGTCAATAAATAATATAGTGTCCAGAATTAACCTTCTGAATAAGGACCAGGGGAACTTCTCATAATTCGTTAAAGTCTATAAGAAGAACCCCACCCCTAGACAACCACACACCCCCACACTCTGTTTTCTGAAGAAAAAAGTTAAATCGTCAGCAAACAGTTAAAAAAAACAACACAAGGACAACTCGACTAACTGCATGCAGATATCTTCCGTATTTTTGATTGATATTTTCAGATCTTTAATAACGAACGAAAATAGTATCGGTGACAAAATTTCACGGCGGTCTTGGTTTCGGTTGCCTTGAGCTAGCTCGCCAAAGAACAGCTGCTTTGGGATTCTGTTTTGATCCATGCGGATGACATGGCCAGTCCAACGAAGCTGGACCTGGATTAGCTTGGCTTCGATGCTTGTTGTGTTGGCTCTATCAAGGACTTCCTTGTTGGTGATTCTGTCCTGCCACTTGATCCGCATTATCGATCTAAGGGTAGGTGGAGGTAAGGAACGATGAGTGTTATGACGATGCATGATAGGTGCACAACATAACCTGTGCGTGAAGGAGATTAAAGTGCAACAGCCTTTGCACAGAGACAGCCTCACTCTCTCGGCCGTCGTAGTCGGAACTCAGTGGTATGAAAATTCGTCACGGCTGAGGACTACTTCGGCTGCATTGGATAGCCATGACGACTTCAGTGCCTTGTCATGCCCTACGCTCTCCACAAATCGTTTGCAGATTCGCCTTCGTGGTCGGTGGATCACCCAGTTGATCTCTTCCGCCCAGTCTGTCAAAGCTGGCTTTGCATGCAAGGATAGGCAATATCCTAAGTCAATGAGGGTTTCATGCCCGTCGGCTACCCTCAATCTGGTTTAGCATCCCAGTCGAAGCCGTTGCCCGTGATGTGGCCGCTGCGCATGTTACAGCTGCTTGGAGCCACAGGTGAGAGCTGAGCGCCTGGTGGGGACCAAAGGTGGACGAGCTACTCCCGAAGCAGCACGACGTACCCCCCCCCCACCAGAGGTACTAGCCCTCCCAGAGCACCCCGAACACCACAAATAAAATATAAATTAAATCAAATATACATAAATATATATATATATATATATATATATATATATATATATATATATATATATATATATATATATATATATATATATATATATATATATATATATATATATTCGGAGAGAAAATATGAGTAGTTATTCTGTTTCCTAATTCAAGATAAAACAGAACATACAAGATAATTAAGACAAACAAGTATATGCACACTGCAAAATTAGCACTTGGTTTCGTCTGCATGCGAGAATATCGACGAAAGATTACAGAAGTCTTTCGATTCATTTTATTTTGGCGTAAGTCCACAAATATTCCGTTCCAAATTTTAATCCATCCTCTTGTCCGATATAAACGTTCGTCTGTTCATACGTCAGACTAATTTCAGTTGGAATGAAAAATCCTTATCCGGATGGTGCATAATCTGCTATTCTTGGAGAAACCACTGTTCGTCTGTCTTCAGGTGATACCTGACATGGGGACTATCGATGGTTTGGGGGTGCCCTCGTTGGAAGGAAACCTCGCAATCAATTAGCTAATTTCCAAAGAACCTGTCTGTTCCAACTTTTTGTTCTCACAAAGTCGTTTTGAAGTTTCTTTCTTACTTCATATACATCACGTGATTATTGTGATGATACTTCTTCAAGACCGTCTTTCAGGACTAACGGTATTAATTATATGGAATATTGGGAACCAGTCTAGATGTGTGTTAGGAAGGTCACCATTTGTTAATAATGAAAAGTAATATTTCACTAAAAAGAATCGTTTGAGAGTTTATCCTATTTGTAAAGGAAAACTGGAGGCAATGTTTTATTCATTGACTTTACTTTAGAACTCTCATTAGCAAACTTTAGTACCAGATTCTTTACACGCTGAATTGAAAAGAAACATTTCAAACACATGTAGATTGAGAAGAAAAAATTCTGCGGGAAATATGGTTTTGCTCCAAGCAGAAACTTGCATAAAGGATATGTTTATACTAAGAAAGAGAGGTTTGATTTAGATCATTTTAAAATTGAAAGTTATTGAAATTTGAACATCATGATCTTCCTATAGGATTAGTACCTGTACAGTTTCATTTTCTATTTTGCTCTCGCTGACACTCGCCCCCAAACCCCTTTCGGGTAATACTTTCATTTGGTTACCACTGCATGCTTTTTGTTTTACCTTTTTCTCCAGAAACGGAGAGCACGGTCTATTGTTGCATCGGTTGAGGTTTTATCGACTTGTTTACGAAGAAGTCATGTAATGTGGCTCTTGTATGCAGCGTTTATCTCTTGGTGCGGAAAACAAATTAGGAAAAATATAGGCTGCCTTCGCGGCTAAATCTGAATAAAGTTGGGGATGGGGATTGTTTTTTTAAAAACTGATATGAGTTAAACTTTCCTTTTAAAATGTATTCTTTCTTTTATACAAAGTACGTTTCAGACTTGTGTAGCTATCAGTAATGGACCTGCTAAAGCATAAGAATATAGAAAAAACAATATGGTACCATGATATCGTTTTACATAGGAGCACATATTAATGTAAAAGGCATTCATATGACCTTTCGGCAAATCCACTTCTCGTGCAGTTAGTTCATCGAAGAAAATCGGTTGAAGTAAGGATGCTTAACTGAGAGGCATTGCATTTTTTCAAACGCCTTTATATGTTCCGTCCAAAATCTCTCCCGTCCCAAACTCCACGGGATGGTCACCTACCTGTCGTTGTTTGTTTTTTGGGGGGTTGGGGTTGGGGGGCTCTAGAGGTTTATATCGATGTAATTTCAAAAGTATATGTTCAAAGGTTTATTTGTATACGTTGTATACATACGGATGTTTAGATGTTCTCTCTCGGCACAGAAAAACCTACATATCTACCAACATGCATGAGCAGATAGTGAATTTACTTTGCACTTATTTTATTTTTTTTGAACATTATACACAAGATTTGAGCACACGAGGCTATTATGACCCGAACATTATAAATAATTACTTTTAACATCTGTAGGATGTTTATTTATTTACTTAATTATTTAATTATTTGTGCAAGTGTGTGTGTGTGTGTGTGTGTGTGTGTGCGCGCGCACATGCTTATGTTTCATTATATTTGACATATTAAGAAATGGCTGTCCATTAATTTAACGTAAGAGAAGGAATGGGTGTACTTGATCGTAGCAAACCATTACTGTGACTTTTCAACTAGTGCTATCTCTTTCTTTCTGATGCTGAAAACCTATCTGAATTTGTTGACTTTGTGACTCACAATTAAAAAAATATGAGTACTGTTTGCACTGATCTTAAAACAACGTGAATATCAGAATTAAGACAACATGAATACTCTCTGCACTTATCTTAAAACAAAGGTAATATCAGAATTAAAACATGGATAATGTTTGCACTGATCTTAAAACAACGTTAATATCAGAATTAAGACAAACATGAATACTGTTTGCACTTATCTTAAAACAACCTGAATGTCCGAATTAAGACAAACATTAATAATGTTTGCACTTATCCTAATACAACGTGAATATCAGAATTAAGACAACATGAATACTGTTTGCCCTGATCTTAAAATAACGTGAATGTCAGAATTAAGAGAACATGAATACTGTTTGCCGTGATCTTAAAACAACCTGCATGTCAGAATTTAGACAAACATTAATAATGTTTGCACTTATCCTAATACAACGTGAATATCAGAATTAAGACAATATGAATACTGTTTGCCCTGATCTTAAAACAACCTGAATGTCAGAATTAAGACAAACATTAATACTGTTTGCACTGATCGCAAAACAACGAGATTATCATAACAGCATCTATTCCTTGTGAGTTTAGAGTAGGAAATATGGGATGCTCTCTCTCTCTCTCCATCAATTTGTTCCACTTCGTCACTTGCTTCGGTCCAGAAGAAAAAAAATTGAAATCGATTAAACAAGATCAATCAGTAATTAACATTTCTTACCGACAAAACCTTTTCTATGGATATCAAAGAAAATAATTACGTGAGAATAAATCAGTTTGCAAATAAGGTTAAATGGCTCTTGTTCTGTCAAAATGTAAAGTCAGACGACATAAAGGTAAAGGTCTGCGCTTCACCATTGAACCAACATTGAATACTCTGGACCCCAATCAAAGAGTCATTTAGTGTCTAGTGTTACACTTCTACCAACGTAATCCAAGCAAATGAACTAGAGTCAGTTTGTCCAACAATAACCCATGATGCAGACGACAACGTTTCGCTCTGGCGGGAAATACAGCAATTTATCTTAGTTGGTTTAGCGATACTGAATCAATTTCTTCATCCGTGACCAATTTAATTGATATATAGCGAACGGTGATCACTTTTAGAATGATTAAAAACCGATACCGATCTGAAAACGCGCGGATGGTGCCGAGCTAATCAAAATGTCGGGGCCTGTACCATACGAGAAACCAACACGTGGTTGAGGTTTTATACAGCCCTTGTAATCAAACTAATCTCCGTATGATATTGGAGTTACATCACGTTCAATAGACACATGAGATTGGGTTAAGGAACTGGTTATGACCCTCTCAAGGGCCTGTAAAGATAAATATGATGTTCTACCAGCGCATTTCATAATAAACGGAAATTTGAGTAAGCAGCTTAAGCGAGCAATCCAGCATCAACATGTCATTTTAAAAAAGCGGGTAATAAATCACACACAGAATCAGCTTTCAATCAAATACCGAATCTTTTGCGAGTAATTAAATGATTGGACTGACAACCATGGTATCTTTCTGTCTAAAACAAACTGAATATGCATCATATCGTCTCATGTTTAAACTTTACTTGTCTTGTAATATAGTGGGCAAGGACTTAAGTCCACACGTACAAGCCCATTCTCTGGGTCAGAATCTGTGTAGGCAGTACTAGTACCTGTTGAATGAGACATTTAAGCCGTCATTTATTATCGTAATATGATTTACAAACTGCTATCAGACACTAAATCAATAGACTTCTGCTGAAGAAGATGACGAAAAAGAAATTGATCTTGATGTAGTACACATTTCTCGACAGGGTAAATATTGACTGCCTACGTCCAAATGGCCATTTCCCAGGTTCCTGAGGAAGCTGAGGGCTCGTTGTTGTTGTCAAAGAAACATCATTTCGATCGCATCTTATTGAGTGAACGAGGTATTCACCACGATAAGTTTCGATGGTCCTGAAAATGTAATGATGGCTGAATTTAACTTGTGCAATTTATTGAGTGGAGAACGATTTCAAACGGGGACATACAACAAAGGGGTTGGAGATCCATCGTCTCCTAGCATATACAACGAGGAGTGATTAATTAGTATTAACGGCACACAAATACATGAAAAGCTATATCGTGACGAGGCAAATGGTTGCACGTCCGGTAGCCACAGCAGCTAAGTCTGCAGTAAATGCATTCAGACTATCCTGAATATTCTGCGAGAACAATTTGCCTCGAATGTATGTTGGCGTAATAAGTTATGAGGCGCCGCAGCGGACAAAAGCTAGTCCATTCAGAACGTTGCCGTTGAAATTTTAATATGTTCGGAATTCCAATTTCACGTGTTATATTAAAAATGCTTGTCCTAAAGTTCCATTTTCCAGGTCAAGATTTTAGATTGTATATGTTGAATTAAAACGTTGTGGTTGAAAGTTATATTTTCTATGTCGATGTTTTATATTGTGTAGTTTGAATTACACCGCGGTAGTTGAAAATTCAATGCCATACGTCGATAATTCCTAATCTACGTATTGGTTCAAAGAGTTTATGATGAAAGTTCCATTTCATATGTTGAGTATTTAGATTTCATCTGTTGAATTACACACCGCTGGTTGAAAATTCGATGTCCAATGT
The DNA here is from genome assembly GCA_028554795.2 of Sinohyriopsis cumingii. Lineage (NCBI taxonomy): Eukaryota > Metazoa > Mollusca > Bivalvia > Unionida > Unionidae > Sinohyriopsis > Sinohyriopsis cumingii. The sequence continues at coordinate 96,829,435 of CM068840.1, read as the reverse complement.
CGAGTTTTTAGATTGTATCTTCTGAATTACACGGCGGTTGTTGAAACTGTATTGTCATATGTCGAGAATTTCAATTTAACACGTTGAATCACATTGATTCTGCTGAAAGTTCCGTTTCGTGTGTTTAGTGTTTAGATTGCATATGTTGAATTACACAGCGCTGGTTGGACTTTATATTGCTCTTGTCAGAATTTTTACTTTGATATGGTGAAAATGGCATAGGAAATAGAACTTTAAACCACAAGTGTATAATTCAACATATAAAATCTAAAATCTCGATCTTGAAAATGGAACTTTAAGGACATGCAATTTGATCCAACACGTAATATTAAATTTCTCGACATACGACATCTAACTTTCAACTGCAACTTATTGGACCAGCTTTTGGCGCCTCATAATGTTATTCAAAAATCGTGCATTTTGTTCGATGGAAATTTCTCCACAAAAAATGCAATCTATTCAGCCTTCTGATCTATTTGGGATCGGTCAATCAATATTTTGTTGTTGTTGTTGTTGTGGGGTTTAACGCCATTTTTCAGCACAAGATAGGCTATACATGGCGGCCAGTATAAGTGGTGGAGGAAGAACCCTGGAAAACGTCGGGAAGAACCACCGACCCACAAGAAGCTACTGGCAAGCTTTCTCACGTACCCACTTTAGCCATGCCTGAGACTCGAACCCACGCAGACAGAGGTGAGGTGGCAGTGATCCGTAACGGTGAGTGCTTTAGACCACTTGGCCAATCGCCCCGCCCCCCTCCCCCCCTTTGTAAATAGCCTAGTAGATCCTTATGGCAGGTTCGAGGTATGAGGCGTATATGCTTGACTTCGAAGTTGTGAATGGGATAAGAGGGATACCTATACATGTTGCATTCTTTTGACTCTGTTGAAGACACAAATGGTATCTTCTTGTTGTCGTTGTTATTATTATTATTATTTTTTAAATCCTGGTTTTCTTTCCCAGAGTACCAGAAACCTCGAGATCAGATTTGTAATGGTTTGGAACACAAAAAAAGTTTTCTAGAAGTCATTTGGGAAACTCTGGCACAAATAAATCAACAATGGCATCAAAAGTGTTACCCTGTCAAGACATCCTTTAATGGACGTGATGTTGCTGGTGACGTCAGTCTCCTTTCTCGCCTTATTACTGCGACTTTGCATCAAACCTCTGTTACTAGTCAGCATGAATATCAAATAAGTAAATAAATAAATAAATAAATAAATAAATAAATAAATAAATAAATAAATAAATAAAGTCCGTATGTGAAATTATCAATTCATAGAATTATAACATACAAACGATTTTTCGTATCCAGGCATTATTTATGACCAATTTAATTCATTATCATGACTAGATTGGGACATTCCGCTCATTGCACTTAGCAACGTTCAAACTGTAAACTCTAAAATAGAAATAAAAGGAAGAATCAATACCTCGCTATTGTGTGTGTTTGAACTTAGCAAAAGGTTTAAAAGAATTGTAAATTACTTTGAAGATATTTTACTTCTTGGGGAATGAAAACGTGAAAATGTTACGATAGCAATTCGGTGAAGTGTCACCGCACGTGTTGCATACGCCTGACCCGTGTGCGAATCATCAACAACAACAAAAATAAATAAATGAAATCAACAAATGCACCTAATTTTTAAGGACGCGAATAAATCATGATTTTGAGTTTAGAATCGTGAAATCCATACACCCAAATGGTAAATATGATCGTTGATAATACAACTTTTGCTTTTTTCATAGATTTTAAGTGATTTATTTTAACAGTCCATTCAATTCTCTTTTTATCCTGTTATTTCAAATATAATTATCTTTGCTGGTATTTCAATTATATTTCTTTAATTTTGCCTGTGCAGTCATCAAATGTAAGCAAGCACTCGGTCTCAATTCGTTAACCATACCATATTTTACGTTACTCCATGAACGTAGTGGGCTCTTTTCATTCGTTGCTCGAACCATAATTCCTGCGCATGTGTAGAACCTGAGCAAGGTGTTTTTCTTTCTTTTTTTAACATAATAGTCAGTCGTGGAAACCGAGGATAACATTAAAATGTAACCCACACCCTGATATAAAATGATAAAATTTGGCGCCTGTAATCTTTTCAAACATTCAATATTGAGTATTCGTAATGTACTCGTCCTATAAATCCTCGTGTACTTGATGATTAAACATGAAATGAAGAGAAGTAAACAGCATTAAAAAATAATTTGTCGAATCCAACTGCCTTTCAGATTTATAGACCGACGAAGCTTTTCGTAGCTTGGGACGTAAATTGTGCACATTTTTAATTTGACAGCAAGCCATAGTTCATTAATGTTTTCTTGCTGTGTATGTAATTTCTTGCGATAACAAATGGTGCATAAACGTATTCCGTAGTTCAATAACTTCTACAACACCTTTATGTTGGATGAGTTCTTCCAATTCTTATTCCCTTTGTGTTTAGAAAACTATTTTTTTGCTTCTGAGAATAGTTTGTTTAATCACATCCCACCTTCCTTTTATATTTCTTTCTCTCTCTCTCTCTCTCTCTCTCTCTCTCTCTCTCTCTCTCTCACACACACACACACACACACACACACACACACACATATATATATATATATATATATATATATATATATATATATATATATATATATATATATATATATATATATATATATATATATATATATATAATTTCATGCTAATAAAATAATGGTATACGACAGCAATACAATACTAGTATATATTAGTAATAAATACTAGTATACAGTATTAATAAATGCTAGTATACATTATTAATAATACTAGTATACAGTATTAGTAAATACTAGTATACATTATTAATAAATTCTAGTATACATTATTAACAAATAATAGCATACATTATTAATAAAACTAGTGTAGATTACTAATAAATACTAGTATACATTATTAATAAATACTAGTATACATTATTAATAAATAATGGCATACATTATTAATAAATACTAGTATACAGTATTAATAAAACTAGTATACATTAGTGTCTTGAGAATGAGGCTTTTTGCAGCTTGATTTACTTTTCACACTATATTGTATTACAACTTTATGCTCTTAAACTATTTATCAAAAAAGAGCAAAATAACTAACAAATTTGGTAAAATTCAACAAATAATTTCTTTCTATAGAATACAAAACGAAAATTATAAAAGAGCTTACAGTATTGCAAATGAATTCCAAACAGTCAAAACATTTCTATCGGCAGTCCTAATGAATAAAGTTCTAATTAAGTTCCAGTGATGTTAGAAAAAAGATCCAATGAAGGTGTTGATGTGCCTGTAGTATTGACTGTACTAATTTACCAGTGGCCTGAAGTGTGATGATGCTATCAGTCTTCCAATTAATCACAGTAATATAATCTAAGACGTTATTGTCGGAATTCACTATAATTCCAAAATTAATGGTTCAGTCCAAGAACATTATTGAGCACTTTGTAATTCCAGAGAATAATAATTTGAGTAAATAATTCCACCCAAATATAAAAAAGAATATCGCAATAGAACAGATTCTGCTTCTGATGTTATCACAATAGTGAATAATTTGTTAAAGTAAACAAACAAACAAACATATATATATATATATATATATATATATATATATATATATATATATATATATATATATATATATATATATATATATATATATATATATATATATATATATATATATATATATATATAACTGAGACGCAAAAGTTGTACAAGGATGAAGGTCCAAAGTTCATTTCTAGAAAATTCAAAGTTGTAAACATAAAATCCGCTACTAAAATTATAATAAAGAAGAGAAATATTAGCTATGTGTTATCTTGTTTACAGGATCACTGGTCAGGTACACAATGAACTTGATTTTGGATAAGGTCAAGTCCATAATAAATTATACAGAACATAACATCATGGAGAAAAACAAATTAAAGATACATAATAACTGATAATCAAGTAGTTGATTTCTGAACATTAGGGTTAAATAATTTCAATGTTGATTGTAACTTCAACGAGAATCGAAAATAATACACTATTAACGATGACTACTGTTGCTTTTAACTTTAACATGCTCTTAAACTTCTTTATAAATTCTGAAAACAAACTTACGTACATTTTAAGAGCAAGTGCTGCCTTAAATTTGATACAACTATATTAGATAACACGATCGGTAATCTCATTTGTCTGAATTCGAATTACTTATCTATAAATTTCAGTTCTTAAACTTTATTTTTATTTTACCCCATAACTTTGCTGAGACTAATGTATAAAGAACCTGTGATCTGAAATGTGGGATATTGTTGATAAAAGGACGGACTTTGGCTTAAGATCAAAAACATGTCTGATTACACTGTAGGAAAGGTCAGCGTCTGCTAGGGTTGTCTTCGCCTTATTAAGTCTTTGACAAGTCAGGTGGTTATCCAGGACATAGTTACATTAAAATTTCTTTATAAAAAATAATCTATTTCAAGGGGACACGAATATGGAAACACAGTCTTACGTGTAAATGCACCTAAGACAGTGCTTATTGATCCAATCAATACTATTCCATTTCATTAACGTATAAATGTCGATGAAATGTGTCTAATACATTGCTATTAGTTATGCCTCCCTCACCCCACCCCCACCTCCTCAAGCCCAATTGGTTTTGTGTTCTCCCTATGCTTATCCAATTTGACATTTAGATACCCTGTATGGGTCCCAATACCCGATTAGGCCCTGGCAAATGTATCCTCATTTTTCAATTATTTATACATTTTGTTAAACGTTTGTACAAAGGGTTTGTATATCGTTTTTCGTTGTTTTTCTAACAACCTTGCTGGTACGTTTAAGCAAAAATTACATGAGGCAGACAACAACAACAACAACAACAAAAGCACGAATATTTGTCTTAATATTTAGATTTAAAAACTCTTTTTACTGGTTGTTTTGAAGACCTTTGACTTCGACATTTTTGTCCCAACAAATATAAGAAAGATTAAGAAAAAAAGTCGCTTGAGTAGACAATTGCAATTTGGTAGACTTTTTGCATTAATATTTAGATGGACTCGTTTACATCTTCAAGTCATTCAGCAATGTTTCCTTTTTTTCTTCTTCAAGATTTTGCACTTTTCAAACTTTTTGAATATACAAAAATCTGAAAAGGATGATTAAACAAGCATCATTTGAGTTAGAAAAATGTCTTTTTTAGGCTTATTTATATCATTACGTAGATTAGGTGATTAAATTTTCGATCTATTCCATGGATTTTTCACATTTTTGTTTCACAACAGTCTGGTAGTTGTTTTTGACTCAAACGTTTCTTTGACCGATTATCCAAGAACTACCTGAGGTTAAGAAATGAAGTTTGATAAACATTTTTTCATTTACATATCCAAGTTATGCTTTCAAGTCACTGCAACAATCTGCCCATTCTTTTATATATTTTTTAACATTGTGGACTTCAAAGTTTTGGAAAAGGGCCATTAAGCACAATTTTATTATTATTATTATTATTATTATTATTATTATTATTATTATTATTATTATTATTATTACTACTACTATTATCATTATTATTATTATTATCATTATTATTATTGTTATTATTATTATTGTTATTGCTATTGTTATTATTATTGTGATTATCAGTATTGTTATTATTATTATTATTATTATTATTATTATTATTATTATTGTTATTGTTGTTGTTGTTTTTACTACTACTACTACTACTACTACTGCGACTACTTACTTACTTTTTACTTATTTTTGTAATATAGGGTGATGGTGGAATCCAAGACTGTAACTACCTAGCACCTGTTTTGGACTAAATGTCTTAAGTCTTGAAATGCTGACGCTTTCTATATCCTACATAAATCTAACAAACTGTTTTATTATAATGAGAGGAAGACTAACATAGGGTCCTTACAAATTAGGGACTTTCTATATCACATTCCAGACCTTAAATATCAGTTACTGCCTACATCACACTCCAAACCTTAAAAAAATAATTTCTTTCTATGTCACACTCCCGACCTTACAAATTAGGTAGTTTCTATATTACACTCTAGACTTTACAAATTAAGGACTTTCTATATCACACTCCAGACCTTAAAAGTTAGGGACTTTCTATATTACACTCAAACAAAAATAATAATTTTCGGTACCAGTGTTGAGGTATGTGTTTTGCTTTTGAAAACTTTTCCCTTCTAGTTTTTATCCCTAATTATGATTCATAAACTTTCTTAAAAAATGCTTCGATATTCGTTGTTGCGCTCGTCGCCCTATTCTGCTGCACTTAGCATGTGGACGGTCGTCCACTTGGAGTACAAGCCACGCTTTAGCATCGTCTAGTGGCTGACGGAGAGAAAGTTGATAAGTTTGGAGAGAGGCAGATTTTTGACCACACAGAAGAAACAGTCATTTCCCTGATCGAATTAATTTATTGGAAAAGTACATTCGGTCAAAAGGTATGCTGGTGTACATGCAGATTAATTCAGAGTGAGTATTTTCAAGGAAATTGGTATCTGTTAAGTAGTTAACATTTGATATGTGTACTTAAAGATCTCTGCATAGCAATATTCCTTGAAATTATTTCTGACTGCTCAGATAGAATTATGCAGCGATATCGCAGCCAGAATATATATCATTGTCAAAGATATCGCAGCCAAAATACATATCATTGTCAAAGATATCGCAGCCAGAATACATATCATTGTCAAAGATAGCGCAGCTAGAATACTTATCATTGTCAAAGATATCGTAGCCAGAATACATATCATTGTCAAAGAATCCCTATTTTCTTATTCACGAAACCGCGAAATACCCACGAAAGACGAGCCGCGTCGTTATAAAAATGTTATTATTTTGTAATTATGCCTTATTATTTCGTAACGGAGACTTTGCATTTTGTAATAATCAGCTAGAATATCGTAATTTCGAGTTAACTCTCGCAAGTACGATATAACAAAAATATTTACTTTAATAACTATCATCGGATCAAATTTCATTTTTTTTTTGCATCATTGTTTCATGTTTTGTTTATCCCTGTTCCTTGTTCTTTATTTTTTGTTCATATCACCATCATCGATGTTTCCGAATATTCTTTCTGTGGCGTGGGTGTAGGTGTGGGTGGGTTGTTGTTATGCTGTCACTGTGATAGGTGTGTTATGTTTGGGCTGGGGTGCTCCCATTATACTATTTAAATTATTATAGAAGACCCACCCAGGCTCGATTTTGGTTGGAAGTTAAATTAGTGAAAGATAGATATAAAGCTCCGAGCCCCCAGTCAGCAATGCTGACGGTTAAATGATTGAATATACAAAAAAGTGAAATTCAACGAATAACAATTTAATGACGATTCAATTGTCAATTGAGTAAATTTTCCAAGTACTCTCCTTCCGCTCGACCCAGTGATAGCTTATTGCATCATTTGATTTTATAGTGTGAGATCTTTCCACCTGTCCTTATATTCTACTCATCTGTGTATTCTTCTCTCATATTCCTTCTCCTCTTCATCCGACTTTCTCCAAATTCCTTCTCTCCACCGTCTTCACTTTCGATTTCTTTTCTTCCTCCTCCTCGACCCTCTATACCGACTAGACTTGTCGACTCCGACTGCTCTGCTAGTCGCACTTCCGTCTCCCCTCTTAGAGACTCGGGGCTTAACTGAACCGGAAGTTCTGACCCTCAAAAAGCTTCCTGTGAAAACACAAGGACGGTACAGTATTTTCCTTAGCCCTCTCATTTCACACCTCATCAAGCCTATCATTAAATAACAGCTATTAAATTTCTTCGGTCACGCATTTATTCACATCGAAATACTCAAACATTCTTGTATGGTAAAACCACGTCATAATAAAAGCACCGTATAAATTACTTCTCATACATGCATATATAAATTGCGTCACATCAGCACATATTCCTAATCCCCTTATACAAAACAATATCACAGCAATCAGACGCATTTCTTTACATTACAACTCACACAAAGTACACAAATATTCAAATATCCATGCTCTGATATATCCATATATCCATATTAACTAATCTTACACACTTCAACCATTTTCCAAATTCACAATTCAAGCATGTGTAAATTCTAACATATGACATGAATACATCCACTAGTTTACTACTAAGTAACCTAACAGCGAATTACAAAATTAATTCTGACCACAAGCTAACACTACATAATTCTCTACACAATACTCAAATAAGCCTGTAAATGAACACTATAAAGGTAATAAACGATCCTAGTAATTAAGTATACGTACTACACATAATTACAATTACAATGCCGTAATAGTCTGCAAAATTCGAGCAAATAACCTACTGACCTTTACGAAGCTTTGTCTTTCCTTATAATCTCCTCTCTAAGTTTTACCGCCAAATTACGAGTGGCTCTCTCGGAACAACCATATATTGATCATCAATCTTCCTAGGCGAAACTAAATTTTCGCTAGTTAGAAGTCATAATTCGGATCGAAATTGTTATCACACCCTCTGTCTCAATTCTGATTGGATGTCGCTTTGATTCGATCCAATCAAACTTAACGAACAATGTCCTTCTCGCTGTCTGTCCACGTGGGGACGGATTTAGAACACGCCCCGTTCATCGCGGGTTCCTTTGATCTTTGTAACACATAGGTGGCAAGTCGCTCGATCTAACACGTGTGCCGATCCAAGATGCCGGATCTTCTCTCCGGTCACGGTAACCTTGCGTAAGAGATTAACTCTAGCCTGCGGCAATGTTTAGACAGCAACCATGGCTTGTACTAACATCTTAGTTTATACATGACTTTCGAATTGGGCTGAGCAAACGTGACACTCTCCATTATTATAAGTGAATCAGTATGACATTATTAGTTCTTTCTTTATCTCTCTTACAAGAACTTATGTTTAAATTCCGTTTTAATCTATCTATCTATCTGTCTATCTATCTATCTATCTATCTATCTATCTATCTATCTATATATATATATATATGTATGTATGTATGTATGTGTATATATATATATATATATATATATATATATATATATATATATATATATATATATATATATATATATATATATATATATATATATATATATCGAGACAAACACATACATTTGTGGGTGGGTGAAGTTAAGTTGACAGAATTATTTATTTTCTTTATTCTTTCCATTATATCTTGCTTTCTTTCCTTTGTTCTGTAAGCATGTATTAGATCGAACAACAATTAACGTTGTTAGCCATAATAATAATAATAATAATAATAATAATAATAATAATAATAATAAATAAATAAATAAATAAATAAATAAATAAATAAATAAAAATAAACACAGGTATATATGCTTTTGTTTTCCTTCATATTAACAGCTTTAAACTGGAGATAGAAAACATGCTAACAAATATAAATAAAGAAATAAAGAAAGTATGGAGGAATAGATGCAGGAAAGTAAAGACAAATTAACTAGATACATTTAGATAGAAAGAGGGAGACAAAAATTTTTTATCGTTGATTAATTGTTCATATAACCATTATTTTTATATTACTGCAAACAGCGTAAAAATGAAGATCAAAGTTCTACTAAGATAAAAGAAGGTTAAAAAGGAAGATAGAGTCAACGTTTCAGTTGATTAATGAAATGGAATCAAAATAATAAATTAATACCATAAGAAATGAGTCCTACTAGGAATAGGATGAATGACTTACTCAAAACAAAAAGACGACAAAATTAATCAGGAAAATCAAGAACACAGACGCCAATAGAAAAATAAAAATGAATCGAAAAGGATTAAATAAAATGTATTAAAATAAAATATAGGATACGTCGTAATTATGAAATGCAAAGTCGTAATTACGAGATACTAATTCGTTATTACCATAGAGATAACTCGTAATTGATGGATACTAAGTTATAATTACGAGATCGCTATTAGAAATTTCGATAAATCGAGTCGTAATTACGAGATATCACATAATTTCGTCATAAAAGTTTGTAATCACCAGATAGCCAATCCGTACGATATTGAGTCGGAAGTACTCGTAATAACAATAGCTTAGTCGTAATTTCGAGATACTCCATAGTAATTACGAGACATCAAGTCGAAGTTACGAGAAGCAACTGGAATTCGACGAGATACTGACCAGTTTCCGTATGATACAGACCACTTTCTGTGAAGAATACAGTGTAGGAAAAAATAAATAACGACTGCGTGATCTGTTGAGATAGTTGTGTTGTTTGTTACGTGCATATGTAGTAAGAAAAGAGTGAGATATTGTGTTGTCATTTGTTGCGAGTACATGTAGTAATAAAAGAGTGGGATAGTTGTGTTGTCATTTGTTACGTGCACATGTAGTAATACAAGAGTGGGATAGATGTGTTGTCATTTGTTACGTGTATATGTAGTAAGAAAAGAGTGGGATGGTTGTGTTGTCATTTGCTACATGCACATGAAGTAAGAAAAGAGTGGGACAGTTGTGTTGTCATTTGTTACGTGCATATGTAGTAAGAGAAGAGTGAGATAGTTGTGTTGTCATATGTTACGTGCACATGTAGTAATACAAGAGTGGGATAGATGTGTTGTCATTTGTTACGTGTATATGTAGTAAGAAAAGAGTGGGATAGTTGTGTTGTCATTTGCTACATGCATATGTAGTAAGAGAAGAGTGAGATAGTTGTGTTGTCATATGTTACGTGCACATGTAGTAATAAAAGAGTGGGATAGTTGTGTTGTCATTTTTTGCGTGCACATGAAGTAAGAAAAAAGAAAACCTACAACACTATTTCATGCCTTTTGATTTTCAATTAAATCTAGAGGTGATTATTTCTTCAAACGTCTTAGCGTCAACTGATAAATAAGTACACCAGTGAAATCAAGGTTCCCATTTAAATGAGACATATATAAAAATCAAATTCTTTTCTTAATTAAAAAAACGGCTTTATTGGAAAGTCGTGAACATTATTGTTTTTGTTTTTAAGTATAACCCGCTTCCAGTTCCACCCCATCCCATCCGATGGTGGATGAAATATCACCTCTTCCACCACCTCTTTCAGGGGTATAACAAATGGAGAGTGTCCCCTGCCTTGGTGAATGAACGAGCGATAGTTCCAAGAAGTTACGTGACTGTTCCCACTGGAACCGTCAATCCAGATATACAGACTTTATAACTGTAATAAAGGAATAACGTCTGTTCAAACGACAATATCTCTGGAAAAATAAAACCCAGATTTACAAAGCATGCCGATATTGCGTAACACGATGTTCAGAAATAGACATAACACATATTCAAACTTTTCAAGATTGGGAAATAGGCTTGTTTAATTATTAAATTCTTGAGTGCTATATTGTGTGTCCTTTGAAATGTCTTCAGACTGCGAAGTCTGTGTGTTTGTAGTTTCCTCTTGCACAGATATCTGGGTCATATCTATTGTAGTGTGAGACGCTGAATTTTCACCATCAAAACCGTCTTTCCGCGGATCCTGAGGCGTCCAGATTTTGGCCACCATAACGTTGTTTGGTCCTGTGTTGGTCTTTTTCTCGTCCTTCCACGAGAGAGAATGACCTGCTAATGGCGGAAGGCCGTGGTCATCTGTTTCTAACCCTGAAAAAGACATAACTAAGGTCAAAGGACATGATCTGCTGATAAATTTCAAGCCTTTTTTTTTAGTGTATAAATTTGACCAAATATTTACCACAAACCTTTGAACAACAATTTTGGTATTCACCAAATTTCTCTAAGTTGTTTATATTTTTTATTAAGTGAATGCATGAGATATCCTTCTTTATGTATTTCAACGCTGATTGCGCATCATCCACTCAAGTTAATACGATACACAGTGTAACATTCCTTATTACAGTTAACAGAGAATTATGAGTGTCAGAAGAATATAAATTTGGCAACCGCCTGATCTGACAACTATCAAATGACAAGGGTCTTCCAACAGAACCATGACTTAGTGAATCGCTGTCACCTCGTGAATTATGCGCTCTAATAGAGCGGCCGATAACCGATCTGTATGTCAATAGAAACTAATATAATGCTATATCACTAACAACCGGATAAAAGGAGGAGCACTCGACAAAGCGGCGAGATGAAACGTAAAACTCTGCCTCTATCATCCCCGAAACAGCAGATGAATTGAATTGATGCTTAGATCCCCTTCATTTACAGCAATTTATCGGACTAATCGCTGATAAATCAGTTGCCATGAGCATTTAATAGTACATTTAGGTCCGCTGTTCCAAATGTAGAGATCTTACAAACTTAAGAGACAATTGACAGCTATTTTTAACCTTGCAGTCGTGATGGGAAAATGGTATTGATATCATACGGGGAAAGAGGGTTGTCGTATTTTCCAATCTAAAATGAGATCGAAAAATGGACGAAAGTAAAATTTTGAAAGATTGTTCTTCGTTGTGAAAGAAAAAAAAATATAAATGTAGGAAATAAAAAGTTATGGTCGTAGAGGTGTGTGTGTGTGTGCGTGCGTGCGTGCGTGCGTGCGTGCATGCGTGTGTGTGTGGATGAGGAAGATAAGAAATACACATATATTAAAGAAACTATAAAGAAAAAAACGATCACATGGTGGATTTAATGCTTATTGCATCTGTCTGGTTAAAAATGCCACGTTTTCGAATAATCGAATTGTTTTCTTGTTTTGTTTGTTTTGTTGTCATAATTCGCAATTTCGTCCGTAATTCATCGGGAAAGATTACATTAGAATAAATGATTACAAGAATTCTCTGTTTAGACCAATATTATATTTTCAATCCATACTCTCATTGTTGATGTGTGTGTGTGTGTGTGTGTGTGTGTGTGTGTGTGTTTGAGAGAGAGAGAGAGAGAGAGAGAGAGAGAGAGAGAGATTTTTAACATAGCTTTAACAATATGTCAGTCATGTCGCTACGATGTCTGCAGTGTGGCAGTTTATAGTGATGTCTAGTACTGGGGCATCATGCCGCAGACATGTAGTATGATGTCCCACTCAGTCACATTATTCTGACACTAGGCCGACCTGTCCTAATACTAACTCTTAATGCTGAGCGCCTAGCGAGGCAGCTGTTAGTACCTTTTTTATGTCTTTGGTTTGACTCGGCCGAGGTTCGAACCCGCGACCTCCCGCATCCAGTTCCGTCGCTCCAACTGCTACGTGACCTGAGCGGTCTGTTCATGTCTTTGAGCTTGTACATAGTCTTGTAATAATAATAATAATAATAATAATAATAAAATTAATAATAATATTGCAACAAATATAATGATAACGACACGGAAAAAGAGTTGTTTCTTTTATTATTATTATTATTATTATTATTATTATTATTATTATTATTATTATCATTCGGGGTGGGGGTGGCATTTGTGGTTGTAGATTGGAAGGAATGGAAGAAGAAAATGTTGGGTTCCATAGAAATTGCCGATTAAGTAACTCAGTCATCCTGTACCAAGATTTAATAAAAATTGCAGCTCTTCGTGTTCAAAATCGAATATATCTCAATATAATAATACTATAATACCTCCACGATCATCTCCTTTTTGGAGACATATACTAACTCCACCCAACCCCTTTCAGCAGACAAATATACTAATTCCATTCAACCCCCGTCAGGAAACTAATATACTAGCTCCACCCCAACCCCCAACCCCTTTTGGAGACTAATACACTAATTCCACCCAATCCCCGTCTGGAGATTAATATACTAACTCCATCCCCAACCCCCTTCTGGAGACAAATATACTAATACCACTCCCAACTCCTTCTGGAGACAAATATACTAACTCCATCACACCCCTGTCTAACTCCACTCCCAAACCCCTTCCGGAGACTGATATACTGATTCCACCCAAACCCTGTCTGGAGACAAATATACTAACTTCACTCCAACCCTTTTCTGAAGACAAATATACTAACTCCCACTTCTGGAGACTAAGTATACTAACCCCACTCCCAACCCCCATCTGGAGACTAATATTCTAACTTCCACTTCTGGAGACAAATATAGTAACTTCACTCCAACCCTTTTCTGGATATTAATATACTAATTCCCACTTCTGGAGAAATATATAATAACTCCACCTCCAACCCACTTCCGGAGAGGAATGTATTAACTCCACTCCCAACTCCTTCCAACTCTATCGTTATCACACATGGATGAAAATCACGGCTGAAGTTATAACTTTAGAAAGAAACAATTTAATTGTATGATTTCACTATTCACCTGGCCTTTCAAAATCGCAGATGAAATATATCCTGTCAGTTTTGACAACTTTTTAACATTTAATCGATCATTGTTTCCGAGTCATAAATCCGGGACAATTCCTCACCAATTTTACGACCTGACATGAACGAAATGATAAAACCCAAAATGAACTGTAAAATCTTTATATCAACTCAAAATCAGCATTTGATCTTTTTGAGCAACATTCATCTCTCTCTCTAATTATTTTTTATAACACAATTTGAAAACACTATTCCACTCTTCTCTGCTCTTCATCATCATCCGTTTCTTGCCTTTGTTTCAATATATAAAATTGAACATCATTAGAATGCGAATTGTCCAAAAATGTAAAAGCGTAATGAAATAAATTAAAAAATTGTATCATTTCCTACCGACAACTTAAAGCGCGAATTGATAGTTCTTTATATATAACATACAAATCACAGATATGCTATCTCATTACATCATTATATCTGATGGATAATTTTTGGATTGCTCTAATTTAATTCCATGTTATCATCCTTGCATTCATTTCTCTCTCTCTCTCTCTCTCTGTCTGTCTGTCTCTCTCTCTCTGATATTAAAAGACATACTTTTAATTTATTAGCTCCAAATTTAATATTTGCTACCATTTTTGCTCCAGAAAAGGCAAATATATATACCTGGTCAACAGATGAAGGAAAAATGATTTAGAAGATAGAATCGCCACACAATGCATAGTTTGAATTGGCTAATTTCTGTTCAAATGTATTCAGTGGGGCATATTTTGGCAAATAATTTGAGCATGAGACTTTTATCATAGTCTCGTCGATCCACTGGAAATGACTCACATTCTAAATGTCAGAAGAAAAGCATTGCTTTTGTACTATCAGGTTTAATTTGGATGATTAGAAAAAAACATTAATAAAAGGTCTGATAAAGAGAAGCATGAATAAATAGAACAGATTGTAGATTATTTACGCACCTATGTGTATTTACCTGCCATAAATACGTACGTACGTACGCACATACATACATACATACATACGTACGTACGTACGTACGTACGTACGCACGCACGCACATACATACATACATACATACATACACACACACACATACATACATACATACATACATACATACATACATACATACATACATACATACAAAGCCAGTCGTCAGATGAAACACGAGAATCTACTATCTCATTTACCCATTGTTTACCTTATACACCAAACAGGGCGGAAAAGGCCACCCTGGATCATACAGGTGGATGTGAGCGTAATCGAGAGGGTATGAGGCTGGTGCGCACTGGTAGAACAGTGGGTGCCCGTTAAACGCAGACCCGAGTACGATTCCCAATTAAAGAAGAATTTAAAATTCTACAACCACTATGATGATATACATAAATGTACACACACTTAGTGTATTTCACATAACTGCACACCGATTTTTTATTTTTTTTGCTTATTCCATTTATATGCATAGACATTTCAAGCATGCAACCTTTTCTTCTTATGCATCATTCAACTTTTGGCTGCTTATTGGTATGTCTGTTATTTGCATATCCCGCATATATGTATAGCCAGATTCCACACAAACTGTGTACGTTATGCAAATAAAACGCTGAAGATTATTTGATGAAAGCCAGCGGGATACTGTTAGTAGCAAACATGGCGAAAAACAAATGTATATTCCATAATAACATAATAAGACTTTCCATGATTTAGAATGACATACTGACATAATTAACTTAAATTATTCTCTTTATTTTGTTGTTTTTATTTACTTTGGTTACGATGCAGTAAATATATTGTTGATTGATATCAAAAGAAGTGCCGACCCATACGTTCAATGTGCTACATGTTACGTATTTTTTGTGTATACTATGTATTTTAATTTCTTTCTTGCAGTAAACACATAATTATGCAATCCATATATTTTCAAACAGGTTATTTATCCCGAACTATGGTGATTATAGTGTTAAATCGTGTTGAAATGTCTTCGAATTTGATGGATGAAATATTACACACACGTACACAGATATATATATATATATATATATATATATATATATATATATATATATATATATATATATATATATATATATATATATATATATATATATATATATATATATATATATATATATTTCATTCATACATCTATGCATATCAACATATAATGAGATTTCCACTCTTAGTATATCGGTATCAATTCAAAATTATGACTGCATTTATATATTTCGCTTTTCTAGGTAACTTAACCTTACATGCTTTCTTTCCAATAGCAGTGAACATATCATTAATGAAAACATTTTAACTAGATAGGATTTATTGGTAAATTAGAAACTTTAATTTCAATAACCTAAGAGTTGGCAAAGATATGGCTTAGCGATAAGACGTTCCGACGGAGGCATATGTAAGGAGTGACTTGTATGTCTGTTTGAAAAAGAAGAAGAAGAAGAAGAAGACGAAGAAGATGATGATGAAGAAGAAGAAGAAGAAGAAGAATGGCAACGTGGAGGAGAAAACAAAGTATTATAATAATGTCCATACTTTAGTGATTTATGTGTACAAAAACATTAGATGTGGACATTTAATTTAGCTTGGTGTTTACAGAATAATGCATTTTATTTTTTGGAGTGGAATCTAAAATAGCGTATGTTGTATATACAGTTTCTTACTTCAACATGATTTTAATATTCAAAAACTAAACGATATGTTGTTCGTATAAGTGGGTTATTTTGACATTTCCAATAGTTTCACTTGCTCGCATTACGTTTTTTAGTAGGCTGAACAGTTTAATTTATCACCTTTTTAGCCTTAAGTTTCAATTATCAAATGTTACAGCATTCCTTTAATTATAATTTTGGAAAAGACAGATTGTTTTAATCGTTATTGTTCAGTCTCTCTTTAATCTATTGTTTTAACATGTCAGATTTATTGATATTTGGTGATGAAACGGTCTGCATACAAGGACAGAGGTAAATGTACCTACCAGTGTGACAGTGTATAACGACCTTCCGAGGATTTCCGATTAAATTGTGTGCGTTTTCCTTTAAAGTGTCACTCGACCGCACAATTTCCGTCAAAAAACTAATATATCCGATAGCCAGCCTCAATGTATCTACTTTGGATAACCTCTTCTCGTATGGTAAAGTAGGTATATGGGCTTTTAACCCCTCAAAAGCCTCATTAATAGACTGCATTCGCCTTCTTTCTCTTAAATTGGCAGCCTGTCTTTGAAGTCTTTGCTGTTGACAGTGTTTTCTCTTTTTTCTGTGTTTTCCAAAATTGTCCGGTTCTGTTAACACTGAATTAATTTGTGGAAAGTCCAAACTGGAAAGTTGCGAAAATTCATCATCCGATGTTGAGAAGGAAGAATCAGATAAATCGTTGAAAAAATGTTGATTAAACAAATGAAAATCATTGTTTTCCACCATTTTTTAGTTTTACTTGTGGTACCAATGTAATATAAATCGCCTTGGAAATATTTTATTATCCTCACCACATCCTTTTCCTTTCTAAAACTTAAATATTTGGCAAATATTTATCAAGGCCGTGGGTGGTTTAAACGGTTTAACTTGTTATATATTGTGCCAGTGCAAATATGCGGCACGTGTCCTAGCGATATCATAACCAATCAGAAACGACAGTGGCGCGTGCTTGTGTACCCTGTAATATCTGGGCATGCCCCTCGCGACCCTGGCGTGTGCCAGGATAAAGCAGCGTATCTTATAGTACACTACCCCGGGTAATTTGCCAGCAATGCCAATCAAGACGTGGGCGGAGCCTCACCAGTGGCGGTTGTTAAGATGAAGAAGGCTGATTGGTTGGAAGTACCAATCTTCAAGAGGTACTGAAATAGTGAAAATTCACGATATCTTACTTTTATATTCACTTTACGAAGAGGAGAATTATCAACCCAGACCTTAGAGCTCATCAGAGTACCCTTTAACAAAAATCGAGCGTGAAGCATAATAATTATTTCCCCTGAAAATGTCACCATATAAAATCAACGAGTTGGGTAAAATCTACACCAGTGATTAAATTGTATCTAATTACAGATGCATGTAAACTAAAAACTTTATTGGTGAATAATAAAGAAACACCACAATAAAGCAAGCTATACTGTTTTGTTACTTTTATTCCTAACATTTCAGTAGAAGAACAAGTAGGTGGATGAATCCTGCGTCTTTTTTTTAAAATTATGTTTTAAAAATATATTTACTTAGTGAATCAAGAACATGAAAAGCCACCAACGCCACCAAATACATATCCATGTCTTACGTTCGTATGTTACAGCGTAATGGGAGTAATTTTACGACCAGTGGCATAACAGGAAATCATACCCCCCCCCCCCCCCCGCAAAACCTAACTTAATTTTCTAGGGCCCTCTCCCAATAAAATAAAAAAAAGTTGTTTCATTGGAATTTCAGGCCCCCAGTGGCCCTGCTCCCCCCACCACACCCACCAAACCCGGACTGTTTCTATGCCATTGGCACAATATTAGATGAAAGCGAACCGTCAGAATCACATTACTACAGGAAGCCTTGAGTATCCGAGGATGAGCTTGCATATACGCATAATAATGCGAAAATATGCGCGATCCAATTCTCACTTGATTTGGAACAAGCAATGTATATCCATTGAGACAACGATAAGAAAAATAATATTGGAAACAAACTTTTTTATGTTCTTATTCTATAGTTGACGATGAATTTAAGTGAAAACTAAAACCTTAATCACCCGAAGAAAAACTTAACAAAGTTAATGTTGTCAAGAACAATGTCGCCAGTATATTGAGGATAACTAATGCGATATGATAGCATGCGGGTTCATGTGTTATTGTTCTAGATTTATTGGTAGGAATTCATTAACGTAAAAATTCGACCGTTTGCATCAATCTCTATTTTCTCACCTGCTCATTTTAAACAGGTATAGATAATTATTTTCTTCTATTTATTTTTCTGAAAAGGATTATTGTTTCATATCGTTTTCATAAATATTGCCTTGTCCCAATGACAATATATTAGCACATTTATTGAATGTGTTTAGTACATTCTGCTCATTTACAAGGATTGAAACTACTTTGTTATTTTACTGCTAGTTTTGTATAATATTGGTTGTCGAAATATAAGAATCGCTATGTTGCAGAATACTGTTTGAATATCCTAGGAAATATCGATGAATGGAGACGTGTACATTGACTGTCGGGGAGTTGGGTATTGGAATATTATATAAAATATAGATGGACGGATACGTTTACAATGATTATTTGGGAGAAGGGTATTAAAACATATAGCAAATATTTATGGACGGAGACGTGTACAATGACTGTTAGGAACATGGGTGTTGTAATATGTAGAAAATATTGTTGGACGGAGACGTGTACAGTGGTTGTCAGAGAGACACGTATTGGAATAGGACAGAAAATACAGATGGACGGCGACGTGTACAATGAATATAGGGAAGATGGGTGGATGAAGGAAGAATGCAAGAAAGAGAACATGGTTCACTTGAACTTTTATGCTGGTTAGGCATGCATTTTACTACGGGATAATCTGAAACAAATATTAGAGACTTTTCCAAATACACCTAATATTCCAAAACTTTTGTGTCGAAAATTATGTGTACTTTTTACAATATGATTCAAACGCTTCCATATATATATATATATATATATATATATATATATATATATATATATATATATATTCTTGGTCGCGTTCGAGTTTCGTTCTTCGACATCCCATTGATACATCTCGTGCTTAAGTTTCGCATATTTTTAATAACAGGAGTACCTCACTGTCTTTAATAATCTTCCTATTCTGGCATTAGTAGCGAATGGTTAACTCTGGAGATTACTGACAAACGGATTTGAATGACCTTTATAACAAGTATGCTTATCAAATTTCATTTGGATACATTTTGCTTTTATCGAACTTACAAGGTATTTGTCAAACATGTCTATGTTTAACAAAGCTAAAAATCGTAAACAATTAAATAAATAGCTATAATGGCCAGAAAATCTAAAAAGAAAATTCAATATTAATAATAGATACATAGCAAATTGTATTGATCCACATTCAGTGTTAAACGTGCTTGCCAAATATTTATAAATAAAAGAGTGTTCAAAAATATGTAAAAATGTAAAAGGTTCACCAGAAAACAATCAAATCAGTTGTCGTGCTTACAAGAAAGTGTTACGGATGGACGGACAGCACACTATTGGTCTCTCTCCCTTATTGTGTTGGGTGGGATGGGGAAACGACTAAATCTCAGTCTTACTGTATGAAACAATTATATGTAAGTGAACATCAAAGAGTAATTACAAAGCAATTAACAGCAATGTTTTACCTACGACTAATTACAAAACAATGAAAGCACAGTGCTGGTAACTGTGCATCATAATTTATATAAATGTGCAGTTGTACCTGGTAACCCCAAAGACCCCAACCCTGATATCATCATGAATCTGGGAACAATAAAATGCATGGCTCAGCAACTCTGAAAAGTAAAATAGTCTTTACACCTAGTTGCTATGGAAACCACACCATTGAGAAGGGGGCAGTTCTCAATATAATTCTAGTTAAACATGTCCTGTGAAACATTCGTACTAATTTTTATCAAAACTAGCTCAGGTGTTCAAGAAGAAATAAACTTTATACTAAATTGTTAAAGAAGCTAAAATTGTTGTTGTTGGGGGAGACGGTCTGGAAACAAATCTGAAAGAACACGTCCTACAAATCATCCCTATTAAATTTAATCAAAATTGGCAAAGCCATTTTTAGAGAAGAGTTTAAATTAGGTTTTACGACGGCGGATCGACATCATTAGCAAATACTTCAGCGGCTGGTATGTCAATATGCTTTCTGTTAATTTTGGTTTAATTCTGTCGGGTGGTATTTGAGAAGTCGTTTAAAGACAGGTATTTTAGTAATAGTGGCCATATTTGAATGCACGTTGACATCATTCGTAAAAGTAAGCCTGGATGTTTTCTGTCAAATCTGGTGAAATTCTGTTCAGTGGTTTTTGAGAAGTTATTTAATGGAATTTCTATTTACAGAAACGGTGGCCATATTTGAACTACTGTCATTCCAAAATATTTTCTGTCAAATTTGTACAGATTTTGTCAAGCGGTTTTTGAGTAGCTGTTTGAAGGTTTCATACTTGTTTGTAATGGCAGTTATTTTAGACGGAGGATCAGAATCATCTAATCAAAAAAAAAATTTTTATTTCTTAGAAATTGTTTTAAAGTTGACTATTTTTGCAATGGCTGCCATATTTGATTTTGGATTGCCGTCATTAAGCAAAACTGAAAGACCTACATACAATGATGCTTTCCTTCTAACTTGGCCAAATTATGCTGAGCACATTTTGAGAAGTTGCTTAAGATTTTTCTGTCACTAGTAACGGCAGCCATATTTGATGTCGAATTCAAAAAAATTGTACAAACTTGAAAGATCTTCATGACAGTTTGGTGTCAATTTTTTAAAAAGTAAAATGATATTAAATGTGTTGGAGAAGTCATGAATTTTTTATTATTATTAAAAAAATCGTTTTAGCAACGGTAAATTTTCTACTTTAGTAACAATAGCCATAATTGATGGTGGATAGGAATAATTTCTAAATAAGAGTTCTTATTGACGTTCTGCTGCCCCTCCCCCCCCAAAAAAAAAAAAATCAAGAAATTCAAGACAAGTTCATTTCATGAAATTCTCCAAGTGTTTTAGGAGAAATAGCGGTAATAGACTTGTAAATTGGCCATACCATTAGCTCTTTTGCTCTGTGGCCAGTACGGCTAAAAATTCAAAGGTTTTCCTACCAGATTGCTTCTCCTCAAATTTGATCAAACTCTGCTCAGCTGTTTTTGAGAAGTCGTTTAAATGGTTTTTACTCATTTTCGTAACAGTGGCCATATCTGACAGGAGAATGGCATAGTTTGTATGAATCTGAAAGCCCTTTCTGCCAGAATGTTGTATGCCAAATTTTGTCAGTGACTTCTGATAAGTTTAAAACAGCAGCAGATGACGAACGTGTAACTAAGGACGGACACAGGCCATATCACATCGTGTTAGCCTAGATGAGCTAAACTTTGCAAAAAGTTAGGAGACCCATGTTACATGGAATGATCTCGTTTAAATCCGGGTACTTTACAATGGCTCATCAGAATTTAAAAGAGGGACTTCATAAGCACTATAAGCAGTTATGTGATAAACGTACTTCCTTCTCTAATTAATAAAAAGGAAGACTGTACCTATTCACAGCTACCAATTGAGAGAGAGAGAGAGAGAGAGAGAGAGAGAGAGAGAGAGAGAGAGAATATCCTCAAATAACTATTTTGTACATTTAGATGCAAGTTGTACACTAGACTCGTACATTGATTAATTCACAACTTCAGTTTGTTCTAATTTCTTTTTTGTTACAAACTGTATCAACAAAACTAACTTTTTCCTCCAAAATCGATATCGGATACTTTGGTCTTACCATAATACTTGACTTTCCATACTCGTCTCAACGCTTGTAGCAATTGATAAATCTAGTCCCCACGGATGCTGTTATGTACATGCAGAAGTGCATGTACACAACCTGGTCCAACAAAAGGCCCAAGTGGGGCTGATATCACTACCCGGCTTACATCTGACCATTTCCCCAAGCAGGCTGATGTAGTATTGTAAGAACACAACCTATGTAACTATCTCCCAAAATTATAATTAATACACATAGTTTCTTCCAAATGATCGAGATCATCCAAGATCTTCATAGTTCAGTTTGCACACAATGCTTTAATTTGTGGCTACAGTCACATGACTTTCATGCGAATTGCAATTTTCATTCAACATTTTTTTCCCTCTTTTTTATATAATGCAATGGGTTTTCTTTATTCATGGTGATTACATTTAGAAGTGTTTCAGGAGAAAAGAATATTAGGGTAATGTATTATTATTATTTTTTTTATAAAGCAAAAGATACAAAAAAGCTTACCGTAGTTATTACAGTAGAAGCCCCCTTTTACTAAACGCCTCCTTTCGACAAAAAAAAGATATTCCAACTTTATCGAGGTTTATAGATCCATATATATCCGCTATGGTATGTCGAAATAATTTAAAACAGAGCACGAGTAATCCAACGACTATTAGAAAAATCAAAATAGCTTTATTTACGAACGTTTTAAGTCAAACAGTGTTGTACGGTATTCCCCCCGCCCAACCCCCCCCCCCCCCGGAAATTACACCACCGCCGTGGCATATATTAGAAGAACTACGGTATATTTCATATAAGTTTGAGTCATGGAATTGATTATATGAAACACAACAAATAATGCAAAATGCATGTAAGAACATAAATGACAGGTGTTTAAGGCACTTTAACATGATGATATTAACACCATCAACTGTCAAATGATACTATTTCTGCTTCCAAATATTGAAGAATTTCAAATGAAGTAAAATTTGTCGAAATAATTCTCTGCAAATACATTTTAAACATTTGTTTTTGTAAGAAATATGTTCTTTTCTGAGCAAAATCGATATTAGAAAGAAAAATATATTGCAAACAAATATGAATAATTATATGAAGAATATTTGATCGTTAATTACACCATTGCAGATATGCTAGTCTACAATTGTACATTATCTCCAACATCTTAACATCTTTATTTGTGGGTCCCTCGCTAGCTCCCATTTATATTAGCTGGTAGCCATTGAGATGTCCCCCCCCCCCCGTCGCCGAAATTTTTAAAGGTTTTTTATATATACCTGTGTCCCCCAAAGGTCTATAGTGTTGTGTTTCAGAATTAAAAAAAACATATAATTTTGAAGCAAAAATTTATTTAGATTTTTTCTTGAATTAGGGGTTGATCTTTCTATCTGGTACTTGTTATGGCACCCGGTCAGGTTCCTTGATGTTGATATTAAAATTTGTGGAGGTCGTATTTCCTGCCAAAGACACAGGTCTAGGCCCGGTTTCCTTTTCCCTGTTCTTTTTGTGATCTATGCCAGATACCTCCTACGGTCCTGTGTT
The DNA here is from genome assembly GCA_028554795.2 of Sinohyriopsis cumingii. Classification (NCBI taxonomy): domain Eukaryota; kingdom Metazoa; phylum Mollusca; class Bivalvia; order Unionida; family Unionidae; genus Sinohyriopsis; species Sinohyriopsis cumingii. Next base: position 96,805,214 of record CM068840.1, on the reverse strand, counting down.
TGCGATATGTATCCTGCTATAATATACTGGTGTGTTTGCTACTTTTTTCTTGCAAGGACAGCATTCATGTCAAATCTGTTCTTTTTAAGTCGGGTGGTATATAGTCTTTTCCTTCTTTTGTCTTTCACTTTTTGTTTTATGTATTTTCCTTTTGTTTTAGCTCTTCTTTTGTGGTATTTTTTGGTTACGAGAGATCCGTGTAAACTCTTAACAAAATATAAACTGAAAAAGAAAACTAATCTTTATGCCATTGTGTGTTTGCATGATATGAGTGTGTCCTCTCATCTTACGCGTACTTAAAAGAAGGGTACTGAGCCTAGCCATATATAAAGAACAGCACTTGCTTTATTTCTCATTTCATCACGATGCCCTGTGTATGTGGGCACAGCCCTGTGTGTCGCTTCATGCGATATCTAAAGCCTTTTACATTATCAGGTTTAAAGTAACACCCCCTCCTCGAAAAAAGAAGAAAAAGTAAAAAAAAGGAAATTTAATGGGAAAACAATTTCCCATTCCTGTCTGTGTGTTTGTTTCAATACATCTCATGAAATGCCACTCGTAACTCATCCTCACAACTGTCTCAAGTTTGTAATATTTCATCAGTTTTACAAACTAAATTTATAGCGAATTAGTCTATCTACTCAGTGCTGCTTGCTACATTTCTATTTGATAATTTCTTCAGTTTAAAAATGAAAACAAAATTCATACTAATCTCTCAAACGTATTACTTTGCTAATTTGTATGAATTGTTCTACTGAAGAAAACAAATTCATCTTGCATTCAAAATATTTTTTTTTCTATCTGGTTTGCAAGGCTGCATATCTTGAGCTGAGATGCATCAGCTCCATTTGCAAATATCTTTCAGTTGATGCCACTAAACCACTTATGTGTTCATTAGTACTTTCAAGACTGGACTATTGTAACTCAATTCTGTCTGGTTCGTCTCAATATCTACTCCAGAAACTTCAAAACACAGCTGTTTGGATCATCCTTTGGGTACCACGATCAAGAGCACCCCCCACCCCACCCCCCACGCTGCTCTGTACCCTACAATGGCTATCCATTCGATCCAGAATCAACCATAAAATTTGTTCTCTGTGCTACGTTTCACTGTCGGACTCCAGTCCAACATACCTATCCGACCGCACGTGTGTACACACCAGCAAGATACTTACGCTCCTCTTCTGACAATCGTATACTCATTATTTTCACTATGAAAACGAAGTCATATGGACAACGTTCTTTTGCATACCAGGGCCCAGCAACGTGGAATGAATTGCCCACTGAACTTAGACACAAAGACACAGTGATCTTAAAACGCACTTATTTCGACTGCAAGAAGAAACCTAAAGACCATATAATGTTTCATACCTTAAATATTTTCAGCCTGTTTTATGTTTTCTAATTTCTTGGTTTGTTTTTTGTAATCATTGTATGTTTTTATTTTATGTTTTAGGTGTTGTCTAATGTTGTAAAGTGCTAAGAGCTTCTAAAGATTAGGCGCTATACAAAGTCCTCATTATTATTATTATGTTTATTAATATTATTTTTATTATTTATTGCATGGGGAAGAATTCTGTGCAATGCCAAACCCGTGATTCTCAATAGTACTATCATGGGTTACCTCCCTTGTTTTCATTTTATGTGTGTGTGAAAGAGAGACAGAAAGAGACAGACAGACAGAGAACCATATTAAAAAAAGGAAACTGATTACATATCAAATGTATTGAGAATGATTTGAAACTGCTGAATTTCAGTGATATCTGCAGATCTTGCTAATAATAAAATTCATTCTTGATGATATAAACCTATTTTCTAAGTTTGATCAAAAATAGGCATCAAATTTACTGCATAGTTATGTCTTGCTATCCACCACATTTGCTCACAAACAATAGACCATGCATGATTACTTTCTTATTAAACTGCAAAGGGATTTGAAAGATAATACAAAAACTCACTGGACCGCTCTGGTGACCCAGTGGTTAGTGGGTCTGCCTCGGATGCTGGAGGTTGTAGGTTCAAACCCCAGCAGAGTCATACCAAAGACCTATAAAAATGGTACTAGCAGCTGCTTCGCTAGGCGCTCAGTATTAAGAGGTTAGTGTTAGGACTGGTTGGCCTGGTGTCAGGATAATATGACTGGGTGGGACATTATGATACATGTCTGCGGCAAGTGCAAGACATCACTATAAACTGTCATGCTGCAGATATGTAGCATTAAACCTACGTTAAAACCCCAAATCACACACACACACACACACACACACAGAGAAAATGGAAAATTTATCAGGTTAATGTTCTGCAGTTGTACTTGGGGGGACATGCAATGCAGACTGCTGTTATCCTGAATGGATTCAAAGGGGATATTTTTGTATATTCTTTGAAAACCCAACATGGAAGAATGTCTGCATTGGAAGTGATACAGTAATTATAATCATATTTGATATATATATATATATCTGTACAAAAGAAATTTGTTTAAAAAATGACTATTTTTCATGCTTGCAAAAATGTTGAATAGTTTAATGCTAATTGTATGCATATGCTCAAATTGTACATCGTATGTCAGTCGAAATACTGCATGCAATTAAGAAAATGTGTGTACATGTGTTGTTTATTTGTGTCTTATTTTACCTTGGATTTTATTTTTGTTTCTAAAAGTCAATTTGGAATATTGGAATCCTACATCATACTTCATTAGTATTTTGTTAAAATTTCAAAACTGAGCACTGGTTTTCTTAGTCTATCCTCCGATGGCCTGGCAACAACTACATGGTCGATTGGCAAGCATTGTATATTCGGTACCCTGGGCACATGCAAGAGCAGTTGAACACTTGTACAGCTCTGCTGGTCAGGTGCCTTCTTAAAATTAAGCAGTCTGAAACCTCTTAGTGTCATGATTAAGACAATAAAGATTGAACAGTGTCCTAGTTATCTGAAAAACATCGCATGAACAAAACCGATCAAAAGCATTTTCTAGGAGAAATTTAATAAAATAATGTGGGTTGTGGGGTTTTGAAACCACTTTCACCCTAAACCTTAAATTCTCTAATGGCTCCAATCCTATATAATATCTATAGTTGTAAAATTTGATTTTGACATCATTTATTTAGAAATTTTAAAATGAATATATTTTAAATAAAACTTTAATTTTTCGAGGTTTCTTAAAAATATTTTAACCTTATTAAGTGATTAAACTGTAATAAAATATTGGTCATTACAAGGATCAAGTGTTATATATATTTAGTTCATTTGTTAGCTTTTCTATCTACTTTGTCCAAAATCAAGGTAATGGTGTACCTGACCAGTGGCATTTATTTTGCAAACAACATATTACATGGCTAATATTTCTCTATGACTAATGATTAACTATTCAGATCACTATTGATTATAAACATATTTACTTTGGTTCAAGTTAAAGATACAGTCTTGATTCTGACCTTAGAAAAGTTCCAGAAAATAAATTTGTCATTGAATTGACAGAGTATTTCCAGAAAATGATAATTGCGACCTCAGTCAAGTGAAGGGTTATATAAACATATTTATTTAAGTTTTATTTGTTCTTGTCTTAATATCCAAAGCGAATCAGTTTTATTGTTGTGTTCAGCTTTTAATTTGGGTGGATTTATTTATTCAAATTATTATTCTCTGGAATTACAAGTGCTCAATAATATTCTTGGACAAAACATTAGTTTGGAATCATACTGAATTCAAACAAGGAAATTTTGGATCATATTATTGTGATACATCAAAAGACTTAAAACATCATATTTCAGGCATTGGCACATTAGCACATTCAAGACTACATACATATCAACACATCCAATATCAGAATTTATTTGGAAATCCACTGAAAGTGAATTAGACCTTTATATTTTTGGACATGTAACTTCTTTAACTTTCACTTTTGTATCCTAATGAAATAAATATTTTTGTTAAATTTTACAACTTACTCTTTTTTGCTCTTTTCTGTTAATAGTTTATGACCAGAGTCGTAATATGATAAAATAAATAACAGCAAGCTATATCTTCCCATTCATTGTATTTATGAAAATGTTGTCTTGAAATAAAACTTATCTCTCATAAATTACTGATTTTATAACACATTCAAAATGTTATGACATCAATGAAGTAAGATAAAATTAGTCACAGTAAATGATTTTTTCAATTTATCATTATTTCTTTCTTTTAAGAGATTATGACAACCAGGATTACTACCATCCCTCATCATGCTTTAGGGTTCAAATTATAAACATATGACAACAAGTGATAAGTTTTATACATTATATGTATTTACTGGAATTGGGCATTTTTTAGAACTTTTAGGAACAGGAAATTAAAAGCCTTCTCAAAATGAATTATTTAATATCTAATGAATATTCATTTTTTCAATAAAAATTTAATTTTCACAGAAAATGCAAATACATTTAATGCATCTTCATTTCAAGCTGTCAAATAATAAGAATTTCAACAGAAAAAAAACCTCACTGACGATGATAGCAGTCTATCAGATCATTAGGAGTGGCAACTTTTTTATGACCAGTTACTGTACACATAGATGCCAACCAAATTTTATTTGCATACCTCAGTTGATTTCTAAAATGGACTGTGATGGATACATAGGCATACTGTCAGATGGATGTATGTATGAAGTGAGTTTGAGTGTGATTTGGATTTTTAACATAGCTTTAACAATTTTTCAGTCACATCGCAACAATGTCTGCTGTGTGACAGTTTATAATGATGACTAGCACTAGGGCATCATGGAACAGACATGTAGCATGATGTCCCACCCAGTCACATTATCCTGACACCAGGCCAACCAGTCCTAACACTAACCTCTTAATGCTGAGCGCCTAGTGAGGCAGCTGTTAGTACCATTTTTATAAGTCTTTGGTATGACTCGGCCGAGGTTTGAACCCGAGACCTCCCACATTTGAGGTGGAAGCTCTAACCACTAGGCTACCAGAGCAGTGAGATAATGGCATCTTCAACAGGATATGTTCCTTTTGGCTATCACATGGGAATATAAAAAAACCATAACCCTGAGGAAACACAGTCAAAATGAGTTAGCATCACATATATTAAGAGAATACATGTTCTTCTGTGCCAGTGACTCAGTCCCAATATATCTTTAATTTGCCATTAAGATATACTGAAATGGTATTATTGATTTCAAAAGTTCATTATATGTAAATTTTCCTGTAGTTTTAGTGTTAATCAAATTCAGCCTAAACATTTATATCAAATTTGACTGCAATGCATCCTGTCTTTGATACATTGTTTGAGGATGATATGTAAATATAAAAATGCACATAGGAATTTCCCGACTTGTGTATGCCTGAAATGACTGGGTCACAATTACATGTGTTATATATATATATATATATATATATATATATATATATATATATATATATATATATATATATATATATATATAAAAACACACACATAAATTAGTGTTCTTATAAATGACAAAAGAACCCGCTCATCTATTAAATTTGCACAACTTTGAATTGTTATATCTCTTGTAAACTGCCCCTAGTGATTCTAGCATGTAGGAATTCAGACTTTTATTGGTAGATTTTGTGTTATGTGTTTGTTGTGTATATGTAAGTTGTGTTTTCACCCTGACAAAGAGCTTGTCTAGCCTGAATTGTTGGGAAACTGTTTTGAATTTGTGCCCTAAAAAATTTCTCTCTCTCTCTCTCATATATATATACATATATATATATAACATGACAAGATATAAATTGATAGATGAATGGAGAGACAGATGGATAGATATGCATAGACAGGTAAAGGGTCTCAATGAGACACTAACTAGTTATCTGATAACCAAAATGCAGTGAGCCATTTTAAATTTACTTAAGGACACTGATACACTCCACAAAAGGACAAAACTAAACAAACTTCGGCTGAAGTTGCCTGGACAAACATCTAGGTCACAGAGCAGCTACTAAAATTTTCATATAAAACATGAAAATCAAAATCAAATCAAGTCATTGTGATACAAAGCCCAAAATCAAATTTAATTTCAATCCATTAAGTCCTTCCAAAGTCATCATGAAGAAACAAAACTTTAAATTAAAATAAGTGCCTTAAATCATGTAAAATTTTGATTGTGAAAGGTAAAAACGAAGCTTGTTCTAGTTCTCCTTGATATTAAGTTAAGTACATACTTTCAGAAAACTAAACAATTTTCAATCGGAGAAACAAATTTGTGCTGCCAGGGCCAACTCTGATGATAGATATCTTTGTTACCCTTTGTGCATGCCATCCATTATGTTTGGTTCAGGTCTGTGATGTAGAACTATTGTTGCTGTGCAGAAACAATTTTTTTCTTTAAGTTGCAGTGAATTCAACCTTAGTTCTTGGACAGAGGGTTGTATGGACAGATGAATTAACAAACAAATGAAGATGCCCCTGCTGTAAAAAGTGGGGGCATACAAATAGAAAAGGCAACCTCTGTGTACATGTAAAAGGTAGCAGATCTCATTTATTCATAAATAAAAATTTACCTGTATACAATAACCAACTGTTCATAATGACCGCGCGTAGGTGTTCCATGATTGGTCATATATATGGAAATATGACTGTAGTCATATTGTTAATATTGTCAAATTTATGTGTATCAATAACAAAGCTTTGTTTTTTAAATGAGTCATTAGCCATTTAAGTGCATGCAAAAGGCAATTATTTTTGTTACACATTTAGTTTGTGTGTATATTATAAAGTGAAATGCATCTCCCAGGTATGACTACATTGTTTCATAAGGCAGCATGAATTTCTAATGGCAATTCCTGCATGTATTTAATGGCCTGGCCAATATATAGCTGTACTGGTGTCGAGTTCAGATGTGTTCCAAATGAGAAGCAATTGCCTCCTCCTCCCAGGACCAGGATATGCCCATTGTCAGGCTCCAGCAGATGACTGGTGTGCTTGTGTAACATCAGCAGTTTTAACTGATCTTGATCTTTTACGTCCTAAAAAACAAATGGTCATATCTTTATAAGAACCAGGAGGCAATCAATTATTATGTAGCATGTCTCTACAAAACTATTACAGTATTTGCACACCCTCCCATTTCTTTTACCTCCCCCCCTGCTGATCTTAAAAATAAAAAGCATCAAGGATATGAAATTTACACAATACTGAGTCATTTCATTCACCAATTTATAATTTATAATTATAACCTGACTGTCAACAAGGGGTCCTTAACACTGTCGACTTATTGCCGCTTCAAAGCAAATGGAAGCTCTCAATGTAAATAAACATACACACTACTCACTGTCATGTTCTGGTTTCTATAACAGTCCATTTTGGTAAATACTGTGTTGTCTGCATCCCATAATTGCAATGTCTAGTTTTAATAGTTCTAAAACAAAATAAACAAATAAAAAGGAGGAACTACTGTTTACACAAAAAGATATAACTCCAAAATTTATGGAACTAATGAAATTATCAAAGAGAGTGAACTATATCAAATCTGCTACTTCAAAACTGAGACTCAACCATACAAATATGGTGACCCTGTTACTAAAGAAACTCCCCTTTGATTTGAAACTATAACAAGTTGACAGTGTCTGGGACCTCTGGTGACTACAGTGTCTGGGACTCCCTGTTGACAATCAGGTTAAAACTTATACATCAATGAATTAAATGACTAAGTTTTGTGCATTTTTAATATCCTTGATGCCTTTTGTTTTTAAAACCAACAGGGGCTACAAACAAATGGGAGAGTGTGTGAATACTATAGTAGTCTCCAGCAGCCACTATGAACAAAAATTATCATGCAGAAAATAATTTCATATAAAACTGATCCTGACAATGAAATGTTGGCCCTGGTGACAATGCAAGACCAAACAAAAGAACATTCTTTTCTACAGAGTAGTGGTACAGTGTACTAAAATGAGTTTTTTTAAAAAAAACTTATTATTTTTTCTTCATTTCTTGTATTTAAAAATTCTTTTTCTTTACATATACTTCAAAAGCTATTACTATCGTCCACCTAAAGGAATCAGATTTACTGGGTGAAAAAGTCATAGGCTTTGCCTGACACCCAGAATAACAACTGGTTTTGGTTGGGTGTTTTAAGGTACACAGTATAATCACATTTTGGTTTGGTGTTTTAAGGCACCTGGTATAACCACAATTTGGTTTGGTGTTTTAAGGCAAAGCAACACAAGCAGGCCACTAAGTGCCAGGGCACACCATAGTAGCTGATGCAGATTGATACAATGGTAGGATTTGAATCCACACCCTCTTGGTCATGAATCTGGCACATACACATGATCCCAATCAGAAACATAGCTGATGCATCAGCTATTACCATGATTCATCTCTACACCTCAGACCTCACACAAAATACATACAAGTCAACTTATCTAATCCCTATACTCATTCACATGTACCAAACCCACTATAGGTAACATATCATGGTATACAATGTATAATCATTAAGATGAAAAGCTTACCACTAAAGAAACATATTTATTCCAAAATGTACTGATCAGAAACAGCTTTCTGTGTAGGGTAAAATGAATATTCTGTGAAGCTGGAGTCTCAAACACCGGGCCTGCAGGCTGCATTTGGCTTGCCAAGCTGTATCCTGTGGCCCACAAAATGACTGGCATCACAAGTTGTCATTAGAGATAAACATGGTGTGGCCCTTGAACCATCGCAAATGTCCTCATAAGGCCCTAGGGTGGTTTGAGTTTGAGACCCCTGCTGGAAAGTGTACTGAAAAACTGTGGTCATGAGTTAAATACAAATACTTAACCCAAGTTATTATTGCATAAAATGTAGGTCACAGTGACCTTCTTTGGATGTACTGGGGTAGTATAACAGAGACGTATCCAACTGCATGTGTCAAGTCTTGTGATTCTAAAATAAACACAAAAAATGAAATCTGAAAATAAAATTTCAACAATTACTGAAAAATGAAATATATGTCACACAGACTTTTTGTTTTGCAATAAAGCTGTTGTGTTTATCAATATATGTACATGTAATAAATAATCAATTTTCCACTGCTGGTCCGTGTTTGTACAGATACATCCTTTCCTTCCAATACACCTGTATTAAGGCCTCTCTCTGGTCCTTGGTCACACTTTCAATGTTAAACTTAAAAATTATCCTTTTGAACTCAATTGCTTCCAGTATTTTCGGCCTACATACAATACACTGCTGTTACATGCTATTGGTTAGTTGGCACTACATTCTAAGGGAGACAATTCATAAACCCCAGATGATGTTGTTAAGACAGACATTTAAATATCTGTTCGATCCACCAAGGTGTACATAGGGTTAACACATTAGAATCTCGGCTAGTGAAGATGGCAATTTACTGCAAAATATTAGGTCAATCCATTCCTACCACTTTTTCAAGTCACATATATTTATATATGATGGCAATTTACTGCAAAATATTAGGTCAACCCATTCCTACCACTTTCTCAAGTCACATATATTTATATATGATGGCAATTTACTGCAAAATATTAGGTCAACCCATTCCTATCACTTTCTCAAGTCACATATATTTATATATGATGGCAATTTACTTCGACATATTAGGTCAACCCATTCCTATCACTTTCTCAAGTCACATGTATTTATATGATGGCAATTTACTGCAAAATATTAGGTCAACCCATTCCTACCACTTTCCCAAGTCACATATATTTATATATGATGGCAATTTACTGCAAAATATTAGGTCAACCCATTCCTATCACTTTCTCAAGTCACATATATTTATATATGATGGCAATTTACTGCAAAATATTAGGTCAACCCATTCCTATCACTTTCTCAAGTCACATATATTTATATATAATGGCAATTTACTGCAAAATATTAGGTCAACCCATTCCTATCACTTTCTCTAGTCACATATATTTATATATGATGGCAATTTACTGCAAAATATTAGGTCAACCCATTCCTATCACTTTCTCAAGTCACATATATTTATATATGATGGCAATTTACTTCAACATATTAGGTCAACCCATTCCTACCACTTTCTCAAGTCACATATATTTATATGATGGCAATTTACTGTAACATATTAGGTCAACCCATTCCTATCACTTTCTCAAGTCACATATATTTATATGATGGCAATTTACTGCAAACTATTAGGTCAACCCATTCCTACCACTTTCTCAAGTCACATATATTTATATATGATGGCAATTTACTGCAAAATATTAGGTCAACCCATTCCTACCACTTTCTCAAGTCACATATATTTATATATGATGGCAATTTACTGCAAAATATTAGGTCAACCCATTCCTATCACTTTCTCAAGTCACATATATTTATATATGATGGCAATTTACTTCGACATATTAGGTCAACCCATTCCTATCACTTTCTCAAGTCACATGTATTTATATGATGGCAATTTACTGCAAAATATTAGGTCAACCCATTCCTACCACTTTCTCAAGTCACATATATTTATATATGATGGCAATTTACTGCAAAATATTAGGTCAACCCATTCCTATCACTTTCTCAAGTCACATGTATTTATATGATGGCAATTTATTGCAACATATTAGGTCAACCCATTCCTACCACTTTCTCAAGTCACATATATTTATATGATCAGGCTATGGAAGCGAGGAGAAGTTGAGAAAATGGGGTGGGGGTGAGCTTGTTCTGAAAAGTGAGTTTAGTTTTCTAAACTTCAATTCTTGGGCAAGTTTGGTATATAATAAAAATAAATTTTCTTATCCTATATTTATACCAGCTATATTTCATGTTGTAGTACTAAAAACAATATATTTTAACTCATGGCTTTGGTACCACAAACTGAAATATATCTTACATTAACATAGGAAAAGAAAATATCCTCTATATATTTTGTCAATTGTTTTAGCTACACGATCACAATAATGCACAATTGCTGAAAAGTGGCGTTAAACCCTACAACAACAACAACAACAACAATAACGCACAATTACAAATACAAGATATATTAACTGGAAGGGTTATATATTTATTTGATAATTTCAAACCATCAAGTGGTAATCAGTTCAAGTTGGGAAAGTAGGGAAGGTTTATCAATAACCTGAGATATTATAAAGTTGTTCTTCAACATCAAAAGTTTATATGTACATCCCTACACGTTCTCTGTCATAATCACAAAAACAAGCATTCATATATAAATACTAGCCAAATAAAGTGTTCAAGTGGTTTAGTATTATACATTCTTATTTCTATGAAATTCAAAAACGCTATTCATACGCCATCCTTACGATTGAGGTTGATTCCAACATTATGGTCAGATTTACTATAATTCAAAAAAGGATGAATGAGCTGAAGAAATATACTCAACTTAACTCTAAGCAGCGAACACAAATACAAAAAGAAAGAAAATACAAAAGATTTTATTTATTTCTACACCAAATTTCTGACTAATGTATCTGATAAACCTTCTAGCACTAATGGCAGCATACTCTATCAAAAATAGCACATATCTGCCTGGTAGTGAAATGCATAACTCTGGATGAAATTCTGAAGCAAGAGGACCTAATGTCAACATTATCAAGAAATGGCTTTTATATTTTTTATACACAAAGGTTGTCCATTTCAGAACTTGGCCTGAGTGGGTTTCATTTCATTTGCACAAGGCTATGGGCCTGAAAAACTAATTATAAAGCCAATCAATTAACAATGGAACTTGTATAATTTCCCACATGAATGAAACTTCATAAATCACAATAATGGTTTCAAAGTAAAGGTAGCATACCACAATCTGAAAAATTGTCTGCATTCAATTTGTTAAACTTAAAACCTAATTCAAATTTGAATGCATACAGGTGTCTAGGAAACCAAGATGGAGTCAGAGATAAAAGTTTACTGATGCCAAAAAAGGAATGTCATGTATAAGAGCGTACCTTCTAAATTTATTAGTAATTCCATGTATTTACCTTCATAACTTGTTAGTAATTCCATGTATTTACCTTCATAACTTGTTAGTAATTCCATGTATTTACCTTCATAACTTGTTAGTAATTCCATGTATTTACCTTCTGAATTTATTAGTAATTCCATGTATTTACCTTCATAACTTGTTAGTAATTCCATGTATTTACCTTCATAACTTGTTAGTAATTCCATGTATTTACCTTCTGAATTTATTAGTAATTCCATGTATTTACCTTCATAACTTGTTAGTAATTCCATGTATTTACCTTCATAACTTGTTAGTAATTCCATGTATTTACCTTCATAACTTGTTAGTAATTCCATGTATTTACCTTCTGAATTTATTAGTAATTCCATGTATTTACCTTCATAACTTATTAGTACTTCCATGCATATCAGTCTAGGTCTGCCTTTTTTCATTTTTGTTTTTGTTTTAAAAAAATTACAAAATAATGCAGTCCTAAACTGATATACATAGAATTACTAATAAGTTCTGAAAATTATACTTGACAATTGGGCTTATTTTGATAAGAAAGACTGTTGTGCAATATCTAAGTCTAAATCTTTCCTTGGTACAACTGTACCAAAGTTTGACTATTTTCAAGCTGTACATGAATATATCAAAGAAAGTTAATGTAATATAGAAGTTAGGGTCCCTTTCAGATGCATAAAATTTCCCATTACAGAGCTTCTGTAAAAGTGTAATGAAGTGTATGGGAGGTAACCCTTTATACAATTTACAAGCTTGATCTCGGCATGGTTCAATCTAAGTTCAATTAGGTCAACCTGAATATAATGAAAATATAGTTACTTTTATTTCATATATAAATACAATTTCCTTTTACAGTGCTACTGAAAAAGTGCAATGAAGTGTAAGGGAGGTAACCCTTTCTACACTTTACTAGCTTGATCTTGGCATTATTCAGAGTTCACATTAGCTCAACCTGAATACAATGATAAGATAGGCACTAATTTCACACACACACACACACACACACACACAGAGAAACATATGTGCTTTTAGATGATTTTCTTGCACTTAGAGTTAGAAAAAAAATCAATCATTATTCAGTGATACTAACACTTTGCTACACAGATCTATGTACAGTAGCCCCCCTCTGATACAGCCCCACTCACAAGCAGCCAACTTCTCTACGTAGCCAGTTTTCTGGACACTGACAAGTTTGTGTACAAAAGTACCCCTCATGGGTGGCCACCCTCTGATGTAGCATGCCGCTAGCATTTTAGTCCAAAAAGGTCACATTTACCCCTCACAAGCAGCCGCATTTTATCTAATATGTGTTTGAAACCAATATTTAATTCATAAGGTAAGGTACATAATCCATCTGTCTTTTCCGATTCTGTTTCTATGTGTCAGATTTTCACTACTGAGAGAAGTGTTGACTGAAGTACATTAAAACATGTACCAATATGGATAGTAAGGTAGATCATTATAAATGCTGACATTTGCAGGAAATGAGCTTGAGAAGTATTGTGGTAGATTTTGGTCTTCATACAGCTGTTGAGTTATTCTCTTTGATGATTACAACTGGAGGTAACTCTCATGATCATAACTTGGTCAACACAGGTAAATAGAGCATTTGTGGATTCAAAACTGATGAGAAATCAACCTTCAATAAAACAGGGTACCAAGCAAATACTGAAAAATCAGGTGACAGCACATATATGGAAATTACATGCATGACCTTACACGTGATAACAACAATTACAGAATTCATAAACAAGGTTAACGACTGAGTTGAAATGAAAGTATAACATATTCTATTGCTAGCAATTAAAATGGTGCCAACACGTTTATTGCATGTTAGACATATAAGTACAAAATACTTGTTCTACAATGAAGGGAGAGTGAAAAATAGAAAGATTGCTAGAATATACTTATTGTGTGACTGACCTTTGTCCATAATGGCGGATAGGAGTTTGGGCATACATGACTGTCATTTTATGCAAACAAGTTCAAGTTCTAGATACATCTTTGATTCTGACCTTCAAATGTTTAGAAACAAATTTTGTGGACAGTTTGCTGGAATTTTTTATTAAGATTATTTTCAGATAATGGTTATTGCAACACAGGTCAAATGCAGACCAATACATCAATCATTTACAACTCAGAATGTTCTGGAAATGAACTTTTGACCCTCGTTCTGGTCCACTTATTGTGTCTCAGGTTTTTATAGTAGGGTTGTTTACATCAGAATAATTAATTCCTATCTTTAAGTTCATTTGTGTTCATATTTAATTTGAAAGGATTTTGCTTTTTTAAATCATTCATTGGAATTACAAACTGCTCATTGCTCATTTCTGGAACAAGTGACTATTTTGGAATGATTGTAAATGAATTCAATGACTGTTTGGATTATATCACTGTGAGACTTCAAGACTTTTGGCACATCAAACCATTTCAGACTATGGGCACATCAGCACTCAGGAAAACCCCAGGACGAACCACTGACACATAAAGCTACTGACAAGCTTTCTTACATACCCACAGTGGGCAAGCCCTAGACTTGAACCCATGCGGACAGAGCTGAGATGGTTGTTGTTCTTGTTGTTTTGTGTTTGATGCCATTTCTAAGTACAAGATAAACTATATATGGCAGCCAGTAAATGGTGGAGGAAGAACCCAGGAAACTCCAATAGGAACTGCCACCACAGAGGAAGCTACTGGCAAGCTTTCTCATATACCCACAATGGACGAGCCTGAGATTTGAATCCATGTGGATAGAGGTGAGATGGCAGTGATCAGTAAAGGCAAATGCTTTAGACCAATCAGCTACCTGGGGCCTCTGGCATGCAGATTACTTTTTAGTAATTCTGTTGATATCACATGCCAAATGTTGTGGCTAGATCTATAAGGTAGTGGATATACACCTAACATTTTATAATTGGGTAATGTATTTCAAGAAGAAATTTGTCCACAGAACACGTGTGCTGCACCACAGTACCTGAGAAACTGATCTGAATGCAAAACTTTAATGGATCAAGAGATATATAGCAATGCGTGTCCCAATTACATTCATGTTTTTAATGGGTCATAAAAATGGACAATAAATTTGGCAGTTAAAAATACGAATATCTTCTTGGGTCATGTTTATTTGATAATAATAATAATAATAACATGTACTGTATTTACCAAATATGTTGGGACACCATAAATTAGTTTCTAAAATAATTTTTGTGTGTGTATTGTATGTTTTGAGACAGATCTTTGTTTTTGAGTCAAAAATTTTTAGACAACTTTTCAATCATAATGTTGATACTTAGAAGATATAATAATTAATAAGGGTATCAAATGTAGGATTTAAAAATGAAATCATTTGAAACTTGCATCTCCAAAACTACACTCAAACTTAAATGTTATTAAAAATAGTAAAATAAAAAACTGGTCACTGATTTTTATACCCTTCTTTCTAACTGCAAACTTCTGAATAACAAAATGTTATAAACACGAACCAAACACAACTCATTTATACATCTTCACATCAAAGAACAATATGTCAATGTTTAAGTTATATACATAATGGATATGGATGCTGTATCAGAGGAATATCTGATTTTCAAAAGTGGATATGTTAGCTGAAAAAACAAATTGCTTATGAATAACAAAAAATAAAACAAATGAGAAAAGTATAAGGTTAGTTTCTTTCAATGTGTCATCAAAAAAGCATTCTATTTACCTACCTTATTAATATGTGGTGGCAGGCAGCAAATTTAACATAATTTGTTCTTTGTCTGTAAGTTTTGGGACATATGTTTTAGGTAACACAAAATTAAACTTAAGTTATGAGACAGGAAAAAAAATCATTTATTCTATCTTGTCTCGAGATATACAGCAAATACGGAACACTTCACTGTTCCACATGAAACCATTTTTGTCAAATTATGCTATAACAAATTTTGGAGAGACATATGGAATAGACAACAGCAGAGCAATATGACCCCCTCTGATTTCAAAGTGGGCACATACAAAATAAATGTATTTCCAGCATCCAGTCTAAAAGAATACTCACATCTAGTACAAACTCTGTGACTGCTCCAGAAGGCAGGTGTACCAAGGCCACACCAGGAGGGGTATGGGCCATGCTGACCCCTCCCACCAGAACCAGGAAATCCTTGACTACATGAGCTGTGTGTGAGTATCTGGAACAAAAGGACTGATTGATTGATTTTCACCTCCGATCATCAGTAGAGCCATACATCGTAAATCTATTAAAGACTTCATGTAATGACACTAATGGTATAAAAAAACTAGTACTTACTTTTGTACAATTCTAATACATTTATCAATAGAAAAGAATGCCAGGAAAATAGAATTCAAGAATAAGATGCATGTAAACACTGATTACACAGATTTGTATGCTAAAATGTCAATAGCTTTTTGTACTCTCAGCAGAACAAGTTCATAAAAACATAGTGTCCAACCTTATGGAAATGTCAAGACAATTTATCTAAACCTATTTTCCCACAGCTGAGTTTTGGCAGGATCATAAAACCATCAGGCTTGATTGACAAGGAGCCATGGTGACTCAGTCGTTACAGCTGAGTTTTGGTAGGATCATAAAGCCATCAGACAGCTGAGTTTTGGTAGGATCATAAAGCCATCAGACTTGATTGACAAGGAGCCATGGTGACTCAGTTGTTAGCATGGCAGCATACATGTGACAGAACTGAGACATAAAGTCACAAGATTTCAAAATGTTCATGGACTGGCCTACAGTAAATTTTTATCGATATAAATTTTATAAATTTTCATGTTTTAAGGGGAATAAAAATGAAACAAGTGTATTTTTTCCCTTATGTATTCTCAATAATGACACTTAACTTCTAACTTTTGCATATATTTTCAACTCTGTCCCAGTGAGCGGGCTAGGCCCTGGGTGACAATGTGTGTTGATTATGAACTTGGGTATGAAAATGTCTGTGCAATCTCTGAGTTTTGAAACCTTACTTTACCCAGATTTGCAAAATGATTTGCAATGAAAAATGGTAAATTGTGCTCTGCCACAAAATTTGCAAACAAATTTCACTTTAATACTTTCTATCCAACTCAAACAAGGCTTTCAAAGTGGGTGTGTTTGTTACAGAAGAATCAAATCTTCTATGCAAAGGAATCTGCATGTGCCTGGTTATATCATATAAGATCTTAAAATCCATTTGGTGTGAAACACACAATGCAAATATTTTGCTACCCACCAGCACACGCTTAGACTCTAATTTCCAAGCAATGTTGAACTTGTAATATTGTAGCTGGTGGGTTTTATTTTTTTTATAGCAGTGGGGTGTTTCTGCATTTTGACATGAATTGACCAAACAAGGATACTTGCTGCCTTTAAGTATTCAACTTAACAAAATCAAAATACTTACTCAGGTGTTCCTGCTATGATCATTTTTGGTCAGTCTCTCCTTTTTATCACACCTCTGCTAAAGATTGGCTGATTTTTTTTATCAAAGACTCAAGAACCATGACAGTTTTTGTCCTGTTGCTGGCACTTTCACATGTAAGTGTCAGTCTCATGATCCAATAGGTTCGGTTCAAATCCTTCCACTGGATCAGAATGGGTCAGCTACAATGATGTGTCTTTGGGTAAATCAATTTAATCGATTGCCTTGGCACTAAATAACCTACTTGTGTTGCTGTGCCAAGAAGCACCAAACCAAAACAAATTCCACCTGGTTAAAGCAGGTTCAGTATGAAAACTGAACACCTCTTACCTTGTTATTCCAAAGCAAATTTGAATGACATAGACTAGTTATATTCCTTAACTATAAAATCACTAAATGTTCAGATAAAAACTTGATGTATCTACAGTAGAAATTATACCTGGGGCTAAGTGTGGGGGTAGGTAGCTTTGTCCACTGTAATTTCTCAAGGTCCAAAAGGTAAACAGAGTTCAAAGGTTGGAAGTCAGAATTTACCCCACCTGCAATGACCATATTGTGTTCCCACACACAGGCTGAGTGGGAGTGTCGTGGTTCTGGCTTCTCTCCACCAGTGCAGATCTGCAAAATAAGCAATCATATATATATATATATATATATATATATATATATATATATATATATATATATATGTAATTACATCCAGTCCTAGCAATACAGCAATACAACACCTGCAATTTATCAGGAACAGAATATTTATCACAGAGAAAGTTGATTGACTAATGAGATATAGGATATGACATAATACAGTACATCCAATGCTGCACCAACAACATCACCAGCTGTGACCATCTATTACTGGTTGCTTTACCCATTATCCTGGAACACCCTCCTGAATGCATGGCAGTGTTGATCAGTCAAGACCTGATGGTAGTGGGCTGCTAGCTCCTGTCCACAAGCTTCATCCATATCCAGCTAGATGTTCTTTCAGTGCTAGAACTGCCACTTTAGGGATTTTCCCTGTTATCCCTTGAGCACTGAGCATCTTTGAGCAGGAAACCATCTTCCCACCTCTTCTGGGAACAAGCACTCCATCCCCTGTTCTTACATATCTCCATGAGCTCTTGGTCAACTTTTCTTCATAAGCCTCATCACACATCTCCTCCCAATGTGCAGTCAACTCAATGACCACTAGCTTCTTTCTAGACTCTAACCAAATCACAACATATAGATATAGAAAATACTGGACAAGTTTGGTTAAAACTAAATTTTTTCCAAGTTTCACTGAAGATTTCTCTCCTCTATGGTGAGGTGTTATTGGTTTTATCTCTCTTTGACAAAGTTTATAAATCTTGGCCTGGTGATTGGTGTTGGTCTCTTCTTTTTCTGTCTCTCTTAGATGTCTGCCAGGTCTCAGAGGATCCTGTCAAGCCTCCATCTGTAGTGACCTTGTATTAGTGAAGTCTGGCATGCAGACAGGATGTGCTCTACGCCAGTGGTTCCCAACCTTTTTTAGTATGAGGACACCATCTTAACTTAAAAAATGTCACATGGCTCCCCACATTCTAACAGTTGTACTTTTAGGCTCCCTTGGAATAACCCCACAGCCCACTGGGTCTGCAGCTCACACCACTGCTCTAAAGCTACCTCTTAACACAGAGGGCATGCATGATTCACGATGTGGTCCCTTCTATGACTTTGGTCATGGGGTCCATATTTAAATCCAGAATCATCTTATAGTGGGGGAAAGTTGTATTTGAATTTCCCTGCCTTTTGACAAAAATAGCAATTTTCCCTGAGGTATCCTGAGATTCTCTGGCTTTTTCTTGACCTGTGGGAACTCTGGTTAAAAGTTCATGATCATTTGTCCAATGCTCATCACTTTGTTATTAATTCAAACTTAATCTCCAATAAAGCAGTCAGACTGTTAATCAGAAAAACTTTAAATTTATATGAATTTGTTATTATAATGAGCAGGCAAAGTATATAAAATGTTATTATAATGAGTAATCAAAGTAATTATCTCTTGCACATTTTTAAGAAGTAAAGTGGATATTTGTATAGTTAAATCAATTTTAGGATTCTGCAATGTAACAAACTATCTACATTGAATTTCATTCTTGCCAGATGTTTGTGAAAAATGTCATTCTGCCATCCTCCACTTGAACCAAAACATAATGATAACATAACAGTTATGACAGAGTGTATATCCTGTACTTATCACTAGGTATTACAGTGATACAAGCTGTTATGTGTTTCAATCACATACCATTCTACACTTTCAGTTATGCAAGAATAATAACAAGTTGTCAACAAATCTGTACTAAAAAGCACTTGATCATTGCTGAATTTTTTGAAAAAATTCTTGGGAGTTGAAAACAAACAACGAAAGATATCAGTGATATCTCAACAGAAATTATCAACATACTTACTTGTAACTCATCAGTGATATCTCAACAGAAATTATCAACATACTCCTCTGTAACTCATAAGTGACCACTATGCTTTTTCTTAGGCATTAACAGCACACCTAACATTACAAAGTCCTTACCTGTTTAAAGGGTGCTGGAATGAGGTCCCATTAACATTACAAAGACTGTACCTGTGACTTGACACAAGGGTATAGCATTAACAATAAAAAGAACATTAAAAAGGCTTTAAAGGGGCCCTGGTACTGGAGCATGGTGTTAACATTAAAACTAAGGCTTTACTGTATCTAGTTACTGGAGTGTGCTACCAATAACATAGCAAAAACTTTACTGATGACCAGGTACTGGAGAATGGTACTAATGGCTTTACAAAGACTTTACCTGTGTCCAGGTACTGGAGTGTGGTGTGAATACATAGGGTTCCTCCTCTGTCAAGCTGGACTGGGCTCTACCTCCATATATCAGGACCCTCTCACCACCATCTGGGTACAATTAAAAGAAATAACAATCAAAAATGCATATAGAAATTAAGCAATGCATGTGACCTCATTTCACAGCTGCCAAATTATGATTACAGTAATTAACAGAGGACTAAGTATCATGGTAGTTGGTAAAGCATCAGACTAATAATGAAAAGGCCACATATTTGACTTGATGTGTTCTTCACAAAGGTACTCAGCTCTCATTTCTATAGCCAATAATGTGCTGAAAGTACTGTTTAAAAAAATAATAACATGCATATAACACCTTCCCTGTCATTGTCCATAAGTGCTTGTGCTTGTAACAATATCCGACTTCCTTTCTCCTAAGTAGGAAAATGAGAAAAGAGTGACATGATACGGGTCTAACGCATCCTTAACATTTTAGTAGCAGTCATTCTTGTAAATTCATCCCTTAACCATACTAAATATATGACAACGATTTAGCCTATCTCTTCCTGCCCTTAACATTTCTCTAAAATCTGGTGGACCATATGATATGCCAAGGTGTTGATAGGGTTAACATATTGGAACCTTGGCTAGTGAAGATGTGTGCTCAGATCATACACAAGTCCCCCAACTACAACACGGAAAGAAATTTCAGCCACAGTACATGAAAGTTGCATGAAGGTATGCCAACATTCTCTCAAGTCCACTTGTTGCAAATGCAAACAACTTCATCTTACAACTGTCACTATATCAAAAGTAGGTATTAGCTGTAGATAGCAATCTTAATGAGGTGATCCAGCATTTGATTGTTAGCACTCTAGGCTTGGTATTTTTATCCAATACAAGTAAAGTTTTTAAACCGACCTAAATCAAGATGTCCAATGGCTTTTATAATGAGTAAGATCTGAATATAATTATAAAATTCAGTGCAGGTTAGAAACAGTTGTTTAACTGGATGCAATGTGATCAGTTTTATTTTCCTTTAAAATATCTGTCTCCTCTCTAAAGAAAAGAATGGGAAGTAATCCATGATTTTGACAATTGAGAAGCACAGGTATGGATTATACAGAGTTCTTTCCCTTGCAATAAAATTTTTACAAACCTGTCAAAGAAAAATTATAAACTTTGTGGAATACAAGATGAGCAAATTTCAACAGAACAAGTTCTACAAATTTACAAAATAATACACTCTAGGGACTGAAATAAGTAATCTGTAATTCATGAAAGAAGAAAAAGTATAAAAAGGAAATTCAGTAAGTGATCATGCACAATGATGGGCGATCCATAAATCTTGTAAAGTGTTGTAAGTAAAGATCAGAGTTTCTTTATAAAATTACAGATATTTATCTGCAAGAAACTGCTTTTATCTAATACTGATTTTGCTCTAAAAACCTCATCATAAATATTGATTTTCTTAGAATTATTTCTAACATTTATGCAACATTTGAGATTCTTAAATATTTGGAAGAAGAAATTTTGTTGTAATTTTAGCTTTTCATATAATGTTTTAAACCCTATATTCTTTTCTCCTGCAACATTTCTAAACTGAATTTCCAGAGTATAGGCATGTATATCATTTTAGAAATGTGAAATAGACGATATTTTGTAATGTTGTGATGATTCAATGTGGAATCTGATACTTAACTTAATATATTTGAATTCAAAATTTACCTTGCTTGCATGTACAGATAAGTAACTGGTTAATTGACAGTGACGAGACAGAATGAACACAATAATCTCCATCATCCCTTGTAGGTAGGAAGTTATTAGTTTCGAGATGTCAAATCCATCCTTAAAAATGAAATTTAAAAAAAAAAATCCCCCCAGGTTTAATGTCATTTTTCAGCATGATGGCATCGAGTATATTTGGTGGAAGTAGAAAGAATGCAGGAAGAATCAAAGACCCATGAGGAGGTTACTGGCTAGCTTTTACGCATACCTGTATTGGAAATGCCGCGGTTCGAACTTCTGTAGACAGGTGAGGTGTTTGAGTGATCTATAAAGGCAAACACCTTAGACCACTTGTCTACCAGGGGCTCCAAGCTTATAAGCATGGTATTTCTGGAACTGCAGTACTAAAAAACACCTAACTGTTAATAGTCCAAGATTAGGCTGTGGTAATTGAGACGTAATTTTCAAAGTCATGGACAACATCTTCTGTCTAGTATAGGCTGTCTAGTTATCAAGATATCTCCAATAATGCATCAACAAAAGGGATCAAATTTGATTTTCATTTGCTTTAGGTGGTACTCCAAGACCCATTTAAGTTCTGGTGACTCAAAATCATAGGGAGTTATGTGCACGGCAGGGAGGGGGAGATGGAATAAACATTTGTGTTTACCTTTAATAGAAACATCCTTCTTATTAATAATTTATTTAATTAACATAAGAACTGTTTTTGTGTTATATTTTATCATCAATCTGGCACAGCAGAATTTGTTAAGAACAAGAACAAATACAAAAGTTATGTGTGAGTGTGATTATGATTTTTAACGTAGCTTTAACAATTTTTCAGTCATATCGCTATGATGTCTGCAGTGTGACAGCTTATAGTGATGTCTAGCACTGTGGCATCATGCCACAGACATGTATCATGATGTCCCACCCAGTCACATTATCCTGACACCAGGCCAACCAGTCCTAACACTAACCTCTTAATGCTGATCGCCTAGCGAGGCAGCTGTTAGTACAATTTTTGTAAGTCTTTGGTATGACTTGGCCTGGAATCGAACCCATGACCTCTTGCTTCCGAGGCGGACACTCTAACCACTAGGCCACCAGAGTGGTCTTGAGTCACAACAGGCTGAATCTAAATAAGTTCAACACAACAAATACTTTGTATTTTCAGAAACAATTATACAGAAAATTTCTAAGACTGATACAAGATTATAGATCAAACTCATAAAATATTTATACAAGAGTACATACAACAGTGAAGCAACAACTATTCTCTCCAGCCAACATCTTACCACTGTGTTGATAAATGACAGCTGTATGCCTCCACCTCAGGCCTGGTATATCCCCAATTTGATGTACAACACTAAATCTAACATGTGTGGAATCCAGCCATGGTCCTAATTTCCAGGTTGATTCAGGACTCTGTGTTTTGTTTGTCCTTCCATTGGATTCATCAGATACTGTATTATCATCACAGGAATTGCACATACTTGCACCTTCATTAATCTTCATGCCATCACAGCTTATCTGACTGTCCATGTTAACATCAATCTGAATGACCTGAGTGCACAGTCTCACTGGAGAAATCCTTCCACCAATTAAAAGTAACTTCCCACTTTGTAATCTTGAAAGTGTTGCATGCATTCTATAAGCTGAAAAGAGGATGCACTGAACTAGTCACAATCATAATACATACATGCATGTTGTGATGCCTATATCAACAACAGTTGCATCAAGGCAAGCATTTTAATATCCGAGATGCAAATTTTAAAGTAATTTATGTTTCTCTGAGAATACTTACCCATTGACAATAACATTAGGAAGATGCACTGCCACCTCTCAAATCCAGCAATCATGGAAAGACAAAATTTTATCTTGTCCTATCCATATTCCATTTTTCTGTGACTGCTAGATTTGGAGGAAGCGGAGCATCTTCCTCATAGTAATGTAATAGTAATCAGTAATCAGGGAATATATTAAAGGAGATATGCTGCAGAAAAGAAACTAGAATTAGGGTAATGAATATGAATGCCCTACCACAGTCACCTATTTTTTGTGCAGTTGTGTTGTACTCATCAAGGCATATCTAAAACTTAAGTTACATTTAGTCTGAGGTCAACAACGCATGAGAAATGGACTTAAAAACAAAATTTTACTTAAGACTTTTAGGTGTGAAATATACACATGTAGGTCAAAGGGACCAAGTTCTTGTGGAATACACTTGCAGTCACCACAAAACATCCCCATACAAAGCTGATGACTTTCATTCAACAGCGCTGGAGAATGTGATCAAACCCAGAAACTAACCTTAAGTCACTGAGGTGTGAAGCACTAATCCCTATAAAAGCAAATTTTTGAAGTAAATTGTTTTCCTGAAAATATCTGATCACATTAACATTAGGATATAAGCTCAAAACTTCCCAAATCCAGCTGAAAAGACAAAAATCATCTTTATGGTCCATAGCATACAAAGGGCAATAACCCTTGCCAATTAACTCCCTTTATGTCAATAGGTGTTTCTAGTTTTAAGGCTATTGATAGATTAACAAGTATCTTCACATGGCAGGGAGGTAAAGGCTTTAAAACAGTGTGATTAGGTAAGTATTTTTGGAGAAAAGTAATTTACTTAGAAAATTGGCATTTTCTTTCAAATACATTACCTGATCACTTTAATTTTAGGAGAATAGGTAATATGAGGAAGGAATTCTGAGCATCTTACCTATACCCTGGAAGAAGGCTGGATTTGTACATGAATGATAACCCCCTCTCTTGTCTTGGGTTCACCAAAGCTGACAGTCAGATAGCTTGTGGCAATTACAACCAATTAAGAGGAGAGTCATTTAAATCTTCTTACCAAGAAAAAAAAAGTGGGTGAATCCAGCAAAAAAGCTAGGAATGCCCATAATGCAGGCTGTACTGATGTCAGTAAGATCTGGTTAAGAACTCATATTTTGATCAAGTACACTAGAAAAGTGGCACCACTAAGCAAGCATTGTCATTTATAAAGGGCATACGAAAAGAAAGTGCAGTGGTACCAGGTTAGCTGCTGAACTCAATAATCCGAGTTGTAAAAAGTCTCTTGCCAAGAGCCATTTCGTGTTGGAAGTGGACTCTTTGAGTTTTATGATATTCATCTTTTGAATGTGTGGTAGTCCTACAAGACTGTGATTGGTTACAAATTCCATACCTAGGCAGACAAAATGCTGGGATGAACAGAGGTCAGACTTTTTCCAGTTGGCTAGAAAAACAAGATGATGTAAAAGGGATTGGATATTGTCCTTGCCCTTGACTAGAATAGAACTTACCATATATTTCTGGAGGATGTCATTTACATATGTTGCCATTTCTGTGTGTGAAGTCTCCATCACTGAACTTTGGTAGTGAAATGTACTGAACTATTTCAGGTTGATAATCGGCCTGAGCTTGCTGTTTGCTTTTAGTACAAGGATGATCCTTGAATAGAATCAAAAGAAACAATATCCAATGCCTGCTTGTTGATTAGTGACCAGATCTCCTGCTGCATTATTTCAGCCCTCTCTGGCTGTGACAGGACTCCTATAGCTAGTGGACAGAATGAGAGGGAAAGGCATTGGATAAATGGAATCCAAAGACCCTCAGAAAGAAATTGGATCTGCCATTCATTTTCTGGAAATACAGCAATCTAAAGAGAATTAAAGTGCTGGAGCCTGGCTCCAATTGGTAGGCCATCTGCAAGCGATCAGGTGGTGAACCAATGGCAGGAGTTAGGAGGCTTGGGGTGGGAGAAACTGTTCTTGCCTCCCCCCACCCTGATAAAGCCGCCTCCTAAACTAAGCAGGCTGCCATTGTATTTAAGTTGTGACTGGTTCTCTGTTTGTTTAAAGAACAATTCCTTGTCCCTTTCACAACGATAATCTGTTTTGAGTTAGAAAGTGACTGGGTTTTGATGTAAGAGCTAACATTGTCCAAGCGGCAAGAATATGCTGAACCAGCATTGATGTTGAGAGGAAAACCTTTTTGTCCACACCACAATGTTATGTATATTTAATCTGTATTAGTTGATGGCTTTTCTTAATGATTATATGTTATGTACATCTGTATTTTGTACTTGACCTTGTCCAAAATCAAGGTCATTGTGTACCTGACCAGTAAAATTTTGTGAACAACATAATACACAGCTAATATTTATCTAATAGTATAGGTCAAATATTCAGATCATTATGTTTGGAGGTAAACATGTTTATCTGAAACTGAGTCTAGGACATTGTTCTCCACTTGGCAATTCCTAAACTTGTTGACAACATAAATGTTTTATAGATGAGAATGACCTAAATCATGGCTCAATTATTGTGTCTTCACTTTTTATGTAATGTTGTTTAAATTTAATCATTCTTGCCTGAAGCAGAATCAGTCATTGTTGTGTTCAGTTTTTAGTTTGGGTGGAATTATTACTTCAAACTATTATTCACTGGAATTACAAAGTGCTCCATAATATTTTTGGACTAAAACTTTAATTTGGAATCAAAGTGAATTAAGACAAGAACCTTTTGGATTATATTATTGTGATATATCAAAAGACTTAGCACATCATCACACTCCTGGCCATTGATACATTAGTACATTCAAAACTACTGGCACATCAACTCTATCAAAATTTATTTGGAATAACACTTGAATTCAGTTAGAATTTCATACATATGGATATGTGATACAATTTTTAGGACTATTTGGGATTTAATTTGAAGTAATGTAATTTCTTTATTAAAATTTCACTTTGTATTCAAGGGAAATATATTGTTTGTTGAATTTTACAAAACTTGTTGGTTTTCACTCTTTTCTGTTAATTAGTTTAAAATCAAAGAGATTTAATAACAGAAAGGGGGAGTTGTATTGACAGCTGCAAAATTCTTATCAAGGGCCAGAAACATCAACTAAAAGATCTCTGAGTGTGTTGTGTACGAGCGAGATGAAAAGGCCACTGATAGTTGACATTCTGCAAAGAAAGTGTTAGAATTGCCCTGATCGGTAATTTTGCTGGAAAGGTGGTCAGTTATTTCTTAGATTTTGACAGACTATGGCAGAAGATGAAAGGAAGGACAACCCTCCTCTTCTTCCTAGTTCACAGAGGCCTCGACCTTGTAGTCCTGCATGGTGATGAGGGTAGGAGCAATCAGATGCTGGCAACACCTGATAAATCTCCACCGTGGTCTTGAAACTGAATTCCGTCCATTCCATAACTGGGTTGCAGTAGGATAGATCACCAGGAGATCTGCATACTCACTGTGTGGGATATTCTGATATACATCTACATCTCGGTCCGAACAGAACATGTTTGTTGTCACCAAAGAGGCAACATTGTCATTGTTATAAGAGTCCTGGGTAGACCATAAACAAAGGAAAGGCTGTATCCATAGACTGGCTTGTTGTCCCAGTACACCTGCTGCCTCATGGCAAGTACGGAAGGTACTGAAGTGAACCGTGTAAGAAGTGATTGTCTAGACAGCTCTGTTTTCTAAATCAGTCATGCCGTAGCAGTAGTGATTAGGATCGGTCTTTCATTAAAATCTTGTACAGGTCTAGTAACGGTTATGTCATGGAAGTTGATAAATGGACAAATCTCTCCTTGAGATTCCCATAGGGCTCCAGTTCCAGCCATGATATATCAGTGGTACCGTGGAAGGCACTAGCTTTAAGGTCCCCATGGTGTTCTGGCACCAGCCATGCTGTATGTGTGGAAAGATAGAAACCCAAACAGTTTAATAATGTAATGGCATGGTAGAGTTTTCAGACTTGACTGATATATAAAATGGAAGGTATAATGCACAGCTCAGAGATAACAAAGTTTGCAAATGTTGCACTTTGCATATAAATTAGTAAAAATGAAAAAATTATGTATATAACCTGTTGCAGATACATTATTATGAAGACATTACCTAAATTTGATGATGGATGGTTGAAATTCAGGAGTACACTGGATGGATTTTTGAGAGTTCTCAGCATGATGTTGACTCATCAACAGTGAATGTTTAAAACTACCAACACCTGGTGGCATCAAAGGAAGGAATGGGCATGGGTTATTGCCTTTGTTTTTATACTATACTTGAAAAAGACAGTTTTTTTCCTTTTTGGAGGACTGGATTTAATGGGTAGAAAGCTTATATCCTAACGTTAATGTGATTGGGGAACATATGTGAAGGAGAAACTAGTCAAAATGCAGAACTCATCTAAAGTTGATGAAGTGTGAAATATAGGTAAAAGGGACTTTAATTTTGATGGGATACTGTTGCACTCTCCACAACACATCCACATAAAGTTGCATTACTATGACTTTGTAGCAAACAATACCTAAGAATCTGACCTAATCTTAACAAAGGTGTAATGAATATAAAGACAGAAAAACTGACACGGAACTCTAGATAATAATTTAATAAATTGGGTATTTTACTCCCCTGTTTGGAGCTAAGTGCACCTTTTAAATCTGATGGGATACATGTAATGTGTGAGTACTGCAAAACACAAACTTTTGATACCAGACAGAATCCTATTCATTAGATGTTAATCATAAAATGCATAAAATAAATTAGAGTCTAAGACTAATTTCATAGAGCTCTATTAGGTTTTCTCAGTACTCCAATTCAAACATTTCAAACATCAATGAAACATCCTGAATATGTCCTGATAGCACTGTTTACATTGATCAATTACACCATAGTTCTATTAAGTTTCTTCAGTATTCCAATTCAATCATTTCACACATCAATGAAACATCCTAAATATGTTCTGATAGCATTGTTTACATTGATTGATTACACCATAGTAAAAAACTGACTTTGCTTGCAACAGGATCAATAGGCTGACAGCTTTGGACTAAGTACTAAAATGTAAATTGCTTAATGTAATTTTAACAATTTTAGAATTTTTATGACTATTAGATCATGTTTTGAAAAGGTCAGGAGAGCTGCTTTTCACAGACTTTTCGAGTACTTTTTCTTACAGAAATTCAAACCGTCTCCATGTTAATTTTCATAGCAGTGTATAAATAGGTACAAATTCAGAATAAAAAGATCAAAACAAATTAGTGCAATGTTAAAACAAATGGACAACTGGCAACTACCCCTGTTATGTGCCATTTGTTCAACCCAATTTTATCACATTGTGTGCATTTATTTATGAATTATTTTTGGAAAAGAGTTAAATAACAAAAATTTTAATTTAGAAGTGATATATTTTATAGTTTTAACTTATTTTTGCATTTCCTCAGATGAACTCAAGGAATCTGTGCAAAAATTTCTGGAATTTTTCAATAATAACAAGGACTTCCATGGCAATCCCACAAATTCAAGGATTTATCAAGGCTGGATGAACTATGTTTTCAACCTGTTTATGTAAAATACACAAATGTGCTGCTGATCTGTTAAATTAAATGAATTCACAGCATACTACTAAATTTTTGGTCTACAAACCTTCAATCTCTCTAGGATTATCATCAGGCTGAACTAATACCGTTTCCATCGTTTTAGTATCCATTATTGCTAGATTCGTCAACCTCTGATGTTTACCATCTTGTTCTCCAAACCCACCAATTATCAGTACATGTCTTTTGTCCAGTTCCACAGAACAGTGTCCAAACAGTCTCAGTGGCTGGTTGTTTGAATTGCAACATTTGACTGAGATAAATCCCACTTTACTGGGTGCTGGCATAAATGCATGGTTGGTGAGAGAGAAATGTAGGTCTGAGAGCAGGTTGTGTTTTGCTTGCGTGTGAGCACAGAGAACAAAGTAGTGAGAACATTTAAGATGGAATTCCTCATGTTCATCAAATGGCTCCAACATCTCAATTTGCTGTCTTTCCTCAACAGGTACCAGGCTGGTATAAAACTGATTCATATCCATAGCTGAACAATGTGACCAACCCTGTGGAATGCATATAACAAACAGTTAATCCATGGTAATTACAAACTGCAACAAGAGTACTGCAAATGACGTGATAAATGGTAATTACAAGTTGCCACTCCATTATGGAAATGACACATGATAAATGGTAATTACAAGCTGCAATGAGAGTACTGCATAAGACACGGGATAAATGATAATTCCAAGTTGGAACACTTTTACTGCAAATGACACATGATAAATGATAATTACAAACTGCAACAAAAGTACTGCAAATGACACATGATAAATGATAATTACTAGTTGCAACAAGGGTACTGCATATGACACATGATAAATGGTTGTTATTGTTGTTGTTCTAGGGTTTATCGCCATTTTTCAGTACAAGATAGGCTATGCATGGCGGCCAGTATTAATGGTGGAGGAAGAACCCTGGAAAACCCAGGGAAGAACCACTGACCCATGAGAAGCTATGGCAGGCTTTCTCACATACCCACACTAGTCGGGCCTTGGACTCAAACCCACGCGGACAGAGGTGAGATGGCAGTGATCTGGAATGGTGAGTGCTTTAGACCACTAGGCCACTCGGGGCCCCCACATGATAAATGGTCATTACAAGTTGCAACAAGAGTACTGCATATGACACTCGATAAATGGAAGTTTGATAAAACAATCCCCCAAATCTGTGTTGATACTCTTGGATGATATGTAGGTCTGATGTCAACTGTTCATTAAAATGTGCAATTTTGTGCATGCAAATCATTCCAGAACAATCCTGCGTACACATTTGACACATGCCGGTAATTGGTAACAGCCATATCTAGAAATAATTTAAAATGGACATAGGACAGATGGTTGTGCTACTCTACGTGGATTGACAAGTCACCAAACATAGAATTTCCGCTGGAAATATAATGTACATGTCACCAAAAAAAGCCTTCAGCCGATGGTAGCTCAACAGCCATGAGAAATACCAGTAAGTGTATAAAATATACACCAATGTGTGCAGACAAAAGCAGCTGTGAATAACTGCAGCTTTCAATGAATAGGTGATATTAGCCCCAACCCAAAAATCAACATCATCATGGGTGAGGGGCTGATTTATCAGCCTAGATAAATGGTAATCACTTGTTGCAACAAGAGTACTGCATATGACAGGATAATGGTAATTACTAGCTGCAATAAGAATACAAATGACACATGATAAATGGTAATTACAAACTGCAACAAGAATACTGCATATGACACGTACTAAACCTCTCGTGACTTTTTCCCCATTAATGACCTTGAACTTGAATTATTGTATGATAAGTTGTGGACTTGAATAAAATTCATCAACATAATTAAGGGATTAAAAAGTGACAGCATGGATAAGGAAGTATGACTCTAATTTATATTATCCCTTTCGGTAACCTTGACCTTCAGGTATGGCTGAATGTGAAACACTGTCAAGATGCATAAAAAGCTTAGCTGAATGAAAATATCTTTATTGGTTTAAAAGTCATATGCGCACATCAACACAAGTAATTAAATTATTCCTTGCTGTTACTTTGACATTGAAACAGGATGTGGCTATGTTCAAGGATACACTGTCTTGTTATAACTGGTCAAATTTTAACAAAATATCTTTAGTTTGTTAAATCCATTGCCAAGCACATAAAATAAACCATGGATTTCATTAATAAAATTCAAGCTACTAACAACTTACTGGATGAGTTCCTCTTGGTCATAGCAGACATCCCCAATCACAAAGGAATAACTGTTATTTATAAACTGTTGTTCTGATGATCAGATATTAGTATCCATTAATGTAATGTTACTTGTGTAGGATCTTCCAAAACAAAACAAGAAAAACATGAAGACAACAAGCTTTGTAAAATTTAACAAATAATTTATTTCCCTAGAAGATCAAGGTAAAAATGAAAAAAAAAAAATAACTTACACTTTCATGAATCAAATCCAAAAATAATCCAAGAATTAAAAAATAGGAGTCCTAGTAATAAAGAGTCCTAATGAAACTAAACTCGAATCCTGATGAAATTCAAAATGGAAGGCAATGATGTATGCTGTGCTCAGCGTCATACTGATGTATCAACAGTTCTTTGTTGAATCACAGAAAATAATATTCCAGTGTTTGAATTCTGTGTAAATTTTGATAACTGTCCTTGTTCAAGAATTAATTTAGAGCAGAAGTATTTCCAGGGAAAAATAATCTCCTGGAATCCAAATAATTTAAAAAAACAAAATAATTAGCCCAAAAAACTGATCACAACATAAAACACCTAGAGGTCTCCAGTGTTAAGGCACTAACGACTATTCTTTCTCAAAACATCAATAATAAATCTGGCTACCATGCAAAACTGATATGTGGATGTGGGTCAGTTGTCTGGAAAAACCTAACTGACACATGTTATTTGTCATGTACTCCAAGAATGGCCTCGATTTCACTTTATGAATCTCACTCTGCGAATGGATTAAAAAAAAAAATTTTAAAAGTAGTTTACTACAACTCTCACTGATTTCTGAATCAAGGTCAGGAACTAGGTCAGCATTAGATACAAAGTTTCCATTATTAGTTGTTTACGAAAAACAGGTCAAACAAACTGAACTGAATTTCTGGACAATGTCAAATCCAGTAAATAAAATTACATTACAACAGCATGTAATGGAATAAAATTTTTTTAAAAACTTACAAACAAACAATTAAATTAAATCAAATATAAATTAAATCAAATATATATAACAGTAAAGATAATTATTTTGCATAAAACCAATGTCTTTTTTGGGATGAAGATCCATATTTCCTTATGAATTTCCAGGCATTTTTTTGTTTATTAAATTCCTCCCATGATTTCTTGAATGCTGTGGTTTTATTGTCACTTTTTGGAATTTTCAACTCTCCATGCCATGCCATACTTTGCTTTCAAGGGCTAACAAAAAACACTGACACATTACTTTCTCTTCTAATGATGGCAATGCCAAATAAAAACAATGGTGTATCACTGTGATATATAAAGAATAAGAAGTAAACAGTGGCAATCTTTAGACTGACACCATAAACTCTCCACAGCAATAGAAAAGAATTTTGCCAACGCTACCATAATATGTACAACAGGAAAGAAGATGCACATAAACATGTACACAAATTCCATCAAAACTTGACTTTATAAAAAGCAGTAATTAAGATCAATCCATCTGTTTATGACCATATAAGTTTGTACATTTTTCTGGATAAATCTGCTTGTGTTACAGAGAATACAGAGTTCATTTTTATTTTCAAAAGTTTGGATTGATTTCTGGATGATGCAGATGATTCTAATAATGAAGTAACATGTCAATTCAATGAATTCATACTGAAGACATCAGTACCTCAACAACAGAATTGACTATAGAACCAAATCAAATATAAATGAGTTCATTCAGTCAGAATTTCAAAAACAGAATCGACCATAAAATCAAATAAAATACAAATGAATCCATACTGAAGACATCACAAGCTCAACAACAGGATGGACTATGGAACCAAATCGAAAATAAACAAACTCATTCAGTCAGAATTTCAACAGCAGAATGAACTATAGAACCAAATCAAATTCAAATGAATTCATTCAGTCAGACCTGCACCACAACAAAATCAGCTTCAGAATGGATTATTGGAATTGGAAATCTATGATGGCCTACTGCCAAACAACTGTCGCAAGGTTAAAAGGCAGCTACACCAGCCAATGAAAGACTAATTAACTACATGCTGACAATACATGGTGATCTGCTGAACCAATGCATCAACCTGAATTCCCTAGGCCCCCCTCCCCCATTGAATTACAATGCTAACAATACAGTTAACCAGACAATACCAGCAGATGAGAGGAATGCTTCTGTCTTCCTTTAGGCAGCTGTTTCTTCCGATCAAAATGTCTTAGTGGCTTAAAACTTAAAAGATATGCAACAACACCTGACTATACGTGATGTACAACTGTATCAACAAAATATCTTCACTGGTTCAAAAGTTATAGCCCATATGAGAATACAAATTAATGGAATACATTCTCCCTTACTAATATTATGGTGTGTGTGTGTGTGTGGGGGGGGTCTATAGCAAGTAGCAAACTGTATATACATTTTATGTAATGTGTTATGTTTCATTAAAATATCTCCTGTAGTCCAAAATACATACTACAAACAATGATACATCACTGAAATCCATTTTTCTTTGCCATTACCTTTACCTCGAGGTAGAAGGCCTGGGTCATATAAGCAAATGATTACAGATGGATTAATGCATGATGGATAACATCATAAAATGATATACCTTAACACAGACACGTAAAAAAATTACCATATAATAATTTATACAACTCCCCATCTTTACGTACATTTATCAGACTAAACACAGATTCAAAAATAAAGTTTAAAACAGAAGAAAGTCCTTGCCTGTAGAGAAACGTAGAAATTAATATCTTAATGAAATTATGAATCTACCTTTAATCTCGACCACATTTGTCTTTGTTAAATGCTTTACTTTATTTTTCTCTAAAATATGAAATAGCTCTAACATGTACAAGAGTCCCTTGATAGAAGCGATGCTGTACTGACCACAAAGAATGTCCAGGAATTGAAGAGAAGATCATTTCTTCCTTTAACTGCTGAGTGTTGAAACCATATGACATTCTGAGCAATAACATGATTTTCAAAATGGCCACCATGGTAGCCATATTGGGTATAAGATTGGTTTCATTTCCTTTAGGACCAATCAAACATTATAATTAGCCTTTCGATGAAAACCCATATTGATATGAGACATGATATTCAGGAGTATCGATAACAAAATGTCAAGATCTCTGATCTCAGATTGTCATTAATTTCATTTAGGATCAACTAGACACCAAATGAAGTCTTTTGAGTTTGGCAGTAGTAGCAATAGAAAAATATTTTTAAACAGCTGCCATGGTGGCCATATTGAATGTCTCGGGGAACCCCGTTTTCATTTAGGACCAACTAGAACCTGAGACAAATGTGTCTGTACAATTTTGTGGCAATCTTTCCGTAGTTTAGGAAGTAGCAGTAACAAATTTGTGCTAACACACACCAGATGAATGAACATAGCTATGACTAGTAGATAAAAAAATTACTTCAAAATCTATTTTTTTGTTATTGCTGATGTGTATAAGTTTATACAAAAGCCCTTGACACAAATTTTACCAACTCAAACTTAATTCATTAGTCTTGTTAATGTTCAAGACACCACAACATAAATTTCTGCAATGATTAAAAAGTCGCAATCTGCAAAGCTTAAAATTTGTAATAACCTACCAACTTAAGGAAGCGTTCCTTCTGTGAAACCAGCGTAGGAAAATGGCTGATACTTTTCAGAGGAGAGCCAATGTGATGGAAATGTTTCTGCCTGCAAAAGAATAACAGTAAACTTTACACGTAGATACACAAAACAAAAACTACATGTGTATTTTGTTCTGAGTTTGCAGAAAGAACAAGTCTGAGATGGCAAAGGAATATGTTAAGGATGTCAGATATTCAAGTGCCAAATCAAATGATTTCTTTTCCCTCAACTGAGAACAAAAGACAAATGCAATTTTGCATTTATTACAAGTATAAATGAAATTAAAACTGAATTTGGACTTATAGAAAGGTTGATTCACTGCATCTAAAAATATCAATGTGTGAACATTACAGAGACCCAAAAAATTCCATCTGGCTGTGCGATATGAAAATTCAGACTGAACATCTGTATCCAATGCTTGATCAACCATGTATGCTTAATCTAGATAATCAGAATGACAACAGTACAACTTGCAATAAATTGTGTAGATTGTTACATTCATTTTAGATTAATAAAGAGAATGAAATTTTAAGTATGATGATCGACAATGACTACCTGAATAAAACTCTTCTTAATGAGACAATTATTGGTGGACATAAATATACGCTTCAAAGTTGACAACATAGCTTATATCAATCTTTTA
The DNA here is from genome assembly GCA_028554795.2 of Sinohyriopsis cumingii. NCBI lineage: Eukaryota > Metazoa > Mollusca > Bivalvia > Unionida > Unionidae > Sinohyriopsis > Sinohyriopsis cumingii. The sequence goes on along the minus strand of CM068840.1, from coordinate 96,769,478 downwards.
ATTTAAATAAATTTACTTGTGATGAATAATTATGTAAGCACTGATAATTAGTAACCATTATCTGCACAGCGTGAATTAAGCTGCTATGAGCAAGCATAAATGGGACAATAATTCACTTAAAAGACTGATGATCTAATTGGTCATTCATATCATATATACTCACTTATAAGTTGAGTTCAATTGCAAAAAAATGCACAGACTCAACTCCGCTCTCATATAACATGCTAGCAGATCTGGGTCTGTGTACTTTGTTTGGACCAATCAGTAGAACAAACAATAAAAATCCTGAGCTACTGGTGCATTATGTGATGGCAGATCTGGGTCTATGTTGTTTGCAGTTGGACTTGACTTATACGTGAGTATATATGGCAGTAGTAGTTGTACAATTCAAATCTATTGAGGAAAACAGTTCTCTGCCAATCTTGTTCAGTTTTTAATACTGTGAATCAATTTAAATTTGAGGAGTAAAGCTTTTCATGGTTTCATGGGTTAGCTGTACTACAAATTTAAAGACACAGCAAAATATGAACTAAGCTCATAGAGAAAGCACTCCAACACACCCCTGTGTCGGATGGCAAAGGGTTACTCATTTATGTGCATGATTCCATACCAGTAATACTTGTAGTGCTGAGAAACAAATATCATGATACATTTGTGAATGATGAAGAACAATGGAAACTGATTGGTTATAATTTAACTTACATGTAAAATTGCATAAATCAGACAGTTATGTATTAATGTAATCGCTCTATTTGATCATTCAACAATAAATGCAAATTTACTTATGGATTATTATAATACTTTACTTCTAAATGTACATTTTATGTCCACTTATAGTAATTAATATTGACTAAAATGTGATGTAAATCCAGTGAAATTAGGAAACATATGAGAACATCATAGTAGTAAAGTTCAAGAAAATTAAATGCTGATTATAGTTTGCACCTTTTAAGTGCACGTATTCGTAGATAATGTTAGAAACTATTTATCCATGAAACAATCTTCTATAGCCACAAAGCACAAGCCAAAAGAGGTGTGGACTTATAAAAAAAATCTATAACTGAATGACTGCCCCAGGTTCTGTACTATGCATCAGTTACCCCAATGATTCTTAGCTATATTGTGTCAAGGTGTATAAAGTCGAGGCCCATGGTAACAAAAAGGAAATATTCAGAAACTATGTTACTCTAAGAACAACTTACTAGATGACATTAATATTAGAAAATTACTCTCTGCTACCTCTGAATCCAGCACTCTCATAATGGGGTAAAGGGGGCGTTCTGCAGATACTATGAACTTCTGAGACAGTGGCATGAATAAGGTGAAGTTGTTTACATTTGTAATATGCACAACAGTGAGAATATTGGTATACCTCTATGTTATTTTCATGTACTGTGGCTGGCATTTCTTTGGATATTGTACTTATGTTAACTGTACATGATCTAAGCATATAGCTAACTAAAATGACTGCTTCCTTGTGCTCAAAAGATCAGTCTGAAATAGTATAAGTATGCTATCTTTTGCAATTATTAAAATAGGGAAAAGGAAATTTGCCAGATTAAAATATACCAGCTTCTGAAAGTACAATGAATGAATTACCATATACATAAAATGTAACAAAAGTTATTGGCTTGTTTTGTTTAAATACAATTCACCTCTGAAGTCCAGGAAGTGAAAATGACCAAGCAGAGCTAGCAGTTTTTTGAAAGGTGCACATCTCAAGCAAGGCCAAGACGTATACGCTATAACCCATATTACTCACACCAATCATACACAACAAAAAAGGAATTAAAAGTTCTTTGAACAATACTTAATATATGTTTTTTTTTCTCTTAAATAGCCAGTATAACCAATGAGGAAAATCAGGGAAACTCTTTTTCTTAAAAAATCTAGCCCTATGCAAAATATGAAACTGTAGAGCGCCACCAAAGATGAAAAAACGTCACTATCATGCATGTACAAAGGGAAGTAACTCTTACAGATTATCTCCCCTAATTCCAGCTGGCTGGCCACCCACATCCTGGATGTTTGCTAGTTGAAGCTTAAGCAAAATCTATAACATGATGCCCACATTTGTAGGGAAAGGTGGAAGGGGTTGATAGCAATAAAACCCAGGTAACAATTTTTGAGAAACATACTGAAAAATTTTCCTTCTTTGTCAAATACATTACCAGATGACATTAACATTAGTAGAATAGGTAAGAGGAGTTGGAAATGTTTGGACATCTAATCTTAATCCACATCTCCCCTAAGGAGAATGGTGACTGCTCTACTAAAAGGATGAACTTCATATGTAAAGACAGCACAACCAGAGAATATGCATACAAGGGTAATCCATGTGGGATCATGCACCTGGCTTTTGCCTTACGGTGAACCCAGCAAAACTTGCAGGAATGCCCTGTCTGAGGTTGTGATATTATAAACAGGCTTGGTAACCATCTGACCAGCTACAAGTGGCCTGACAAGATTGAGATCTCCTCTGCCAGGCCATGTTACATAAATATAAAATGAAGCAGACCGAATATGCATGTCAGCTGACTTCACTATGTTTCAAACTGAGAAAATACATTTAAAGACCAGAATATCAATAACTAATATTTCAAAAGCCAAAACCTTCACAAGTCGTGCCTGATTCTGACTGCTGTTGCTGTGGAGGCAGATGAAAGAGGTACAGAACTAACCCAAAATTACCAGATGCTTATGCAATATTTTGTCAAGGTATACTGCTGTTGCTGTGGAGGTGCATTCCAGAAGTGGGTTATGGCACAGTCCAATGTATGGCGAAGACCCAAGGGCTGAGGTTGAGACCAAATGGAAGAACACAGAATTGGTATCATACACTCTGCTACTGTATGAATGAGCATATGGAAATACATATAAGAGAGATCAAGGCTGACTGCACATTCATTTTGTCACACTTACAAATAGATGGACTTGCTGTCTTGATCTTGATTGACTGGTTGTGTCTTCTCAAGTCTATGACAGTTCTTATTTTCCTTTTGGCTTTTGTGACCAGAAAAACTCCAGAATAAAACCTCTGTAATACATCTGCCTTCATGGGATCACTTGGGATCTCTGTCATCATGAGGCATTATGGAAGTGGAGGGGGGTGAATAAATGAGATCCAGAGTCCATCCAAAGAGACTTGGTTCTCCCAATTGTTTGTCGGGATCAGGTTGATCCAAGTTAAGATGGAACATAAGGAGTCTGGCACCTATTTGGGGCTTGCCAACAGGTAGGATGGATAGGAAGTCACTGACACTTGGTGGGAGGCTTGGGGTGGAGAAACTAATTTTCTCTCTCCCCATTCTGGCTTGTCTGCACAAGTTAGAGGCATATGGCTGCCTATAAATTGCCTAGCTAGGAAGCTGTTCCTGTGAATTACCCCTGCAGATTTTGTGAATCATAACCCCTTTTCTGCAATGCCCTCTTACTTCCTCATTCTACAGATTTAAAATTATTGCTAGTTATCTACATTTACATTACGTAGAGACCCACTGTAATGTTATTTGTTATTGAAGAATAACTGCAGAAGGCGTTCTATAGTATTTATTAAATACAAGACATCAATACAGCTTGGAAGGGGAGTAAAGTCTGCCCTGAGCGTATATTTCCCATGGAACTTAAACCCTAGTGAATCTATAACATAAGCCAGCTGTTGGTGTGTATCAGTTCTAGCCCAGTGTGGGATATCTGATTACTTTTACTGTCAAGTGATATTTCAAAGCTAATTAGATTAAGGCTTACACTACATCTTCCTTCCTGAGAAGTTTACATTAAAATGAAACGTGGTCTGATGACCGCATTTCTCAACAAGCTACATCAGCTTAATTTTTTTTTTTTTTGCAAGTTCAGTCTCTCAGGTGGTTTTGACAATCTTCCCGAACGTGTGAAATATCCGTTTTGACTGGTTGGCACTGCTTTGCTTTCATCTGAGTCAGTCAAAGTATCAGGGTCTGAAGCAGTCACTCTGAGAGGCTCCAATAATGTGGTAGGCATGGGAATTAAATTTCTCCCATTACGCCGTATCTCTTCCTTGTCAGTTACTACCATGTATGAACGCGGTGTAGATGCCTAAGATTTAATTATCCCTGATGAAAAATGATCTTTAATCCATACTTTATTCCCTACCTTAAGTTTTTTCATATTTCGGGCGTAATGTCAACGATCATAATTTCTCTTTTGAGTTTGCTTTTGATAGTTTTCCGATTTCTTCAGTTTCATTAAATCTGGCCATTTCAGCTCTAAGTAGTTTGGTGCCATTGGCAAAGTAGTTTGTAATTTTCTTCCATCAGTAATTCAGCAGGACTGTATCCATTTGGTAGTGGTGTTGCGCGATATGTCAAAAGAGTTATGTAAGAATCGTTTGCTTTTTTAAGCATTCTTTTAATTGTTTGAACAGCTCTTTTGGCGAGACCATTGCTCTGTGGATATTTTGGACTACTTGTGATATGCCTGAACCCATAATTTGTCACAAAATCTTTGAGTATTGCGGATGTGTATTGTGGTCCATTATCTGAAACTAATACTTCTGGTATACTGTGTCGCGCAAAGATCGATTTGAGATGATTGACAATTGCTTTTGAACCTGTGTCTTGAAATTTTGCTATTTCGATGTATCATGAGAAATAATCAATCACCAAGAGATATGTTTGACCATTCAGTTCAAACAAGTCTGAAGCGACTCTTTGCCAAGGTCGACTTGGAAATTCATTTGGTACCATTGGTTCAGCTTGATCTTGTGAGTTTTCGATGCAATTTTGGCAAGACTTTACCAAGTGTTCTAGCTGAATGCTTAGTCCTTTCCACCAAGCTGATGTTTTGGCGCGTTCTCAGCATTTAAATATGCCTTGGTGACCATCGTGAATTCTCTCAAGGATTTCTCTTTGAAGTGATTCTGGTATGACCAGGCGTGTACCTTTCATTAAAAGACCATTTTGAATTGTAAATTCACCTCTATCTGCCCAGCATGATTGAAGTTTTACGTCAATAGCAGATTTCTCTGGCCACCCCGTTTCACAGAATTGTACAAGTTGTTTGCAAATCGAATCATTTCGATATTCAGACTTTATTTGTTCAAGTCGAGTATTTGATGCAGGCAGATTGCTAACTATGAAATCAATGTAGGTGTTAGTTTCAGCCTGAAATTCTCTGTCACTCTCAGAGTAATAAGTTAAAAGTGCTCTGGATAGAGCATCAGCAGTTAATAGATTTTTGCCAGCAACATGAACTATACAAAAGTTGAATCTCATCAAACGCATTCTAAAGTGTTGAATTCTTGGGGGTAAATCTCCCAAGATTTTTGTGCTCATTAGTGGTACTAATGGCTTATGGTCAGTTTCAAGTTTGAATTGTGACCCAATTAAATAGCTACTGAAGTGTTCACAAGCCCAAGTGATTGCAAGGGCCTCTTTTTCTATTTGAGCATAGCGTTGCTCAGTTTCTGACATAGCTCGTGATGCAAACGCCACCGGTCTCAGAGTGCTACCGTGCTTCTGCCGTAGCACAGCACCTAGTCCAAATGAAGATGCATCTGCAGATACAACTGTTTCTCTATTTGGATCATAATGTGCTAAAGTTGGTGAAGATATCATTTCTTGCTTGATATCTCTAAAAGCTTGTTCTTGATCTGGATCCCAAGTCCACGAGTTTTTACCTTTCAAAAGCTCACATAATGGTTTTGATTTTCCTGCCAAAGTTGGACTAAATCTGCCAAGCTGATTTGCCATACCGAGAAATCGTCGTATATCTGTTACGCATTTTGGTGTTTCCATTTCAGTTATAGCTTTGACTTTTTCTGGATCAGGTCGGCAACCATTTTCGTCAACAACATGCCCAAGAATCCTTATGGATGGTCTCAAAAATTCACACTTTTCAGCGTTCAAAGTGACGCCGGCCTTTTGAATTGATTTCATGACCATTTCTAGTCTTTCCTCATGCTGTTTCTGCATTTCCCCAAGAATATCATCCATGTGACAAGGTGTTCCGTCAAGTCGCTCCAGAGTTTCTGACATCCTTTTCTGAAAAAATTCAGGCACAGAACTGATTCTGAATGGAAGGCGATTAAAATAAAACCTACCAAAAGGAGTAATGAAAGTTGTAAGGCGGCGTGAATCTTCTGACAGGTTTATCTGCCAAAAGTCTGAGTTTGCATCAAGTTTGGTGAAAAACTTTGCACCTGCTAGTTTTGCAAGGGATTCTTCAACTGATGGTAGTGGATGGTTTTCTCTTTTAACCGATTCATTCAGTTTTGTTAGATCCATGCAAATTCTTACTGTATCGTTTGGTTTCGGAACAACAACCATTGCCGCGCACCACTCAGTGGGCTCATCTACTTTTGAAATAACACCCATTTTTTCCATTCTATCCAACTCCTCTTGAACTTTATTCAATAAAGGGATAGGAACCTTTCTTGGGGTAGATAAGGCATAAGGTTTGGCATTTTTGTCCAGAGTTATGTTATAGAACCATTTTGTTTTCCCTAGACCTTTAAACAAATTTGGATATTTTTCGTGATAATCCCTATCTAAATGTATGGATTTATCGTGAATTTTGCTTGCATTTTGTGAGTTTTTATCTGAGGCATTTACTGAGGATATATTTACCTGTTCAATAATCTTGAGAGCCTGAATCGCGGGCCTGCCCAAGAGTGCCTGATTCAGTCCCTTTACAACAAATATGTCTTGTACACTGAATGCATTGTTTGATTCCAGTCCACATGTAAATTTTCCCAGCACTTTAAGTTCAAAGTTTCCAGGTCCATACAGTTTTCAATCTGATTTTGATAGTTTTTGGTCTCCAATTTTTCTTAAATCCCTCTCAGGAATTACAGTCACATCAGCTCCAGTATCAATCTTGAATACAAGTGAAGTGTTGTTCAATATCACACGTGTTATCCACAGCTGACCCTTCTTTGTGCTAACAGTCCCTAGAAATCCAGATTCTGCTCTAGATTCTATTGTGCGAACTGTTGATTTTGACAGACAGCATTTTGCATAGTGTCCTCTTTTCTTACACTTGTAGCATTCTGCTTCTTTTGCTGGACATTGGTCTCGAGATGATTTTCTTTCCACATCTCATGCATCCTTTTCTGCTGACATTATTTTGTTGAACATTTGGGATTTTATGTTTCTGTTTCCCATATTTCAGTGAAGATGATTTTACTGCATCCATTTCAGACATTCGTTCTCCACTTGCTCGTATTGTTGTTTGTTGCTTTTTCACAGCCTCATTTTGTCGAGCTCGACTAATGGCAGACTCTAGAGTTAGATTTGCATCTAACTGCAATTTTTCTGACAGTTTTGAATCTCGCAGTCCAACTACAAGTCGATCTCTGATCATTTCATCATGTAGTGGCCCGAAATTACAATTATCTAACACATAGATAGCTGTAACAAAACTGTCCACTGTTTCTCCTTCTTCCTGTTTTCTTTGATTAAATTTTGCCCTTTCAAAAATTACATTCCTCTTTGGAATGAAATATCGCATGAGTCTATCTGTCACGGGCTTCCACTTCTTTTGGTCTTCCTCTGTCAGGTTGAACGAAGACAAAATGTCATCAGCCTCACTTCCCACGGAACAAATCAAGGTAATCACTTGAATTTCTTCCTCTTTTTCACTAAGTCCAGACGCTTGACGAAAGCGTTCAAAGCGCTGAAACCACTTTTCCCAAGTTTCAGGTCTCGAAAAGTCAAATTTGTCTAGATTTGTATATTGAAATGAAGCCATTTTCAACTCTGATAATTTCAATCCTGTGTTTTTACCGCTGCCACCATGTAATGTTATTTGTTATTGAAGAATAACTGCAGAAGGCGTTCTATAGTATTTATTAAATACAAGACATCAATACAACTTGGAAGGGGAGTAAAGTCTGCCCTGAGCGTATATTTCCCATGGAACTTAAACCCTAGTGAATCTATAACATAAGCCAGCTGTTGGTGTGTATCAGTTCTAGTCCAGTGTGGGATATCTGATTACTTTTACTGTCAAGTGATATTTCAAAGCTAATTAGATTAAGGCTTACACTACACCCATCATGAAAATGTAATGTGTATACAAGTTTTTGTAAAAAATCAGTTTCCCTTGTAAAACTTTATGTTTGTCATATTTGTGTTATTTACAGTACTTACATGAATATTCCAAAGGCATCATCCGGATTTATCTGTAAACAGAAAAGTTTGTAAAACTGATTTTCATGTACCTTTATTTCATATGGACATAGTATACAGTGTAGGAGAGAGTGACAGTGCCATATTCCTGGCCTTACAGTCACACAAAAAACTGAGCACCAATTTGGTTCTCAGACTCAAAATTAAATATGATTATCTCACATACCAAATTTTCAATAATATTTTGATTATGTACATTTCTTTTTCATTATTTGTAGTGGCTAGTATACATGCTATAATCTGCCCTTGTCTGTTTTAGACACAACATAAAGAGACTGAGTACCAGTCTATATACTTTGAGACACATGGGAAAATGATGGCTGATAAAACACCACCTAAAGAATACAAATGGATTTCAAATCAAATTCTGCAATATTTGAAAGAGCATTCCGTTATCTTTTCTACTTTCCCAAAGGCATGACTTGGAGAACATTATTCATTTTGTAAAGTCTGTGCAAGTAACATAGATCTAGTACACAGAGCAGAATCTGATCTTTAAGAATCATGAACTCAAAAGAAACATGCTGAGTTTGCAAAGGCAAGTGATGAAACACCAGAACATATTTTTTCTGTTAAGAGGAGGCCAACTGCATAAATAATGAGAATTATTGCTGCTTTGAGGAGTTTTGTCTTCTCCTCCTCTCCTCCCCAGTAGGGGCATAACGCCATGAAACCCCTAGTTGACAGTTGTAATATACAAGAGTTACTTCCCTTTGTTTATACCAAGAGACACAGGGAGACTTTTCTAGTCTATGGATGACCTGGATTCTGGAGGTAGCAGAAGTAATTTCAAACAGTAAATGTGGATGGGTAATGTATTTGATGGAAGAACATGTTCAAAAGTTTTACCAGTTAAAGATCCTATTACCTTGATGGTAACATGGCTAAATAATTGGAGAAAACGTTCATTTGTTGTTTTTTTACACCTCTTTCAGCCTTTTATTTGGCTAGATCATGCTCAGGAAATGGAAACTAAGTGCTTTCTCAAGGACAAAACCAGCATCTGATATGAACTAAATACCAAACCTGTGAGTCCAGTGCAAGGGATCATAATCCAAAGTGCCAATTTTGTTTTAAACAATCTAAGAAACTCTGCCAAAATTGGAGATGTTGGCATCTGGTAAATCTTTAATTAACATCCGTTTAACAGTGTTACATTCGATGCAAACTGGGTTCTTCAGTTACATATCCTTACATTTCCAAGGTTATATGGGTCAGATCATATTATGCTGAATGATCAAGTTTTTTTTCGGGGTGGGTGGGGGAGAGAAGGGGTTTGGTGTTTTATTGCACAGCAACACAATTTTCTGAGGCGATTGGAGTAAAGTGACTTGCCCAAGGACACACCACAGTAGCTGAATCAAGGCTGGTCTGATGGTAGGATTCAAACCAGCACCCTTTCAGACATGAGTCTGACATGCTAACCACTGAGCCATCGCAGCTCCCATATGACCCAAGCAAAGAGAATCTTACCTGCTCATATATTACAAAATGTCCACATGTGAATGTATCTGCTGCCCATTTGATCACAGCTGAGGCACTGAAAAGTATAAAAACATGGAAGATTAAATGTTTGAACATACTACAATTGTTTCAAAAGAAGCAAATATGTAATGTAGAATCACAGGAGGTGTAGAACTGACAGGGTCCATGCTAGTGGGGCAAAACTCTATCCCTAGATCTTGTCAATTCACTCCAATTTATTATACATTATCAACAATGGGTGTGAGAGTGTTTCTTTAAGCATTACTTTGATCCAAAATTTATCCTTTGGACCTGATGGAGTGAAGGAATGACTTTTTAAAAAATAGGACCTAACATGACCCCTGCCATTAACTAAACAAGAGTCTAAGGAAATTTGGTAAAAAAAAAGTATTTTCTTCCATGTCTGACATTCATGTTCACAAGAGAGCTGTAAATGCGATACAAAATTCTGTTGTTGAAGCCTTTCACCTCAAACCTGGTATCATGGCTATGTCAAGATATATCCACATGCCAAGTTTGGTTAAAGCTATAGTTGTTCACAAATTAGATTTGATAAAAAATCTCTTCATACTTGTTAGTGTTATCTTGCTGACAAGCAAGTACAGCTCAAAACTATAGTCAGGACCATTTGACTGTAAGATCAATATGAGAGTGCTACCAACTTGTTCATTGGAATGTAATGAAATACAAAGTCTGGTCAAAATTCACTTGTATATGTGCAAGTCTCTGTGTTCATAAGCTCCATGATAAAGTATAAAAATGCAAGCAATGACCTTGGATTCAACCCCAATACCAATTAGGTTTTTTTAAAAAAATAATTCCTTGACAAAAGTGTTGACATATTGGTGGTCAGATATGCACCACTTTCTTAAAAAAATAATCAAACTTTACACTGCAAGAAGTGTTCGAATGAAAAGGTCACATCAATGTCACCATTCATGTATGTGGAACTGTGATAAAATTACAGAGATTGCCACTATGTTGCCATGTTGGAGGTCATATAAGCACCATACTACAGCTATTTTGAGATCAGATCCATATCATTTTAATATACCATTTTCAATAAAAATGATTTAAAAAATAATTTTAAAAGAATATATATATATATATATATATATATATATATATATATATATATATATATATATATATATATATATATATATATAACAGACGAAGAAAATCAATAATAACTTTGTAAAAAACTAAAACTACAAATGTATGCATATTATTTCTATAATGAAAACCAAAAACACAACACTGCATAACTTGAAAAATAAAAAGAAAAAAGCATAGTAATGACTGAAGAAAAAAATACTTGATATGTTGGCTCATCTGTATGTGCAGTATGGTTAGCTCAGTCCCAATATACCTTGTTTCAAACTATTTAACAATTCTTTAAAATGTTTAATATTCAATGTTACTTTTATCAATGTACTGATCTACAAAACCTCAGAATGAGTGAGATTTTTTAACACCGAAAGTGCCAGCAGCATGCTTAATTCAGTGTTGTGTCCTCTCATTTGAGGCCTTTAACCAATGCATCAAGTTGGGTTTGGCCAATGTGGGAACGTGAGAAACCTTGCCAGTAGCTTCTCGTGGGTTGGTGGTTCTTTCTGGGGTTTTCCCAGGTTCTTCCTCCACCATTTATACTGGCCTCCATGTATAGCCTATCTTGTGCTGAAAAATGGCATTAAACCCTACAACAACAACCAACGCATCAAGTGAGTCTCTGCAGAGTTAATTGATGAAGGAAAAATTAATATTTGGAAATAAAGGTACATATATTTAGGTAAAAGATGTGAAAAAGTTTAAGGGATGAAATGACCTGGGCAAAAACAACCAGGGACAAATTGACCCTGAGATGAATTGATTTGGGTATGAAATGACCTGTTACCTCTGCCACAGTACAAGTGTTCTCACTGGAATAGCTAATGATTGGAAATATATTTGAAAAAGCAGAGTAAGTACCATCTGCGTGTCATGTATGTAAGGACACACTCCGAGAAGAGGAGGGTTGGGCAGTCAAAGTCAATCTGACACAGTTTCAGGACAGCCTCTAATGTGTTGGGTTGTCCCAGGTCTATCCCCAGGAGCTTGTAATTCGCACTGTCAATTTCTGAAATGAAAAAGAAATAATTCACTAATCCTGTCTATTTTAATCAACTACTCCCATATATGCACTAATAAATATAATCTGATAAATAGATAAATGTCAAGAGTCCCAAAATGTAACTCCTGATCAAAAGATGTCAAGAGTCCCAAAATGTAACTCTTGATCAAAAGATATCGAGTCATAAAATACAACTCTTGATAAAAAGCTAAATGTCAAGAGCCCCAAAATAAAAGAATCACACATTACACCAATTTTCAGGGTCAAAGAGAAATTAGCTTTAGTAGCCCTAAAAAAGGATGGTCAACTTAAAGTCGAGTCAAGTTATAATCGAGTATATACTCTAATACTCTCTCGAAAGTTCCAATGCACATGTGCTCTAACCTTTTTGTGATCCAAACTTTAATATTTTATCTTAAGTCAGGTTCTTCATGCTTTTCACATGTAAATTTAGTCTTGTCCTGTGGCCAGGTAATTTGTCTGGTTTCAGTCAGAATTTGTGGAAGATTTATTCTCCACCGTTGCCATGTTCATGTAGGATTAGCAGGCAGTGTTATCTTAAGCTGTGGCTTCCACAAACTTTCTGGCCTCAGGTAAGGTCAGGCCTTTCTATCTCCTATTTTGCCATCTAGCCAAGGTACCGATATGTTAACCCTATCTACACCTTGGCGGATCAAGCAGATATTTTAGTGCTTTGTTCTAGTGACATCTATTGGATTTAATGAGTTGCTTCCCTTAGTATGTAATGCCAACCACCAATAGTGTGTAATAGTGGTGTATTTGTACATCGGCCAAAAATGGTGGAAGCAACTGACTTCAAATGGATACTTTATAAATTTAACACTGAAAGTATGACTAAGTATCAGAGATAAGCCATCACTGGTGTATTTGAGTGAAAGGTATTTGTACAAACACAGACTGACAGTGAAAAATTGCTTATTTATGAGTCCACTCAAATGGTGTGCTCCCCTTGTATCGATCATGTAGTAACAGTGTTCAAATTTGAACAACTTAATTTTGATTAGATGTGGTGGCTTGCCGCAGCATCCAATGAATTTCATAGTCCTGAAACATAGAAATATCTGCTTCATCCACGAAGGTGTAGATTGGGTTAACATATCAGAACCTTGGCTAGTGAAGATGATGTTTTGCCCACTCTATTTCCTTCTCAACTACTGTAACAGCAGTCTCTGGAGTAAGAGAAATGGTTACTCTAGCAATCTGCACATCTTTTGTATGCATGGCAACCTATTGTGGCCATATCTGGAGCAGACTGTTACTTCTTGCATTCTTCTTTGTGGTGACCACACTTCTGGCAGTTAATGCACTGTAGAGAATTAGGGATAAATTAATTGACTGGGATGTTTAAAAACCAGCTTTGTTTGATTCAGGCAAAGTGTTACAGTTGAAAAAGAAAATATGTAAATGTTGGTGGAATTAACTTGCTATTTCAGAGAAGGTTGATTCATTTTAGTTGGGAGATGTTTTGAGTTCCAATATTTCAAGCATCTCTGTCTCACTTTGACCATCTAAATCTGTAGGTTGTATGACACCGTTACACGAGTTCAGAGAATCATGCAGAGATACCTTAATGGGTTTTAGATTGGTGAATAGGTCATTTAGTGTTGAAGCAATTTTAGTAATGCTGGTTATCTCCACAAATCATTTTAAATGAAGTAGACTATCAGAATGATCCCAGCAGAATATGTTTTAAAACAGTTTATCTCTCCAACCAGACCCTGAAGACCTTTGTAATGATAAATGGAAAGATCTGTTTTGTTTTTGGTCTCATATGGTGATTCTATGATGAAAGAGTGCAGCCAGTTAACTTGGAACTGTTTTATTAAAGACTGATGATATATACCCATCCATTTTTTGTATCATAAACTTTAATAGTTGGTGTTCAATTTAAAAATAGAAAGACAGTAATAATCAAAACATGAAGAATGCTTTTCCAAGCAAATACATACCCACCAAAAGATTGTCTGTGGCCTTGGTGTGAGTAATCTCCCCTACCAACTCCAGTAAAGGTGGCTGAGACATAATTATTTCCTTTTTCCTTCTTACCACATCTGGAAAATCAATCTGCAAACAAAGTTATAATCTAGCATAAAACTAATCCAATCTAATAAATATCCCATTGTCTTTAATTCTATAATTATTAATGATTACATTATAGTGTGTTTCATTATAAAAAAAACTTGGATAAAAGGTCTTATCAGCCATCATGAATGATAATCATGGCAAATCTCAACACCAGCAATGCTGGTAATAACATGGTGAATAATCTAAACAGAATAGCAGGAAACCACTGTTAATTCTTTACTGTCAACCAGATCACAAGGATGGCAAATTTAAATTCAATTTTTGTATATCTTGATCACAATTATCTATATAATGTCATATAATTAGTATTATGACATAAAACAATTAGCATCATGACATGTATAATTAGCATCAAGACATGTACAATTACTATCATGACATGTACAATTAACACTGGCATGTACAATTAGCATGACATGTACAATTAGCATTATGGGGGCCCCGAGTGGCCAAGTGGTCTAAAGCACTCTCTGTTACGGATCACTGCCATCTCACCTCTGTCTGCATGAGTTTGAGTCTCGGATTCGGCCAATGTGGGTAGGTAAGAAAGCTTGCCAGTAGCTTCTCGTGGGTCGGTGGTTCTTTCTGGGTTTTTCCCAGGTTCTTCCTCCACCATTAATACTGGCCGCCATGTATAGGCTATCGTGTGCTGAAAAATGGTGTTAAACCCCACAACAACAACAACAACAATTAGCATTATGACATGTACAATTAATATGACATGTACGATTTGCATTATGGCATGACAATTTGCATTATGACATGTACAATTTGTATCATGACATGTACAATTTGCACTATGGCATGTACAATTAGTATGGCATGTACAATTTGAATTAGGACATGTTCAATTAATATGACATGTACAATTAGTATGACATATACAATTTGCATTATGATATGTACAATCAGTATGTCATGTACACTTAGCATTATAACATGTAATGAAAACAGTACTAAATAGCATTCACTTACATAAAGCCTCAAACAGGATGGACTAAGTTATATTATCATTGCTAGATTCATGTCGCTTGTTGAGTTATTTATACATATCAATGTTCTGTGACTACTGAATGGTGGGAGTTTTTTTTATAGAAGAATTTAACATGCTGTGAACGCAATACACAGATGTCAAGCCATGCATTGTGCAAGTATTTTGAAACTTATGCCTTAGGGTATGTACAGACCCTGAAATAAATAATTTTATCTGTATTTTTCTGCATTTAGTCTGAGCTTTATTTATTTGAAATGCATTTGATATTCATCTGGTTTTGCATTTTGACTATTATATTTATTCCTTTTTCACTTATGGTTTCAGAAATGCAATTATGATTTTGTTTGTGCTGCATTCATTTATTGATTTTTTGCTCGATGGGATGGAAATTTAAATGCATTTAACAAAGTTTGGTTTTCATTTTTCGAGTGTTAAAAAAGGGCAATAACTTTTAATCATGTTGATTAATGTGTGCTTGAATAAAACAGCAAATGCATAAAATACAAATGATAGCACTGAAATTATGATAAATAAGAAGTAACAAAAGCGTGCTGAGAATTCTAGTTGCTAAACAGCCAAATGCAAAATCAGTTGGTCAAAAAATCTGGGTCATTAGGATGCTTCGTGCTTAAATTTTTCCAATGACGTTGATCGTGTATATTAGAAAAACAAGTGTTTCATGGTCTCTTTAGTTTATATTTTATAATTCAGCCATATTTGAACACACATCAGCACCATTTGTCCAATATTGAAAAGCTCACATAATCCACGATCATTTGTGCAAAGTTAATTAAATTCTGTTCAACATTGCTTGTAAATGTTTTATTTTTAGCAATGGCAGCCGACAGAATATCATCATCTGTATAAATCTAAAAGGTGTTCAAACAAACGCACTTTCTGTCAAATTCTATTAAGCGCTTATTTTAAAAAGTTCTTATAAGTTGTCATAATTTTAGCAACAGCAGCCATATTTGTTAAGGGCCCTGAGTGGCAGGGTGGTCTAAAGCACTCACTGTTACGGATCACTGCTATCTCACCTGTCTGCATGGGTTTGAGTCTCCGATTCGGCCAATGTGGGTATGTGAGAAAGCTTGCCAGTAGCTTCTCATGGGTCGGTGGTTCTTTCCAGGGTTTTTCTGGGTTCTTCCCCCACCATTTATACTGGCTGCCATGTACAGCCTATCTTGTGCTGAAAAATGGCCTTAAACCCTACAACAACAACCATATTTGATAGCGGACTGTATCAATTGTACAAACTTACAAGCCTTTGTGCCAAAATGCTTTCAACAAATTGTGATTAAATTCAATTTATTGGTTTATGAGAAATCATTTTAAGGATTTTCCATTTTTAGTACTGACAGGTTATATTTAATGTGAACCATACACAAGTTTATGAACCTGCAAGACCTTAATACCAGAATATTTGTCAATTTTGCTAAAATTCTGTTGAGCAATTTCTGAGAAGTTGTTTGAAGTCTCTCTATTCCAAGTAAAAGCAGCCATATTTGATGGTGGATTCTCATCAATTCATGCCAGGGTGCTTTCTGTTAAGTTTGGTCAAAATTTATTCAACGGTTTGGAGAAATTGTTTAAGTGATTTTCTGCTTTTAGTAACAGCTGCATATCTGATAACAGAATGGCATCATCTTTATAAATTTCAGATGTCTTCAGGTTTTATGCTTTTTGTTACATTAGATCATAATCTGTTCAGAGTTTTTTTTATACAAAAAAGTCATTTAATGGTTTTGCTATTTTAGTAATGGCAGCCATATTTTATTGTGAATTGAGACCATTTGTATAAATCTGAAGGGCTTTTATGCCAAGATGCTCTCTATAAGGTTTGGATGAAATTAATATTGGCAGATTGATAGAAGAATTTGAAAAAGCAATTGTTGATGGATGACAGGTTTTTCTATTTTCGGTAATGGCACCCATATCTGACAGTCTACATGAAATGAAGTGTACTGTCAAATTTGATCAAATTCTGTTCTGTGGTTTTGGATTTAAAGGTTATAGTACTTTTAGCAACTGCAGCCCTATTTGATGGTGGATTTGCATCATTTGTCTAAACTTGAAAGGTATTTATGCAAGGATGCTCTGTGTCAAGTTTAGCTGAAACTTGTCTTGTGGTTCCACAAAAGAATTTGAAAATAGCAAAATGTTGATGGATGCCAGACAGATCAAGGATCATACTGTAAGCTCTCCACTTGAGTTAAAAATATAACTGTGACTGCAATACATGTAGCCATAAATACAATTCTTCCAAGTTCTGATGGTTACAAGTGTGTGTGTGTGATTTGGATTTTTAACATAGCTTTAAAAAATTTCCAGTCATATTTATATGATGTCTGCTGTGTGGCAGTTTAATGTGATGTGTAGCACTGGGGCATCATGCAAGAGACATGGAGCATGATGACCCACCCAGTCACATTATCCTGACACCAGACTGAAAAGTCCGAACACTAACCTCTTAATGCTGAGCACCTAGCGAGGCAGCTGTTAGTATCATTTTTATAAGTCTCTGGTATGACTCGGCTGGGGTTTGAACCTGTGACCTCCCGCATCCGAGGCAGATGCTCTAATGACTTATGCCACTGGAGTGGTGTGATAAACCAAAGTCTGAAACTCGTGTGTAAACAACAATTACACAGCTAACCTCTACTTTTACTAGTATCCAATGGCTACTGTAAACATTATCATGCATAAAATAAATTCAGACTAAAGACTTTTTCTGCAATCTTTTATCAACTTTTAATTATTTCAAAATTTAAATCTGAATTTTTAATTGGCTCTATACAACCACTATAACATGATGACATAATGTGAAAACATCTACATTTTATCCTACCTACCAATCTACAGTCTCTACTGTTAAAGGACGTAAAATAGATAAAAAGTAACATTCTTTTCCATCATATCAGTACTCAACTAAAATGAGTTGATAAAAACAGATCAATGATGTTTTAATATCTTTTATAAAAATCATTGTTCTTAAAGTCTGCTTGACAAGCTATTATCATTATCCACCCCCAGAAGCCAGACTTTACTAGGTGAAAGTCAGAGGCTTTGAATGACTTGGAGTGACAGCCAGAAGTACACAGTTCATGCATAAATTATTACCTTGATTTACTACAGATTAAAATCAGAAGCACTAGAATATATTGATACAAACCAAAAAGAAGCAATTCTTAATTTCTTTAATTTTCTTTTCAAATCACAAAAATTGTTAACATTTGCTTCAGAAGCTTCTATTATTCTCCAAACTTAGACGGGTAACAGCCATAGGTTCTATTACAAGCATGACACATTCGTAATTAATTGTTACGAAGTACTACACCTGAAGCCTCACATCTGCACGTGAAAAGCAATCATTCCATTGTTCAAGGGGTTCATGTATATTTAAATCTTTAAAAATCATAAACTCCCTTGAACAATTTGTTATTGATTCGATGGCAATCATTTTTAGCAGCTGACATACATCTTCATGCTATGACCATATGTCCAGGCACAGAAAAGACAAAGAATCCACTATTCTCTGGAAAGACAGCTAAAATGAGTAATAACTGTTAGAAAGGACAGCAATGAGACAGTGGGAGCAAGAATTTTAATATTCTGAAGGCTTTTTTTATAAACAAAACACGCCCAATACAAACACTTCACCAAGCAAATGATATCAGTTCAGTGTAATGAACGAATGGAGAACAGAGCCAACATTCATTTTATTATCAAAAGAGAACAACAGTAATGGACACAATTTGGAAATATTTTAAACAGAAAGACTGTCATCAGATGAAGTGGGAGGGAGGGGGAACATAATTTATTTCCAGGATAGCATTTCATTCTGTCCATTTCAAAGAAGGCCCATATTCTGATGAGGAGATTCCAATAAATAAACAAGGAACAAAGGTACTGTGAATGACGAGTAACCTCTGTGTTGAATAGTATTCTATTTAGGCTCCAGGAGTGCAGGGTTATTGACTAATGAGTTTCAATGACCCGAACCTTCAGTCAATGTATGTAGTCAAGGAAAAATGTCCATCAAGCATCACAGCTATGTTCATGAGCATGAGCATTTCTCTGAGAACCTTTTTAAATATCAACCTTGTTTTAATCTCCAACTTGCATAAGTATTTGTTGCATTGCTGCACTCAGTTAAAAGCAGACCTACTTTGTATTATCATGTTAATTACATCTTTTGTATCAAATCAAATAAAGGGGGGTGAAAAAAAAGAAAACTAAAAAGGCATGCATATCTTGTTTGCATAATACCTAACAGTCACAGTTGTGTATCAGGTAAACTCTTCAACTGATCAACTGAACATTGTTATAAATATTATTATCAAGTAATATTATTAAACTACCTTAAATTAGCCTACTCACTGACATACATGATCAAAGATAGTGAGGCAACCAAGCAAACTGAGTACTTGGTGAATAAAAAGCTTTGTTTCATAGATATGGTTCATATTTATGAAGCAAATTCCAGGACTTGTAGTGAACTTAAAATTCCTGAACTGGCACTCAGACATTTCCTCAAGGATGAGACAGTTTCACTATTACTTGCAATGAAATCATGGGATCAAAGTTTTACAAACAGAACAACACAAACAATTGATTTCATGGTTGTTTCAAAAATAAATATCCAGAGTGTTTTTTAAAAAAGGAAATGTTTTGTTGTGAATTAACATTTTCATTTGTTATTTACTCTGGACAGCTCTCTCCCATTGTAATATGCCACATTATAACAATTCTAGATATAATGGAGTAACACAGGACCCCATAATCAAAATCATACCAATGTATAACAATAAAGGTTGAAAGAAAACAAGGAAAAACTTAATCTTACATCTTCATTTTCTTTTCAAAACAGCATTATTTAAAAAAAATTGACAGGGCCTGGTATATCACACTCTTTTTAATATATATAGGTTCTGTACATATTGTGGTTCTCAGTATAACATGGTTCAGTGCATAACATGGCCAACAATTATGGACCCTGTCAATCTCATTATAATGAGGGATAGCTGTATATTCAATCAAGGCACACATGAAATTAGTTTTTTTTCTTTAACATTTATATGTTCAATACATTATTCAGAGATGTAACAACGAAACAAACAAGAGTACCACAAACAATATATTATATGCCAACCATGTCAAGTTGTTTTGTAAAACCATTTTTCTTCTTTCAGTCTGGTGACCTTGTTCACAATTTTCCATCAAATTTTTTATTATTCTTTTTTTTTCATTTTCAGAACAAGTCAAACCTTGCAATATAGGGGACAGGACTGTATGGAAAAATGTTTCTTGATTATTTAGCATAAAGTTTTCATGCTTTCACCTGTGTCCTTAATGACAGCTGTTGTTTGTGCCTTGAAATTTGATAGCTCCTTATCTGTGATTGGCTGTTTAAGGTTCAACCAATACTCTATGCTATAATGTCATGGAAACTTTGATACAACCCATTGAATCAATGTCATTATTCCCATTATGCAAATGACAGTTGTTTACCAAAGGTGCTCAGTGCAGTATATCACCTGTTATGAAGTTTCATAAAACAGATGCATTGCGACTTATGTAATGGATTTGTAAAAAAAAGATTTGGCACTGATTTGGTTCTGATTGCAAATTTTTATTAAAATGTGCTTTTATTTTTTTTTTCAGTGTAGATTGCTGTTCAAATTTTATAATCCAAAACTTGTGGCTGTTCTATCATCAGTTGATGGGCTTGTCACAGCAATTAATGCAAATTGTTTATTAGAATGCCATATTATTTTCAGAACCAACAAGGGATAAAAAGAAAGTAAGGAAAGATCTTCCAATTTATGAGTCAATGGTTCTCAGATGTTACATGTTTTCAATTTTGCTCATTTCAGCATAAGAAAGAAGGGTTTGTAGATGGTTCTAATTTTCAATCACCACCCCAAGTAGTGTCTCATTTCTAAAGAAAATTTCACTAAATTAGATCTATTACATTCCTTAAAGACCTCACCTCACAGAATGTGACCTCTTCCAATAAGTTCTGAGGCTTCAGGCGGAAGAATGTAGAGTCAAATCCAGCTCCAAGAGAGATAATCTACAATAAGCAAGAATAAAATTATTCTATAAAGCAAAAACAGGTGTTTTGACAAATTAAAACTTTAAAAGGACAAGTCTGCCAACATGCAAGTTCTATCTCAATAAATAATTCAAATGCAATCAGTAAATTTGATAATCTTAATATTTCTTTTGAAAGTTTTTTTTTTTAAAAAGAATAATTATACATATC
This sequence comes from Sinohyriopsis cumingii, assembly GCA_028554795.2. Lineage (NCBI taxonomy): Eukaryota > Metazoa > Mollusca > Bivalvia > Unionida > Unionidae > Sinohyriopsis > Sinohyriopsis cumingii. Next base: position 96,748,344 of record CM068840.1, on the reverse strand, counting down.
TGCTATTCAGGGTTAAACTATGGCAAATTGCCTAAGGTACCCCACAGTTTAATTGGGGGGGGGGGGGCTTTAAATAGAAAAGGGACTAGATGTCATAAAAAACAGTGGACCACTATTACACAAATAGTAATGTGAAATGATGGCATAAAACTTTGAACAAGTGAAATAAAAAAATATGGGTCAAAGTGACCTAAAAAGTTAAATAATAAAAATATTGGTCAATGTGACCTACTTTTGTCACATGAGTGTAGTACTCAGCAAGATGCATCCCCCACAAAATTTCATGAATTTGGTACAACAGCATGTATTAAAGGTGCTAAAAAACAATCTGATTATGAGCTTAATGCAAAACCTTCACCTAAGCCACAATGATATTTTGTTCCTGTAAAGGTGTAGTATTAATAGAGATGCATAAAATCTATTATGATGATTCTACTCTGAACAGAGCTTGAGAAATAAAATTATAACACAATTTAACCAAAATCAGTTAAATATGAAATATGGATCACAGTGACCTGCTTTTGTCGTGATGGAATAGTATTTATCAAAATGCATTCCCTGACCAATTTTCATAAATCTACACAATATAGTTATACACAAGGTTTAAGAAAAACCTATTTGGTATCAAGCTATATGCAAAACTATAATCCAAAATGTGAAATGTAGGTTACAGTGACGTTCACTTGTGGATTGAGTGTAGTACAAACTGATTGGCATCTATGTACAATAATCACCGTTGATGATTTTCAATAACAAAGCTTGAGAACTAAAACTGAACGACAATTTATCCAGGTATTGAAGCATAAAGTTTCTGTCACAGTGACCTAATTCATTGAAAAAGGTTATAGTAATCATTAGAATGTATACCTTCACCAAGTTTCATGATTCCAGGTATACCAGTATTTATAAAGTGTGCAAAAATGTGAGCTAAACACAAAAATCTTAACCAAGAATGTATAACTAATAACATTATTTGTACATAAGGTAGCCATCATTCCAAAGGGGTAGGTGATCTTAAACCCACTCCAAACTGTTGACTAGGACCTAGGAAGAAATAATGATTGGAATTCAGTGAGGCTGTAAATATACAGGCTTTTATCTTTGCAGGTGCTATGAAAAACACTCAAACGGTTACCTAGTTTTATTATTATAGACATACCAGTATTTATACAGTGTGCAAAAACCTGAGCTAAACATAAAACTTGACCAAGAATGTACAACTCACAATATGTATATTTTGTACAATATTACCTATCACCCCACGCCAACCCCCACCCTCACCCTGAGGGCAGGTGCTATGAATCCCAATCCAGACTGCTGCCTAGGATCTTGGAAGAAAGAATAGCTGGGATTTTTAAATATTTAATAAAAATTTACAATGCTTTTATCTTTGCAGATGCCACTGCAAATGTTATTAAAGTAGCTTGCCTCATCTTTGTTAAAAAATGGTTCTGTATCTTCAAAATTAATTTGATGCAAAGCAGATAAGCCCAGAATAATTTCATCCAAGTCTTTGTAAATATAAAGCTGTACTTGAAAATATTTGTCTGAAACTGAACAGATGAAGGTTCAAAAGGTTACATTGCAGAAATCAAGTGTAGAGGGATGGTAAAACGGGGATCCATAACTCCTATGGAATCATGATTTAGCAAGTTGAAAGCAGAACTCAACAGATTTTGTTCCTAAAAAGCTGTATACCAAATTTAGTTTATGAAGTTGTGCAGTAGAAAATAAAGTTATCAGTGGAAAATTTAGGTAAGGCAGTAAGGAACCTTAATAATCAAAAGCTGTGTGTCAGAGTCTGATAAATGTAAAGCAGCATATTAAATTGTGTTCAGTTCTAATTATTAATAGCAAAGTTATCTTGCAGTACTTACAGATTACAAAATTACAACATTGCTCCACAAAGCAAGGTCCCAACTTACAAACTCTCTATGCAACTTCTCTACTATTTTAGTCACTGACATAAGGTGGTGCATTGTGTACACCAGAACATAAAAGAATATTTACTAAATAATAGGCATTTTACTCAGATTATTGGAAATGGAACCTTGGTAAAGCCTCCAAAATTTGTGAGAAAAATACTGGGTCGCTGGCAGCAAAGTTCCTAACATGTATTTTGAAATGTGCCTCATTGTGAGTAAGATGTATTTGAAATGAGCCTCATTGTGAGTAAGATGTATTTGAAATGTGCCTCATTGTGAGTAAGATGTATTTGAAATGTGCCTCATTGTTAGTAAGATGTATTTGAAATGTGCCGCATTGTGAGTCAGAAGCATTTGAAATGAGCCTCATTGTGAGTAAGATGTAATTGAAATGAGCCTCATTGTGAGTAAGATGTATTTGAAATGTGCCTCAATTTGAGTAAGATGTATTTGAAATAAGCCTCATTGTGAGTAAGACGTATTTGAAATGAGCCTCATTGTGAGTAAGATGTATTTGAAATGTGCCTTATTGAAAGTTAGATGTATTTGAAATAAGCCTCATTTTTGCTATGCTGACATAATGTATTGTATCTGTACAGAACTTGTCTCTTTCCTGTGTGGATCTCCAGAAACTTCTTCATGATGTAGTCCATGGTTCTTGCTCTAATGTAATAGCCCCTGCAGTAAATATAAAAGGGAAATACTTTCAATGGCCTGTTTATAATGTATGGTAATGCATACTGTTCAGGTTTCATATGTGTAAAGGACTTCTGTTAACCGATGTTCTGGCACATTATATGCCCAACTTCCTTCCCAGGATTCATGAATTGTACCATGGGATAGCTTGGGGTCTTCCCTATACACCCAAATAATAAACCCATCATTTCTTTGCTGCAGATAAAACATTACTGTAACTGTTTGTATATGACACACTACAATGCATAAAATGGCTCCTTTATAGTTGGTACATGAACTAAACCCTTCTTTACAACCAAATCAACACAGACATTTTTAGAAGGAGGGGTTTTCGTAATGTTATCACTTTATATAGCTTTATTTCAACAGTCCATTGATAGGAATGCAAATCTGGTTTATTTATCTCTCTACGTACTTGTATTAATTTTAGGCATTTGTTAAATAGCATCTGCTTCATTGCCTTTATCCTTGTTTTCCCAAATATGAGTCAAGTCGGAAAACAACTTTGACCGTAAAGCCCTTTTTGCGAATTCCATAACAAGTGTCCCATATACGTTTCTGACCATCATAATTGCCTTTTAAAGTTAAATCTTAAATAACATAATACCACGGCTTTGCCTTCTATGAATTGTATATTTTTTCTGAATATACCTGCATGATGATTTATGAAAAAAGACAATCTAATAAACTGATACTTCCCACACACAGCAATGTACTTCCCCATTATTGGTCCACTTATAGTTTCAAACTAATTTTATGACAAAAGGCAGTTAAAACATTCAGATCACTGATTCTGTTCTTAAAACACAAATTGCTATTTACATACTAAATTAAAGTTTCAAAACACAAATTGTTATGTTTTATCGTTGAGGGATAACATATGGAAATCAGGCAGTGAAAGTTGCTAACTTACTCGGGAAAAGGTTAATGGTCAATCAGCAATGAAAACACAGCCTGTGAATGTACAAGAGTTTGTTCATCTGCATAACTGATATCAAAACTAGGCCTAACTACTGATGGCTTGATGAATACATTTCACTATAATGCTAGGAAAAACCTGGCTAAGGCATTTAAAAAAGTATGATCAATCAATATACCTCTAAAACAAAATCACAGGGTGAAGTCATTTTCGTTTTTCTAACAGAAGAAGGTAAGTTTACATTTTTTAGGTGACTTAGTCGCCCACTTCGCTTGGTAGCATGACCCCTGCTATGTTAATAAATTGCTATTCAAAATTTATAATAGACCTTAAACATAGGGACAGCAGTCAGCTGGTTGTTGTTGTTGTAGGGTTTAACGCCATTTTTCAGCACACAATAGGCTATACATGGCGGCCAGTATTAATGGTGGAGGAAGAACCCGGGAAATCCCTGGAAAGAACCACCGACCCTTGAAAAGCTACTGGCAAGCTTTCTCACACTGGCTGAATCCGAGACTCGAACCCAAGCAGACAGAGGTGACAGTCAGTTGGTAAATACTATGCAATTAATTTATGTTATGGGTAAGAGTTCTTCCCAAGAGTTTTCAATTTTGCATTCTAATCTTTCACTACACAGATATGACTAAAATTTTAATTAAAGTTTCTGATAAGTGTCTCCAAAGGAATCTCCAGATTTCAAGACTTCCAAAAATGATAATGAATGAACCAAACAATGAGGTACATTTAATTCCATGAAACAATTTATTTACAACACAGAATCTGCTACACTGACTGCATGTACAGTAAGCACAAAGTTTCCATTGTAGCACAGGGTCAAAGATAGTTACTACCCTCTGTTTCAGATTATTTGGAATACACAAAATTAATAGCAGAAATTAAAAGAGATTACTCCTGTACAATTATTAACATTCTGAATTCTTGAACAACGATTTAACTGTATAACAAACAAAAATTAAAATTTTCTTTTAGTAACTAATTATAATCAATTATCAGTTGGTTAAGTGGAACCGATTATTGATTATGAAATTCTGACCGATTCCCATCACTAGTAAGAAGAAAGTTGTTGGTGCATTTCTTCTGCTCCTGGCATAATATTGTATAACTGGATTGAAAACTACGCAGTCAAGACAAGTTCCAGATGCTTTGCACTTACATGAAATAAGAGTACTCACTCTTAGTACAAGCACTCATGAAAACACAGCCAAACAAACAAGTGCTCCCCAAGCTAATCTCAGTTACCTATAACCATTTTATTCATTCTCAAAGGCATGTTAAACATCTTAATGATTAAGAATCACTCTAAGATCATTTGGTAGGAGCTCTGCAAAGGGGTTCTTTGTAAAAAAATGAGTATTTCTTGTTATACTTTCTATGTTTGACATTAAAATGACAGGCACAACGTTCCAAATATCCCAAATTAGAAACTCATTCTGTACTATACATCTTGTAGCAAGTGGCTTAATAACAGGCATTTTTCAAGTAACTGGACAATACAAACTACATACATGTATGTTGCATTTCAAGTGTTCAAATTTGATAAAGTGCAAGAGGACCAAGTGGACCTAATATCAATCACCTGGATTACACAACTGAACAGCTGGCTTCATTTTCAAAGCAGGCATATGCAAACTACTGGTATCTCCTCAACTTTATTTCATGTTAATTTTAATCTGCTTTGTTTCCCCAAGTGTAAGCCAGCCATAAAGTGTGGTCAAAGTGTGCGATGTAGAACAATTGTGATTGTGTTAAAACCATCTGTCATCTATCAGTTACAGTGACCTTGACCTTTTAACCCCCAAACTGATAGGCTTCTTCTTTACCCCAATCCACAAAAGAACTTGAATTACTGTATTGTGTGGAAATTATATCGATGATGGACAATGGATGTGCTTCATAATAATTTAATATACTCCACATTAAGGCTGGCATATAAAATATAGCTTATTTGGTTAGCAAATGAACATTGCTGTCATTTTCATATACAAAAAATGTATTTATTACTTTGTCACAAATTATTAGTGTCAGTTTTTCATATTTTGCAATTTCACAACTAATGCATGTATAGATTACAGTGTCATAATTTTTCAGTGTGATTTGTGAAAGAGAAAATAACATTCTAGGTAAATAGTCTTACTTTCCCAGCATGATATAGTTATGAATGTAATACTTGAAATAGCAGTATTTTCTTTAAATATGACTTCCCAGCTTGCATTTTTTCCCCAAATTTATAAATTTACTAGCTTATTTTTAATTGTTCAATATTTCAAAATTTACTTTTTAATGTATTTAACATAACTTTGTCCCAAATCCCAATTACAGTATCTCTTTTGCCAAAAATTATGATGGTAGATATCTCTGAAAATGAATATATTAAACCTTATGGTTTTGGTTCAAGTTTGTCTCATTTGCTTATTATTTCCAAATTACTTGATGGATTTTGTTCATACACTGGGTAAACCATTAATTCTGTGACATCTGGCCACTCAACCCAACTTGGGGACAGGTCACATTTTGCAGCAATATAGGCCCTATAATAAGAATTATTTTTTATGGGTTCTTTGATGCATTTACTTTCTCTTTTGTTTTCTTACACTGTTATAGTGTAGTAATAAGAACAAGTACCTGTATATAAGTGGTGACCTTCGTGTGACTTTTGTTTTCTTACACTGTCATGGTGTAGTAATAAGAACAAGTACCTGTGTATAAGTGGTGACCTTCGTGTGACTTTGGTAACAAAATACTGGAGATAGTCATCCTGGAAATAGCCAGTTGCAGCCATGGAACACTTACTGACGATGCTGCTGTCATTTGTCCCTTGGACCTGTAAACATCAGTAATTTACAAAGTTTAGATACCATGAATTAATAGAATCACCAAATGGTATGTACAAAAACAGGACACTATACAGAATTATGCACAAAGACAGACACAGTACACAATGCAACCTAACATGATGGAAACCTTCCTTAAACAAACACCTCCCATATCAAGCCAGTATACAATTTCCTTTTCTTTCTTCCATCTATTTTAACTTACACCCAATTTGCAGTCATAATGTCAGCACTGCACCCAGGAATTCAAGGGGCAATGTGTTCCCTTATCCCCTAAATCTTGGGGCAGACAAAATTTTCAAGGGGCAAAGAAAATTCATCTTAAATTCTGAATTGACTTAAGGTATTTTAAAAGATATACTATGGACTTTGCAGCAATCAAATCTTTAGCGGGTTCACTTGTCATGTCTAATCATTTTTCTAATCTACAATCTGGATTGTAATTTGGTAATCTTTGTAGGAGAAGACTTTTTAAACTCAGATTCTGGATTGGATCTATTCTGAGCTAGAATTGGATTTTGTTTTTGTTGTTCACTGATAAGATCTCTCCAGAATATATAATTTGGTTTGATTTACTCATGATAATTTAAAACAGGAGTCCCATAAAGACTGATACTCTACTGGGCAAAAAAGAATTTCCAGGAATTTAAATTAAGACTTTCTTATTCTTCATTTTGTATTATGACAAAACGGATTTGTAGTTTGGGAAAAAGTTAAAATATACAAGTCTAAGTGGGCAGGAAATAACAGAATAGCAGTTCCAGTGTCAGGTTTCTATCTAATATAAGTTGGGTGTGAGAGTTGGAAAACGTATCAATATCAGGTCAAGGTTTTGGGTTTCAGGAAGGCTTTGACAAATCTAGGTAAACTGGTCAGCATCATGACAAATCTGGATAACTGGGTCATGTTCCTGTTGTTTCAGCACCATTTAGTTCTGGTATGATCTGGGGGGAAGGGGGCTGTCCTTCACTTAGTAATAGTCAGCCAATCGTATTCTGTATGTAAGAAAAGGGTGTGATACATAGATATATATATATAGATTGATAGATGAGAATAATCAGAAGAAGAAGGAGAATGAGCTGTGGAACAGAATTCAACTTTTTAATGAAAGTAGTTATATCTTTAATGTATGAAGGAAGTGATTTCATTAAAGGTTGTAAAACACTATCAATAAATTTGGATAGGTTTCCAGTATATGAATTACAACCTGATATAATGGGTCGTCCTGGAAAATTTAAAGGTAAATTATGGTCAGGATTTTTATGAGATTTGGGTAATATCTAGAATTGAGGTGTACGTATGTTAAGAGGGAAAGTATCAAATTCCTCATATACGAAATTATTATTTTTAATGCATGTTGAATTTTTTTATTTAATTTCTATTGACAGGTCTTCGATAATATGTTTGTAGTATTTTTCATCATTTAATTGACGTTCAACTTCTTTAACATAATCATCTTGATTCATAATAATAATAGTGTTTGACTTATCTTCCTTTTAAATAACTATACTGTAGTCATTCATTAGATTATATAAAGATTTAATTTTGTCCTTATAAATATTGCTATGATATTGCTTTTTATGATTACCAGTTAATATCTCCTTTGTGATCGCATATATATATAAAAATCTAAATATGAATCACGTAAAAGATGATTTAATTCTGTTATAAAAAGTTATCTGGGTGACAAGTTTTGGGGTGACTTCTCCAACCAATTGGGGCGACTTCTCCAACCACTCTGGGGCGACTTCTCCAGATACGTTTGGGCGAGTTTTCCCAGGGCGAGTTCTCTGCATACCCTCCTTGGGTCTTCCTTAGTTCAGCCATGTAAGACGTCTATCCTGATATGTATGTTGTCTGATCGACACATCAATAATGAGGGTAACACGTAGAAGTCTTATGATTGTATGGCTAGGGCAGTACTGTCCAACCTTTTTGACACCATGAGCCACTGAAAAATGTTTTTCTTGAAGCCGAGGGCCGCAGCAGAAAACTGAAAAGCAACGACTATATAGCTGCTCGAGCTCTGGCGAGCCATTTCAAATCAGCTCGCGGGCCGCGGGTTGGACAACACTGGACTAGGGTCTTCCACAATGTAAGACATAGCACATGTTGATCTTGTTTTAGTGCCATCACCCCATCACCCAGAACAAAAATATCGGGTGATGTGTCGCCCATAACAAAACTATCGGGTGATGTGTCACGTTGTACGACTAGGGTCTTCCCAAACATAGCGACCATTCAAACAAACCGAATATTTATTATTTATTTCTTTATTTGTGAGGGAAATGATCTCAATTTCGTGTTCTCTTTTTGAAATTAACACCTTTTCAAACATTAAGAGTTTAAGCACTGCGGACGCTCCCTTAGTTTTCAAAGTTTAAGAGTATCGAAAACAGGGGACTCTTTGACACTTGGCTTTCTAAGGCGAAAATGCAAATTTACTAACCGCACTTTCTCGACGAGTTTTTTTCGTTTTGTGTCTAGTTGTTTCATTCATATTTCTTGTTTTCTCCTTGCAATTATACATAATCTGAACAAGAAAACGATAAACAGCCTTGCATTTGAATCTGCATTTTCGTTACATGTGGGCATGCTCGATTCGTCCACAACGATAAATTGTAACACTCTGTGTTCCGACTTGGCCAAACAGTCGAATGGACGTGACATTTTGTATTATTCGATAGGGATGCTACATATTACAACTGTGTTGATTCCCAAAGAAGAATGTTAATAGATCATGGTATTTCTCCATAATCTGGTATGATAAAGTGAGTGATAACTTATGCAATTTCTTGCTTGTTCCTATCAGGAGCGGCCATAGGATGTGCGGGGCCCAAGGCAACAAGCAATGAGTGGGGCACCAAGCAACAAATTTGCATTGCGGAGTTAATTTCCTACCAATAGTGTATTGGCAACATCATATGTATAGCCATCAGCGCGGGGCCCAAGGCGGTTGCATCGTTCGTCTTGCCCAAGGGCCGGGCCTGGTTCGTATCACATTAAGCATATCAACGCCTGGATCAGATCAAGTGCGTGTGTGTGTGGAGGGGGGAGGGGGGGGGGGTAGCCCCCTCTCCCAATCTCAGAAGGGTCGTGACTTTCCTCGAAAGGGCACCAAAGACAAAGTCTATGAGTCTATTTACTTAAAGTATGCATAATACCCAATAAATGTGCGCAAAAAATAAAACAATGGTCAAATTCAAATGACTAGGTTTGTGTCTCTGTTTTTTGATGAGGGGGGTATGGGGCGGGGTTTCCGGAAACCCCGCCCCCCCCCCCATATCTGACCCTATTGCAGATAATGCATTTTCTAAATATTTCAATCATGACGTTATCTTGACTCTCTCTACACCACCCTCAGGTTTTCGATACATTTCAAGATTAACGACCGATTTGAGTCATAAATTGCCGACAGTTTCATCATATGTTATCAAATACCCTATTGAGAACATGGAGCTGATTGAACAGTTACTATTCTTTAAATTAGTGCCAAAATATTAAAATTAAAAGAAAACTATAACAAGAAAAAACTCACTGGGGTTCATAGTGTTTGTGTCAATGATTTTCGGCATCACACTTTGAATTTCGAGTCTTTTAAATCGAATCAAAGGTATTGTAACACACAAGAGGTCTCACCTATGTCGAATCAGGTCAAGTATTGGTGAGTTGTTTCCAAAATTTGAAAAGGGCCCTGACTTTCCTCGAAAGGGCACCAAAGCAAAAGTCTATATGTCTATTTACTCAAAGTGTGCATACTACATAATAAATGTCAACAAGAATAAAACAATGTTGAAATATAAATGACAATTGACTGTACGTTTGGGTTTTTACGTTTTCTTTACCCTCGGGTTTTCGGGGAAACCGTTCCCCACCCATGCCACCCGATCGGGCCCTGCTCACTTCCGAACGACTCGTACGAGCCCTGCGTGAGTCTGGCTTGAGGTCGATGTTTCCCTTTCTCCAATGTCCTCTTCAATTAACAACCATCATGAAAGTCTAATCTCATAATTGTTTTTCTTTTCCTTCAACATCATATCTGTATGACCCGTCATTAAACCTTTCCAAGCTGTATATTGCTATTTCCTGTCATGCATCACGAAACACCTAATACAGACACTTATTCCTATCTCAAATTACTAAACACTTTTACGTTAAAATCTCAAGAGAATATTTAATGTTAAGAAATTAGAAAGGGTCCAGTTTTAGAAAATAACAAAGAATCTCGCTAATATAGTATATTATCAAATTCGTTTAAAGAAATTGGCCAAACGCTCGGTTTGAGAAATATCTTCGCAACTCTGACTCCCAGTAAGTAAAGAAATAACCACTCAAATCTAATAAACATATAAACGGAGACATAAATACAAAGACCACATACACTAGGTTTGTCCCATTGTTTTATGAGTACTTCATTTGTACAAAACAACATCAAGTAACAATCACTTTCCAACAGTCACATTTAAAATGATACTGCTACTACTTTTAATATTATGGTTGATGTTATTATTATTATTATTATTATTATTAGTAGTAGTAGTAGTAGTAGTAGTAGGTGATCTGTGCCACAAGTGTGATGCTACCATCGTGTGTGTGATTTGGATTTTTAACGTAGTTTTAACAATTTTTCAGTCATATCGCAACGATATCTGCAGTGTGGCAGTTTATAGTGATGTCTAGCACTGGGGCGTCATGCCACAGACTGGTGGGACATCATGCTACGTATCTGCGGCATGGTGCCCCCCCACCCCCCCCCCCCCGGTGTTCAAGGGGAAGGAAGGCAGTCTCGTAAATGTTCCTGACTGCTTATGTTGTTTTGCTTGCTTTGCTTTACAGGTTCAGCAATGTCAAACGTATTCTGTTTAACCTGGCTACACAAGACGGTGTCAATTTCTACCTTTAAAACCTTTATGAAAAACACGCTGAGGTGTTGTAATCTGGAATTAGTTTTTTTCATCGGACCATATAAACAGTTTTGGCAGAACGTCGAACATTCAACTGATTAGTGACGAGAATCAAAATAAACAACTCATGGTTATTTTTTGGGAGAGGCACAGAGGAAATGAATGTAAATCTGGATTATCGGATTTGATATTTTATCAAATGCTTATCGTGTTAAATAAAAACATATGATGAATATCTCGTCATATGACTATTATCATGGTTCACCAGTGCATCCAAATTACAAAATAGATGGATTAAGTTTATATTGTAATTAAATTTGCTCAAAACACTGTCAATTAACTCGTCTCGAAGGAAGTATTCTCTAATACGAGACCCCTCCCCCCTCCCAAAAAAAAAGAACAAAATTTAATTCGGGAAAAGACGGCTATAGCTTATGCACATCGTACTGTTTGCCGTAAGTCGAAGTGCTGGCGTATGTCGATTTCACTTGGAAAAGTTATTTCTCTCATGCAAACGTTAGCAAGCGATTTAACCATAAAATATCGTTAGCGCTGCAGAAAAATGTATTATTATGTTACCGTGACCATAGCTTCACAACACAAGGCCTGACCCTATCTTTTCGAACCTATTTGGAGCATGAGAGAGAGAGAGAGAGAGAGAGAGAGATTTTTAAAGCTTTCACAATTTTTCAGTCATATCGCTACGATGTCTGCAGTGAGACAGTTTATAGTGATGTCTATCACTGGGGCATCATGCTGCAGACATGTAGCATCATATCCCACAAAGTCACATTATCCTGACACCAGGCCGCCCAGTCCTAACACTAACCTACCTCTTAATGCTGAGCGCCTTGCAAGGCATCTGTAAGTCACATTTTCAGAAAGAGTACATCTAGATGAAAAGAAATTAAAACTAGTCTACGTGAAAGGCTAGATTTTTAAATTCCTAAAGTATAATCAATATTTCTATATATTGTGACACATTGTTATAGTTTTGAGACTGGGACTTCGCGCCTGAGTTCTGAACATATAGGGCATGGATTATACCAACATTACATACGTTTGGACTTATTAATGTAAGTTAAAACCTTTTAAAATCAAAAGGGTTGGATCAAGTCTAAATCTGACTTTGATTTGACCAATCAGATCTCTTAGAGCAGGCTGGTGAAGCAGAAGGCAGAACTATTTTGCATGAGTTGTGTCCGAGGGAAACGACTAGTCTGTTTCCCTGCATTGATGTTCCATGTTACGCACTGTACTACCTCTGAGTGCGTAACACATAGCATACAAAACAGGGAACAAGACTTGACGTCAAAACTGGAACAGAACTAAGCACGCATTTATAGCACAATATTATTATCTATTACGATAGAGGTGAAGGTCCATTTTGAAAGTGCGCCACAGTGTCTATAATAGTTACATCTCAAAATTTGAATAAAATGCAAGAAGTTGGATATGTGGCTGCCATCAAACGGTTATATGGATATGGAATCGGTTCACAATTAATACTTCCAATTCAGTACCCACGAATGTAGTTCTAGTCTATTTTTAGAACATTTTTTCCTCTCTCATTTTGGTGGTGATAGAAGAGTTTTATTTATGCATTTTTGGTAGGGATTTAAAGGTAACTGTTTATTCTTGATAATATGAGCTCAGGGTGTTGTTGTATGTGTGTATTTCGGTGACAGTGCACAGTGGGTAATAAGGCCTTGGTGATGATCCGGAAGTGAAATCTGTGTTCTGTTTACATGTTGATGTGTTGACAGTTCAGCATCTGAAAAAAGAGCAGGTCAACCTTTGACGAGAACTTCACCGTGAATTCATCTTTGAAGGTATTTTAGATTAGCATATGATTTGTATTGATTGTCACACAGTGGAAAGGTCAGTACTGAGAAACCAATGTAGAGAACATATAGTAAAATTAATTGTGTCCTATGTCCCTATGGGGACTCGGGTCACAGTTATTACTTCCGGTTTCAGTACACACGAATGTAGTCCCAGTCTATTTTGTGAGCATTTTTACTCTTTCATTTTGGTGGTGATACAAGAGTTAGATTTAGGCATATTTGGTACTGATTAAAAGGTAATTGTTTATTTCTTAGAATTCGAGAATTTTGTTGTGGTTGTCTGTGTGTATTTCGGCGAAAATTCAACGTGAGTAACGAGGCATTGATGTTGATCCGGAAGTGAAATCTGGTCCGTTGCACTTTGCTTTGCTTACATTCCAGCCTGTAAAATAAATGGCGGATAACCTATGACAAGAACTTTACCGTGAACTCAGTTTTGAAAGTATTTCAGATTAACATGATTATTATGATTTGGACAGTAGAAAGCCCAGTACTGACAAATAAATGTAGAGAGGGGCCCGGAGTGGCCGAGTGGTCTAAAGCGCTCTCCGTTATAGATCACTGCCATCTCACTTCTGTCTGCGTGGGTTCGAGTCTAGGATTCGGCCAATGTGGGTTTGTGAGAAAGCTTGCCAGTAGATTCTCGTGAATCGGTGATTCTACCCGGGTTCTTCCTCCACCATTAATACTGACCGCCATGCATAGCCTATCGTGTGCTGAAAATGGTGTTAAACCCCACAACAACAACAACAGCAAATGTAGAGACTATATAGAAACAAATAAAAATGATCAGAGTCTACGTGCCGTAATAATGACCTACATTTAGTAATATTACCTCTTCCCTAATGATCCTCTATTTTCAATGGTGCCTGTCCAAACCGTTCACATTGAACCAGTGGCGTCACTAGGGTTGGTGTCACCCAGAGCGGTAACTCATGTTGTCACCCCATGGACCTCTTTCCGTAACAAACCACACAGAATCCTTAGTAATGTTTTCATAGACAGTCATTTTGGTGTCACCCCCCTTTGATGGTATCACCAGGTGCGGTCCGCACCCCCACACCACCCTAGTGACGCCACGGCATTGAACATATCTAGACCGCCGTGTTTATGTCCAACACCGACTGGTTTGCTTTGGTCTATGGACAGTTCCCAACAGAGCCCAGTTGTGATCGATTTCAGTTCCATAAAGTTTTAAGTTTGGGCCTGGTCAGTCCCAAAAGATCTATGGTGAGTTTCGAAGTACTTCCTATTTCTAACGGGGAGGCCACATATTAACTCATAGTTGGGTAGTATCCCCATACCACATTGGATTACAGTGTACACAGAATGTTTCTTCGAGGTCCATTCAAAGAAATATAAGTGTATTTGATTTATACGCTTTATTTTATACTGATGGATTTGAGCCAAAAAATAAATACGCCTACATATATGGAGGCGTTCATATTTCTGCTGCAACTGTCACACGTATTGTGTGAGTAAATACTATATAGTATCATAGCTTTAAAATAAGATTTTTAATATCTCAGTTGTTCAGTTCGGTGTAGAATCATGGATTAATAAAGCATAGGCATTTCATATGACAACTGTGTCGTAAAATTATTTCTTATATTTGTCCTAATTATTAAAGCATATTTTCTTTATATATATATATATATATATATATATATATATATATATATATATATATATATATATATATATATATATATAACACGGGAAAGTTCGATTTGAAATTTTGATATTCAGAAATGTACTTGGCAAAGTTCGTAGTTGTAATTAAATGATATAAGCTTTAAAAATGTAGCTATATTTAATTGTATGTCAAGGTACATACAGACATAATCAAGTAAATCGCTTGCATTTTAGCAAAAATGAATCTTAAAATTTTCATAGCTTGCATTCCTTGAAAATGACGGGTATGGCGAGATCTATGATCGTGTCTGGATTATTCGATACGGTTATAAAATTATACGACGTGTGTTTGTCTCGAATGAAAATTCCCAATATTCACTGGTAGACTGACCGATCTGGTAACCTGTCCGAGGACAGATGGGCCTCGGAATTTTAGATAATATTGTTAAGGGGAGGTCCACCGTGATAGGTTGCCATCCGATTTAAGTGTCACTCTAAGGGTAGATCCAAATTTTTGACCTAGTCCGTCATTAACAACGTTCGCAGTGATGAGCTAAGCTTCATATATTGTGTTATCAATATTCCCATGTTTGTTTAGCAAGGCCTTAGCTCGTTGACTGTAATCACACATGTATATGGTGGATGTACGGGACATTCCCGGTAGCACATTACATTCATCAAATTAATCGATAAAGTCGAGTCAGTGTCGTATGAAAATGCACGACATTAGAATAATAGATATCGTCACACATTGTCTACTGA
Organism: Sinohyriopsis cumingii; assembly: GCA_028554795.2. NCBI lineage: Eukaryota > Metazoa > Mollusca > Bivalvia > Unionida > Unionidae > Sinohyriopsis > Sinohyriopsis cumingii. Next base: position 96,732,804 of record CM068840.1, on the reverse strand, counting down.
TACTTTTCCTTATTTCCTGTCTCTTCCGACCAGTAGTAGGGACATGCAGCAAGACCGGACCTTGCTCGTGCCAAACAGAAGATGGCGGGAAATTAGACCTTTCCCCAATTTCCAAAAACGACGGCACACCACAGTAAGTAGTGCTTTTAATGTACACATAGTGAATAATTGTCTTTTTGAAACCAAAATGTGTGTATTCTACATGTACCTTTTTGTCTGAAACAGATAAACAATTCTTCAGCTTTATTCAAAATGCAAAATTCAAAATTCATATGCGTTACACAGACTCTCTCTCTCTCTCTCTCTCTCTCTCTCTCTCTCTCACAGTAATATTTAAAATTATCTTTGCAAATCCTACGGAGCTGTCAACATAAAACTTTATTTGAAGAGTAATGGCTGGTGAAGGCTGTTATTTATATCGTGCTACGAATATATGGTCTGAAATAAATATATAAAAAACATAAAGAAGCAACAAATTTAGCAAAATCAACTATTAACTTAATTTTTTCAGTTACAAAGTAAACGTTAAGATGAAATTTACAGTACTGGAAATTAAATCCCGAATAATTATAAAAGTTCTATCACAGGTCCTAAAGTATAGTGTTCTGTATGATTTCAATAGTCTTCAATGTCCTGAATTTACATGAATCCCAAAATAGTGTTACTCTAGTCAACGAGCGCTTTAGTAATTCCAACGACTGATTTCATTAAATGTTTTATTTTAAATTATATCTGAATACAATTAATATTAAAATAGGAATGAATAATTTTGTTGATCACAACAGTATATGAAAACCGAGGCACAATAAAACGACTAGGATGTGCTTCTAAAGTTTGCTTCTAGAAATTTAAAAATTTTGTAAATTAGGCAGATCTTGAGATTAAATATCGGTAAACAACTTACAAACAATACATACAACAGTGTTTCCACAGAAGAAACCAAGGAAACAAATATTAAAAAATGACATTAATCAGGTAAGCCCAAATTACTACCCTCAAATTACTGACAAAGGCCAAGCACACAGTACAAATTAGATATACGTAACAATGGAATAACACTTACCTACTGCGTGTTCGCATAATAAAAACATATTTTTAAGTATATTATTGTTCCTCACCTTGTTAACCTATCAGCTTTAATATATAACAACACTATATATCAAAGGATAAGTCTTATCCAGATGTATTTCAGGCCCCATGTATCTTGCTGCTGAAAACGTTCAAAAGCACACTCTTCGTCTGAGGTCATATTTAGGAGCACCCATTCTAGACCTTTTTTCACTTGTGGTACTTCCATCGATGCATAATCTGATTTTTCTTCACACAGTTGAAGATGCCATGTTAATACTTCGTTTGAATCCTTTGAATGCCTTGCATAATTGATTTACATTCTCCTTTCGTCAGATTGTGGTTCTGTTTTCATGGTGAGCTGGACAAGAATGTCCATGAAAAATACAAGGTGTCAGTCTCTGAGACAACCCAGATGTTTAGAAGATGAGACGTCACTTGCTTTTACATAGTGTAGTGGGTGTGGGTTTAGATATATTTTAAACTGACAAAGTTCTGGATCTGCTTTTTGCTTGAGATGTCTGTCTCCATTTCGCAGACTTTGGCAGCTAATGTGATGGGAAAAACGCAGACGTGATGTTATAGTAGTTGATGAACAACTCATCTGTGATAATATCATGTATGAGACCACTGTAATTTCTGTTAAGTATTTCACTGATGAATCTAAATGGCAATATAAAGAGGATAGTTTTGATGTGTAGAAATCATCTGATGATCGACGCCTGAGGCTGTCTTTGTTCAGTATTGCTTGTTCTACTAAACACTGGAATGGTAAAGGAACGTACAAGCGCCATTCTCTCATTATTCTAGAGCTGTTCACGTCTACGGGGTCCGCAAGCCAATGTTTCTCCTTTTTAAAACATTAAAAGCAAAAGGAATCAAGAATTCTGCATTCCTCTGGGAGATCTTGGTCATCCAGACAAGATGAAAGGGGCACGTAATGGGGCCGGTGTTTTCCAGATTTCAATTGACTTCTGGCAAGAAAACGCTCACCAGGCAGAAGGCAGCCTTTGGGAAAGAAGAGCATGACAGTTTCATATACAGTGCGACTTTTCGTCAGAGCGGCACGAACTATCAGAGAGGTATCATCATATATTTCAACATTATGTTGTAATTGCTGTAATTCGATACCAGTGTGTATTCCTGCTTTATGTGTACACGCATTTGTGCAATGATATTTTGAAACTAAATGTCTTTAAGAGCATTTTCTGTTTCGGTTTCTTCTTTCTCGGGTCGATGGATACTTGGATAGTAATTCCATTTATTGCATCAGCAGCAAACTTTCGAGCAAGATTCCGTTGACAGACCAGAAGCTCACAATATAAGGTGTATGTATGCGATACGCTGAGTAAGCGATATTACAAACTACTGATTATTAGTGATATAGAATTCTTACCATTTCTTCCTCTTGGAATTCTTGATTATATTACATATTCCGTGTCTTCAAGATAAAACTAAGTATTCTTGTAAAAAGTCACAAAACTATTCAGACATTGTCTTTGGAGCGCCTGTCAATCAAACACATCACAACAACAGTCAGATGATTTTATTTTGGTACAAACTAAAGACCTACAGTCTTTTATGCGCAATACAATATAGAAATCTCGTGTTTAAAGCTAGCTTTCAAACACAGGGAACTAAAATAGGGGCATTATAATTGGACAGTTAGCTGGGAGTGTAAAAGCAGACATGAGTGAAATTCACACTTGTTGATAACAAGGTGATGACATATAAAGCAAACACTGGCAGCCAAGCATCAGAATCTAGAGATATTTAGACCTGGACCTGGCGCTTGGTCCTTTATTTAATATTTTTGCAAAAGTCCATCTGCGTACTCTTTTCTGCCACTTTGATCAGAACGATCAACTGTAAGGTTTTAGAGTACACCTGATTCGTTCTTTTCTTTGAATGTCACCTCCATTGATTTATTTACGCACTAGACAATAATCCTCTTTGAAGTCCATCCTGAAACGAATGGTTATGAGCTGTTAGACAAGTTACAGTGAATGAGAACTATCACTCTTTGTCGTATCAGTTGCAATATGAATCAATCGCAACTTCTTTCTTTGGCTCCAAGCTTGTATCATGCAAGGAACGTACAAACCACAGATGAGCTCAACTAACAGAACAAGGTTGTTTTCTGGAATGTCTATGACGAGTCTAGAACACACCTTTACTGAGATGTGATCTAATATCCGATACAATATCAAGCAGACTATAAACGCTTATAAAGGCGTTTAAATAGGTACCTTTAATTCACCTTTGCTGAGCCAAGAAAATTTATTAAAGTTACATTTCCGGAATAAAGCATATCGTCATCATACATTTATAATTTATACAATTTCATTATCTCAGTTTCGAAATTAAACGAAAGAGTCTAGAAATTCCTTACAGTCCACGCTATGTAGCATAACTGTACACTGGATTATTAGAATAATGGATATTAATATAAAAGGGTATACTATTGCTTCATTAATACCCGTAACACCTTATTTACTTGGTTTACATCAATTAGTTTATATTGTTTAGTGATGATCTACTTTTTCCAATTTCGACTGTTGAAAGAATAATACTTAACATCGTTCGTTTCATGTTTTAAGGAGAAATAAACTGTGGGGTGTGCGCTAGAATAAAGAATTAAGAGTTTAATTACATATCAGTTACAAACATTTTATACAAGCTAAAGGAAAAGTTAAGATTTTAATCCATATATACATTCCTTGTTTTGAAATTATATATTTAAATTGCTTGGTTGATTGTAAGGTCACGATGGCCTTGTTTTTTTTTTTAAATACAAAGTTGATGGGGTGCCGGTGTAGGGTCCTGTTTTAATCTGGGGTATAGATAATTTTAAATTATATTTTCGTCAGGTGTTAGCTTGAGAATTTAAAAAAAAAGAAAACGGATTTGGAGCAGTGATCTTTCAGCTTTCTGCTGTATGCTACCATGGCGTCCATTAATTTTCAATCATATGCCAGGAAAAAAATATCAAACGTGGAGCAAATGAGATGTCTTTTTCTTGTTGGTGTTGCCTTTCCTTTTAGCTTTATTCAAACATTACAGATGGTTGTGAATTGTACTACCTTTACTCTGTTCTATTTCAGATTCTCAGATATAAATGACCAACAAGGACAGGATCAGTTCTCTTGGAACCCGTGCAAGCCTTTTAATGAAGGAACAGCGTTTAACGTAATGGTATGGTTAAGTTTTATATATTGATCTATTTTTTAACTCGTAAGCACTTGTCATATAAGTTTCTAGCATTGTCTCTGATGGTCCGGTAGGCATTGTCTCTGACAACTCGGTAGGCAGTGTCTCTTACAACCCGGTAGGTATTGTCTCTGACAACTCAGTAGGCATTGTCTCTGACAACTCGGTAGGCTTGTCTCTAACAACCCGGTAGGAATTGTCTCTGACAACTCGGTAGGCATGGTCTCTGACAACCCGGTAGGCATTGTCTCTGACAACCCGGTAGGCATTGCCTCTTACAGCCCGGTGGGCATTGTCTCTGTCAACCCGGTAGGTATTGTCTATGGCACATCTTATCTCCATTTGGAAAGCACATTTAATAGTGCTATTCTTCGGTGACAGACATTTACAGGACACGAACAGCATGCAGAGGACTGAGGTTTAAATAATTTGCAAAATTTCAATCAATATCGCTCGACTAAATGTGAACAGAGATTTAGCGGCCCTCCATTTGTGAAATTGTAAGGTGATTGCACAATAAAGTGTTTACAATGAGTTCTTTGGTATAAGTCAATTTTCAGTTGACAACCCGTTAGACGTTGAGTCTAATATATGATTTTTAATACAGAATTGTTAGATAGAACCAAAAATATAATTCACACTTCACTGTATAATCTGTAACAGATGATGCGTCGTACTACTATTTTCATTTTTCGGAAACCAACACTCCATCGTTCACTTAAACAAGAGAAATACAATTTGCTCAAGAAATCAATACCAGGATAAAAAGTCAGTTTGTTTGCTTCTGGCCTCAGTCACAAAATTCAAACTTATTTTTATATCTCAAAAGTTAACTCCCAACCGCCCAACCACATCAGATAAATTTAAATTTAAACAAAAGCAACAATTAACACCATGTCGCAATCGGTCTTTTCTTTCAAAACCTAAGAGCCTTATGAAACATTCAACTTTCACCTTTGTGAGTAGGACAACAATGCAATTGGTAAGCATCTAATGAACCTAAACATTAAAATAACTTGCTTTGAGGTTATAACCATTACAACATACATTATTGAGGCCTACCACTCCTCGCCTAGTGAGAGCGCAGCGATCCACCAGTACCGGCATTCGATCATTAATTGTTATACACCTAAAGTTTATGTCCTACAACAATATAGATTTAGTTAATTATCAATGTCTACAAGCCACTATTCTCTATTTACAAATGTATGACATTTATAAAATAAAGTAGAATTGATAACTTTTCAGATACAAAAGTAATGTTCTTAATTATGAGTACTGAATTAGGCCTCTCCAGTAACTGAGTTTAACACATTAAAGTAGCTAAACAACGTCACACAAGTTAATATTAACGAGATGAAAACATGCTACATAGAACAAAATGTTATATTTTGCGTACAGGTCATTAAGCATATTTTTTATCACATACAATGAGTAGGGTGAAAATAGTTTCTAGCGAAATCGATTAAACCGAGCAGTATGTATGCAGGATCAGGATGTAAAATATATATTGAATTTATTATCAGTTAAAAACAGCATGTAAAATATAACATAAGTTTCAGGTCTACCTTGAGATAAAAAAAGTATTGTTAGAAATACAAAATACCATTACCTTATGAAGAAACTTTTAATACAACCACCATGTTGTTAAAGAAGAGGGCAGAGAGAATATGACTGAAATTTACATATATGTTAGCTGGTATTGAAAGTGTCTTCCTTAGAAGTCTATTAAAATGCAGAAATAATTAGAAATTTACGTCTTTTGACGAACATATGCACATTACTTAGGAACAAAATAAAATGTTTTTTTTTTCTCTCACAGTGTTTCACTATACCATCTGTATACATGTTACAGTGAACATATATTCATTTGGTATATGTCAAAACTAATCTATGTTATTTCAACTATATATTTGTCATCCATTTCTGCATTTGTTTTACTACATTTACAGCATTTACATATCATCGTCATTCTTGTGAATTAATAATCTGTTAAATAAGGTATCCTTCTGGAGAATAATTTTTTCTTCTTCTAAATATCTTTCTAATTTAATAATCTCATGTTTGGAAGAAATAAATCCCATGCTACTTTGCTACATATATCAAATCTGTGTCATAAATTATTGGTTGCCTATTTGCATCTGTTTTAAATGTTTGTGTCTCTATATTCTACACGTATCTTCTACTGTCTCAATTAAACATTTTAGAGTCTGCATTTTGTTTCAATTGCCTTTTTAGCATTTGATTGTTGTCATGGGTTTTATTAATTTATATTGATGTTCACCTATGTTTAAATTATTCTTAATACCTTTTTCATTCATCGCCGATATTAGCTGTTGAGTTGCTTGATACAACTTGCTAGATAAATTGTCTGCATATCGTTCGTTAATAATAACATCCATAGTTTGATCCCTATATTTATATTAACGTCAAGGTGATTAAAATCATCTGGATTGAAATAGGAGTATCAACATCCTCCCCACAAAAATGTTATCATTTTACACTATTTACATCGATCAAAACAGCCTGAAAAAAGATGGGTTTTATAGAAGCTAGTGCAAAAAACAAAGCAATCAACAACATCAACCAAGCACATCAAATCTATTAAAAGAGGGATACAAATAGGAACTAAATATTGTGATGTCAAAAGCAAATGCAAGCAAATGCATGGAAAACTTTATCGACAAAGATTTCGGGAAAATATGAAAAGAAACAAAATTAAGAAAACATGCAAAATATTTATATACCCTATAGCAGCTAAAATATCAAATCATTATCAGATGCAATAATATTATTAGTGACATCTCCGATGAATAAATTGCTTCCAGTTGCTAATTGTAACAAATAAGATACATAATTGAAAGAAGATTGCATGGCAAGAAATGGAGTAAGATATTTTACTGGGTTTCAGTAAGTTACTTCTTCCCAAGAGTGCACGGTTAATAACTGCTAAATAGATACAGACTATTAAACCAATTTTGAGAAACCCGAAGTAGTCCTTGAAGAATAACAAAATAAAACAAAGAAAAAGACAAGATGTTACAAATAAACATACAGAAAATAAGGCTACGTTAAACTGTGCTGGATGGTATGTAAATAACGCATTTGTTCCTTTAACAGTTGGTGTCACAAATGTATGTATTATATCTGTTCATCACTTACAGTTGGATAAAGGAGGTAAAACAGGATAAAACGAAATTAAATTAATTAGTTATGCAGTCAGTATTTTTAAAAGCTACTTTTCTTATTGTACCTATTTATTTATGTGATGTCTTTTAACATTTTTGACTTACTGGGATTGTATGGTGTATCAGCACTGTAAGGTGATATAGCGCGATGAAAAGGTTATACGATAAATAATTTATGAATTAATAGTGGTTAACGATCAACAAGCGGTAAAAACAACAACGTCAGCAACAACAACAAAAGCAAGCACGCAAGCAAGCAAACAAACAAACAAACAATCAAACAAACAAAACAACCACATAAAGCCAAGACCAAAGCAAACACTATGAGATAGTGAGGATATATAATTGTTCCCGATCAACGGGTAATGAAATTACACGTATAAAGGGTCATTAGATAATAACATATTTAGGGTGTTTGACGGTAGACATGTTAGTTAAGTATACTCAAGAGATATAAATAAGATATATTTGAGAATAAATGTTGACCTCTTTAAAAAAAAAATACAAGACACATTTGCTGTATCTGTCGTCACTCGTGTAGCTTGAGAGAACATATTGTTGTGTATTAGTTGGTTTTGAGTTTATATCTGTGTGGGGCTTGTTTTCTGCCAGTCTTTTTCTTGTGTCCAGTTTCGTTTAAGTTGGAGACTTTTGCCGTGAATTTTATGGATAAAAGGAAATAGTTCAGTTAATAAAAAGTCATCCACATTTTCCCCTACATGAGCAGCAGAGAGGGTGAACAGACCACTTAAGGGAGTGGTCACCCTTGTGTTTGACCAAAAAAAAATAGTGACCCTTCATAGAGGTCAATTACCACGTCTACGATTATTGTTTGTCCCAAACAGAATTGTAGACGCCCCTCTCTGCTGCTATCAATATTGGGAATCATCATCTGAATCATGGGAATCTTCATCTGTTTCATCTTCATCTGAATCTTCGGAATTTGTTCTATGTTTCAAGTAATATTCAAGTTCTGATGGTGGTTTTTCTATTTTTGGATTTATGTTCTTTCTTTTTCTGTAATAGTTCATCAAACTTCTGTATCGATCTCCACCGCAATTTTTGCAAATCTGATATAATCCTCTAACGCCGTTGTTACATCCAACACATCTTCGTGGACCAGCATGAGGATTTTTCTTTATAAGATAATTATGTTTCTTGCAATATTCTCCACGGCATTTTTTATTACAATTGTTAGTGGTTCCTTGACGCAGCCACGCACAGTTGTTCATTATATTAATGATATCTGTTTAATTAAATTTAATTTTATCATCACCCCTGTTACCCAAATATTTTATCAATACCCACACGATATCTTGTTCTTGGATCATGTAAATTTATTGTTATAAATCCATGCGGGGTAGCTTGCGCTCGTGAGAAGAAATTTTTGAATTTAATTATATCCATGTCACCACCACACCAGGTTTGATGAATATTTCGCAACGTGTGTGTGTCTATGCCATTAAACACAACTAAAATGTTGCAGTTGTCTCTGATCACTTTTGGTATTTGTGTATATCGTTGAGTAACATAGATCACGTCTGTATTTTTATGTCTCCCTCGGGAAAATATTCTGGCTGGATTTGATTGTTTATCTAGCATCACATCGTCGTATACAACTAAATTATTAATAAATCCGTCTATGGAATCTACGGATGGTGCTTCATCAATATCGGTTATAAACTCTATAACATCATTATCTTCATCCAGTAATCGCGCGTTTTCATTGAAATCTTTAAGTACATCATAACATCGTTGATCATCAACGGATGGTGCTACTAAATACAACTTATCCCATTTCAACCATCTCATTATCAGATTAAGTAATAATTGCGTCTTACCCGATCCAGATGGTCCTATGATAATCATTCTGATGGAGTTCGGTAGCGCAGGATGATGCTTAACTGGCTCTCGCTGCCGAGTTGCTGAGAAATCAATTATATCCATATATATTATAACATGAATTTATATTGTTTACGCTGTAGAGTTAAAACTCCAACTGTTGATTTAGCTACGGTTATAACAAAAAATAAAAAAATAGCATACGGTGGAAAATGTTCTATATGCGGTAGAAAGAAATTTTCGTTTTTACCTAATAAGCGCGGTGGTGATATTGCTAATTTGATGTCAAAGTTTCCAGGTGCTCCATGGGCTAAATACAGCGGAGAAAAACATCTACCAGGATATAATTATTGCGGTCCTGGTACTCGACTCGATATCAGGCTCGATAATCAAGATCAACCAAAACCAGGCGAGGAACCAATAAATGCTATTGATCGAGCTTGTCATGCTCATGATGTGGCTTATAAAAATAAAGATCTACAAGATAGGCATATTGCAGATGTAAAATTAATTCATTCATTAAATTCTATAAAAAATAAAAATATTAGAGAATCATTAGCTAATTGGTTAGTAAGATCCTCGATGAAAGGTAAATTAGCGATTGGGGCTGGTAATTAATAATGGAATCAATTTATTATTCGCCGAGAGGATACTGGAGAGGCAAAGCAGCAATTGGTAAACTTGCTGATGCAGCGGCGGTTAAACATTCTACTGCTAAAACGTGGTTATCTAAACAAGCAATATGGCAAATTTATCTACCACGTCCTAAACAAATTCAGTACTCGTATTTCGATGTCAGTGTTCCTAATGAAGTTCATCAAGCTGATATTCTGTTTTTACCGCATGATACTGTGCGTGGAAAAACGTACAAATACGCGCTAACCGTAGTTGATGTTGCAAGTAGATATAAAGAAGCAGAGCCGCTATCAGCGAAAACATCATCTGAAGTAGCCGATGCGTTTGAACGAATTTATCAACGAGGTGGTGGACCACGAGGTGGTCTGCGATGGCCGCAGCTACTACAGGTTGATCCTGGTAAGGAATTTCTTGGTCCAGTATCATCGCTGATGAAACAACATAATACCAAAATACGACGAGGTCATACTGCAATTCATCGTGATCAAACAATTGTTGAGCGATTTAATCGAACACTTGCTGAACGGTTATTTGGATATCAATACGCGAGGGAATTTATTCAGGATAAAAGATCTCGCGAATGGGTTGCAAGATTACCAGGCGTGATAGCTGCATTAAATAATGAGATTACACGAACAACCAACATGAAACCCATTAGCGCGGTCACAAAAAAAAATATACCAACACAACGGAAAGATGCTGGAAAACAAAAAATATTAGGTGATGTCACAGTCAGATATTTATATGAGCCTGGTGAACTTGAAGGTGGTAGCGCGAGAGCAACTGATCCTATTTGGAGTGTTACCACACACAAAATATCTACCGTGACAAGATCCACTGGAAGAAATGCAGGCGTTTCCAGACCCGCAATCTACAGATTAGATTCGGCCGCTCCTCAACGTGGATTTACACATGAACAACTACAAATAATTCCCGCGGATACACAACTACCACCAAAATCACTCCGGTGATTTCGATCACTTAACTAGCACTAGCGCCTCTACGTCGATTACACTCAAGACAGGTCAACATGATATTTTCTCGTGTATGACCGCGACTATTATCTTTTCTATCTACGGTAAATTGTCTTGAATCATTACTCGAATACCGCCATAACATTATACAATTACAACATGCGCAATGATTATTCTGCTGCTGTTTTAACTCAATAATAAATTCAACATCAAGATCAAAGTCACGTTTATTTTTTTTGTCAGATTGTTTGTATCCGATTAATTTTTTTCTTATTATATCATCATCGATGATGTTAAATTTATCAACGATTTCAGGAATTATAATTCTACGTAATTGAGATATATTTCTGACCCTCGATACCGCCAAATAAACTAAATTTGACCACTCGATGCGATCGTCTACAATCCAGACTCGTGTGTCAGAAATAGTTAATCCCTGAGACGAGTGGATTGTCATGGCGTATCCCAACACCCATGGAGATTTGTCAGCGTTTATTGCATCTTCAACCACACTGATATCAACGGCGACAATATCATTTAATACGAGAATCTGTTTCCTTGACTCTGTCAAGGGTCCTGGAATATCAACATTAATATTCTGTTTTCGTGTATCTGATGGTCTATAACATAACGGAACAGGCAATTCTGAATATTGTTCTTTATGTAGTTGAAATAACTGTTGTTGTAAAGCGTCTCTGATTATTTTTCTACTTGCTACGATCAAATCGGTGGGTCTCCATAAATTCAAAAAATCACTCATTGATGTCTCTGAGATCACTCCACGTATTATTTCACACTGAATTTTGTTTGATTGTAATCTGATTAATTTTTTAAACTCCCTCAAATTTGCATCAAGAGCTCTATGATCATCATCTATTTCTTCGTAATAATCAACGAAATTTTTTAACCAATCATGTGGAGATGGTCCAACAAAAGGCGGAGGTTGACCATGATCGCCACACATTATTATGGCGGTATTTTTCGTCAACAACCAATCAAGAAATATTTTTAATGTATCCAATGACACCGTGCATATCTCATCCCAAATAATTATTTTAGGTATATATTTTTCTCCCATTCGCTCAGGAGTCCATGTATCTCCGCGCCATCGGAAGAAACTATGATACGTACACGATTGTACTTGCCGCTGTTTCATCTCACGTGCAAGTCTATGTGTGGGTGTCAGCACGATTATATCTGAATTTCTAAAAACATTAATCGTTCGAGTTGTTTTGCCGCATCCACCAGGTCCATTGAGATATACTGTCTTATATCTGGTTATTGGATCACTCAACGATGGTGCCTTCGACATTTCTGATATTTTATTACCCTCACGATAAAAATCTCTCACTGGAACATCTGCTGATTCTACATAATTGTGTAATAGTTCCTTTTTTATTCTCCACGAACCCCATCGTTCATCATTACTTGTAAATTTCATAACAGGTTCTAAATATTTACTTGAAATATAAAATGAGTCTGTTGCGACTCTGACTGCGGTCTCAGGAAATCTATTAATCATCGATAATAAATTTATAGAAACATAAGCCAACATGGAAGATCTTAGATGAGTATATTGCGGGGATACGTCATTTATGTAACTAACGATCGTACCCAATTTTGTTCCGTCGGATAAATAAACACTCTCTCGATTTACAAACGTATTTTTCGCCGTTGTATCAGCGATTATAAAATCGTACTCGGCATCATCTAAAATTAATCGTGCGTGATGTCTTTTATAATCATATGCACCACCTTGAGTAAATTTACCTATAATTTTTCTACCGAGATCTTTTGCGGTTTTGAGTTTATTAGGAATATCATCTTCGGAAATATCAGGATATTTTTCCTTAAACTCGCTGATAACTTCAGAATCTGACATGGGCAACCAAACTTTGGTCTGTGCATGATATGATATAATTGCCTCACTGACCACCAACGATGTCAGTATCATACAATCTAGCATATATCGCAACAGAACTATAGGTGCCCAACGTTTTTCACAAAAATGTCTACCAAACCAAACATAACAAATCTTGTGAAGATTTTCGTTAAACTCGAATGATTCAATACAGGCGAATCCAGTCAGATCAAAATCAGGTAATGGTCCATTAATTGCCACTCGCGTCATCTCGTTTGTAGGGTGACCAAATCTTTCAAAGTACGTAGAACAATCTCCGTATCCCAGAAAACTTCCTGGATAACATGCAACCATATCAACCGAAATAACATCATTGTAATTGTATTTGGTATTCCATAATCCGCCATGTCCGTATTCGACGCAACTTGCGCGTACGTCCTCGAGTAAATCAAATCGTGTTGGTTTCCATGAATTTCTTTCTCTGGCGAAATGAGCCGCAACAGATGGAACGGTAAAACAATTAGTTAGTAATTTGTCAGTATTTTCCGCGTGCTTGCACTGTAAAAACGTCGCAAGATTTTTCATCTCGTCATGGAGGGATTCTGTGCGATATATTTCACCGTTCGGTTTGACAAACTGATCAAATTCACCCTCCTCATTACTTTTAAATAACCATACCGATACAGGATCGGTTTTACTTATTACGTTGATAAAATCAAACATACTATCTGCCCCAGAATTATCTGCCCCAGAATTATCTGTGGGGTAAAATCTAACAGTTCGATCACGTGGAAATATTGTTACCGCGTTAGTCCATGCGTGCGCGTTATGATCGATAATATTTATTGGAGCTCCTTTCGATTTATATTTCGACTGGTACAGTACTTCTCCCGTTATTGTCGCCACAGTTATTGGAAATTTTAATATTTTTCCTAACTCAGCAACATCTTTTATTTTAGCACCGGTATCCTTAACTGAATCAGCCCACGAGTTTATTTTTTCACGCCTTAAATCAGTTAATCCATTTCCACGCATTGTGTTTGTAAAGTGTTCTATTACTCGTTCAGCCACACAATTTAACCTTGAAAATTTCATCGGCGCTAGTTTATCAACGTTGGGGTTTTTATTTATCTCATAAATTCCATAAATAACTGCTGTTACAGGATATGCTCGCTCATAATACGGTTTGTCAATACCTGTCAGTAGACCCGGTCTGGAATTTTTACTTAATATGATAGTTTTATTATTACCAAGGACAGGATCATATTTGTCACGGATAATCCAACTACCTGTTTCTGTTAATACAATAAATTTTACTCTGAAGAAATATTTTTGATTGCCCTCGTATTCAGCGATGTAGTTAATGATAGTTGCCGCTCGTTTGTCGTTCATTGTGGCGTCCGTGACAGCTTCCGTGACAAAGTCAGTGTTGCGTATAATCTTGAACGTTGACCATGTATGAGATGCACCATCCGTGTAAAATTCTTTCTTGGAGTCGTGAATTTTCGAGATCAAACTTTTATTTTTCGGATCAACCAAATCTCGCACTGGCAAGTCAGAAGATAATCTGTCAAGGTTGAATTTATACTTAACAGGCCTAGTTTGGGATAATCTCTCAAACTCGTTCATATAATTAAAACAAATATTTAAATAAAGAAAATTATATATATATATATATATATATATATATATATATATATATATATATATATATATATATATATATATATATATATATATATACAATGTCCCAATGTAGATGGTTGATGATCGGCTCAGTAAATCGATGCAACAAATCCTGTAGAAAGGTATTTTGTTGGATGCACTCACAAAACATACGACGAGGAAGTCTAGGACCAATACCATGTCTACGGTGTGGTATTGGAGTGCGAGGAAAGACAGAATTATGTGGGAAGTGCGGCGGAAAACGGTTCAGAGAACTCAAAAGATATTATGACAAAAAAAATAATAGCGGTGAAAACGCTATAAAATCCGTGAGGGATTATATATCAAGATTTCAGACAAACAATGATTTAAACATATAATATTATTATAATGGAGCAAAATATATTTGTCCCACATCCTGTCATAACAAACTATGAATCAAATATTAATGGTATCATCAGACACTGCAAGTTGAAGAAACAAGTTGGTTATATTACTAATGTTGGTTATCTAATGTTCACATGCGGGGGGGGGGAAGAAACATTATCTGTGTCATAGATTTACGTATGAATGTTTCTTCGGAGTGATCAATGACGGTCTTGTTATTGATCATATTGACGGGGACACTCAAAACAATAATTTATCCAATTTACAAGCTATCTCTCACAGCGAGAATAATACACGCGGTAATACAGGAAGATGTAAGACAATCGGAAAGAGGGCGGTAATTTCCACAAGCATAGAAACTGGCAAAGTAATTATGTTTCAGTCTATGAACGCGGCTGCGAAATATTTTGATATTCACTCGCAATCAGTACAAAAAGTAGCAGAAAATATATATAAAACCACCTTTTCGAAAAAATATAAGCAGAAAATTATCTTTAAGTATCAATAACTATCATCACCACATTATTAACTATCATCACCACATTGAATTAATTTTTTTAATTTATGTCACAGTAGGTCCTCCATACACTACTGAATTTTTGATTATATAAGGGGAGATTACTTTGTAATATATAGTTTTCTTCGTAGATGGTTGGTTTTTTATGATCGTAATTAGTCAGTTTAACTAATTACATCGTAACTAATTACTCGTAGAAGTATTATTTATGTTTTTTAAATATTTCCCCATCATACAACATTACGAGAGATCATGATAATGTTATTGATCCGTAGGAAGCTGTGTGTGAAACAGAAACCGTTTGTCATTGTAATCGACCTGCAGTTGTGTGTTCATGCCACTCTATTATTGATTCTCAGTCTGCTTAGGAAAACTGCTACAAATACAGAAACTGTTGTTATTGATTCTCAGTCTACTTGGGAAACCCGCTACAAATACAGAACTATTATTCAGAAACTGTTATAAATACAGAAACTGTTATTATTCAGAAACCGCTACAAATACAGAAACTGTTATTATTCAGAAACTGTTATAAATACAGAAACTGTTATTATTCAGAAACCGCTACAAATACAGAAACTGTTATAAATACAGAAACTGTTACTATTCAGAAACCGCTACAAATACAGAAACTGTTAAATACAGAAACTGTTATTATTCAGAAACCGCTGTTTAGTGTAAATATTGGTTCCTTAGCTATATAGCTAGCTATATATTAACTTCCGAAACATATGTTCGCAACAATGTTTGATAGCTCGATCAGTATGGTATTGGACTGTGACGCTCGCGGTCCAGGATCAAACCCCCATGGCTGACAATTTGTCGGTGGTGTACGCATAATTGCGATTTTTATAATAGTGGGGGGAACCGCAAAACCCCCCCCCCCCGCTCAGCAAAATTCCCAACCACAATATTGACTTGTGGTTGATACATATTTTCGTATCACCCGCTGGATTAATTATTGTGGGTGGGTTTTTGCTGAGCGTACATGTTTGTACTGTCCTTAGTTAAGTTATATGTTAGTGCCGTTTCATTCATAATCTGAGCTCGCTAATACACTCGATAGGGGCTCTTCATTCATTGTATATAACCATTTCATTGTATATATGTTATATGTATATCCTCTAAACTTGGTAGATTGCCGTGGCAAGCTACGAGTTTAATGAGGACTGTGCTGTCCTTAGTTAGTTATATGTTATATGTATATCCTCTAAACTTGATAGATTGCGGTGGCAAGCTACGAGTTTAATGAGGACTGTGCTGTCCTTAGTTAGTTATATGTATATCCTCTAAACTTGGTAGATTGCCGTGGCAAGCTACGAGTTTAATGAGGACTGTGCTGTCCTTAGTTAGTTATATGTATATCCTCTAAACTTGGTAGATTGCCGTGGCAAGCTACGAGTTTAATGAGGACTGTGCTGTCCTTAGTTAGTTATATGTTATATGTATATCCTCTAAACTTGGTAGATTGCGGTGGCAAGCTACGAGTTTAATGAGGACTGTGCTGTCCTTGTGCCGTCCTTAGTTAGTTATATGTTATATGTATATCCTCTAAACTTGGTAGATTGCGGTGGCAAGCTACGAGTTTAATGAGGATTGTGCTGTCCTCCCTCTTGGGCCTCTAGACCGTTGTTTGGCGGGTTAGGGGCTCTCGTAGAGGGAATATTTGCCTAATGAACTTGGTAGATTGCGGTGGCAAGCTACGAGTTCTTGGTTGTGCTGTCCCTGAAACATCCCGACGAACTCGCTAATACACTCGATAGGTGTTCTAGGGATATTTTTTTTATTTTAAAGATTTATATATTATATAATGAACCATGAAAATATCAATGATGTAATTGTCGCTATTAAAAAATTGAAAAAAGATGGAATTAATATATCTGATGAACTTAATCCTGAAAAAATAGTTTCTGACTTTGAGATTTTACAAGAACGTAAAACCATGGGGACACACACACTATCATCTGAATACAGGCTCATGAAACGGATTCAATCGGCAATGTTTCAGTCGCTAGCTACCGTAGAAGATGATCATGTGAAGGAGTTCGTTCCTCTTTCTACCGCCGTAGAAAGAATTAAGTCGTTATTATCCCACGAGTATGAGGCAAAGAAAACGATTAGTACTCGCATAAGACTATTAAGAAAAATAATGTCAGAAGGTAACTTCGTTACTGGTGAAACGATCCAGAGTAACCTCGTTACTGGTGAAACGATCCAGAGTAACCTCGTTACTGGTGATAATGAAAATGAAAGTTTTGGTAACTGGGGTCCATGTCAACGCTGACCACGTGTATTGGTAGTCAAAATCAAGAAAGTTCTAACCTTGTCAAATTGTTCCTAATAAATTTTATTTATTATAAATTTTATTTATTAATAATATTATTTTTACTGAGGATTTATTTTTTTTTTACTAAAATCAAGAAAAATGCACGAATTACTTGATTCTGACGGGGTAGTTGGTAGTCAAAATCAAAGAAAAATGCACGAATTACTTGATTTCTGACGGGGTAGTTGGTAGTCAAAATCAGGAAAATTGAGCAATTTCGTTGTATTTTAGTAAAAAAAAAATAAAAATCTCAGTAAAAATAATATTATTAATAAATAAAATTAATTTATAATAAATAAAATTTGTTAGGAACAATTTGACAAGGTTAGAACTTTCTTGATTTTGACGGGGTAGTTGGTAGTCAAAATCAAGTAATTCGTGCATTTTTATGTTTCTGAGGGGGTAGTTGGTAGTCAAAATCAAGTAATTCGTGCATTTTTATGTTTCTGAGGGGGTAGTTGGTAGTCAAAATCAAGTAATTTGTACAATTTCAGTAAAAATCAGGAAAATTAATAAATCCTATTTTTTTTGTGATAGAAATTTTAATTTTACTTTCATCGACTAGCTTTTTTAGTTGCCTGGGCCGATTAATTTGTACCAAACACAAATTTGTGCTAGTAATAATAAAATATTTTTTTAAGTTGATCGAATTTGAGTCTGATCTCTGTTACAAATGTTCTTCTAACTGTTAAGAAATCCTCGCGTGTAAAACCCTCCATTACATGAAGATCTACGACAAAAGTCCTTAGACAGAAATCCTTACGACGGAAGTCCTTAGACAGAAATCCTTAAGACGGAAGTCTTACGACTTTACATACAGATTTATTACAAGCTCTTCTTCACGTATGTCAATTAAGCGATTAAGGTGGTCTGTGAGTTTAAAATTGATTCGTGTTAACATATTATTGTGACACCGTAAATACACAGGATTAGTTGGTTCTTGCACGATTAAACTTCCAGGGGGAACTTGTGGTGTGAACGTGTACAGGATGTATCCTTGTTGAGCTTGATTTGATCTTCCGAGATCTATTTGATAGCTGCCATCGATTACGTCACAAACCAGATTGACCGCGACCGTCGGTGTTATATTAACGATCCCCGGAGATACGTGTCTTCCACCGCCGTGTGGATCATTATCATATCTGAGAACAACTGCTAATGGTGCTAGTTTTTTCCACGCATCGAGTATTTTAGGAAAAAACTCATCAATGACATCACTGACAGATTTTCTTAATTTATCCGGATTATAATCAGGAAACTTAAACGTTACAATGTCAGCTTCGGGTATTTTGTACTTGGCTGCGAAGGATTTTTTATAATCGCTTGATGACTTAAGAACCATATCTCTAATTCTGTTATAGATAACTTCAGAAGAATTAACTATATAATTTAAAACTTCTATGTACCTAATAATATTATCGCGCGCAGATGTTGAATCAAATAAATACTCTTGAAAACTATCACGTAAATTATTTACTTGTATTTCATGGTCTAAGTTTATTGAAGCAAATATAGAATCAATATTCAAAGCAATAACACGTTCATTAAGATTATACAAAAGAGCTCTAGGATCATATACAGGTGCTCCCCCCCTCCATCCTGGTTTTACTTCTATGTAATCTAGCCATTCTGAATTCATTTTAATATCATGACGAAGACTGGTCTTTGACGTAAAATCATCCCGAGTTGGTTCTGGTGGTCCTTCATACACCCTGGGAATTTCAGGCCATCCTAGCACTGATCTGATTGAAGATTGATAAATATCAACTGCATAATCAGGCGAGTTTATTTCAACCGTCGAGGACAGGGTGGGTTCATGAACATTAATTGATATTTTTGATTCTTTTCCTGTTATTGATTTTATTCTACGCGCAAATTCCTCACTGATCTCTTCAATCTCATAACTGCCGGTTGGTATTCCAACAACAACCCAGTCAGGTGTTCCATCGGGTTTGTTCTTGTTAGTAAATACGAGCGAATTATTTGCTGGTGTACCATTAAATGATTTTGATCTGATATTTGGCCAGCTGTAATATACTCGTAATTGTGCTAGTGCTATTTCTTTTACTGGAATTGCAATAGGAAAATTAACACTAAATTCAGGATTAATTGAACTTACCGAGATCATCGTTATCTTTGGCGGAGTTGTGTTGGTCACGATCTGCTGGAGTAATTCTGTCATTATTGATACTTGTATCTTTAATACCTTCATCGTATATTTTGGTTATCATTGAAAATTCGAAATCAGATATAATTCCATCACTGAGACTTGCTGATAACAACGAGGATAATTTCGAGTATGCTACCGTCGCTGTATGTAATTTTATTTTGTAATCGGATAACTTTTCGTTCGTACAAGTACATATTTTTTTTGTGATGATACCAAGCACACCTGCAATAGTTGTTGCTGCTGAAATACAGATAGTTACAGCTACTGGTGCCATCGTTGTCAACGCTGATAATATTACACCGGTTCCAGCAACAACAGCGGATACTGAATAAACAATCACATCAACGATAACCAATCGTCGTCGATATTTTTTTACTTTTACTGTATATTGATCAACTTGATCTTTTAGCGCAGCCTGCCATTCACGCGCTTGATTGTATCTGTATTGTGCACCGTCCATATATATTTTTATGCAGTAACCAATTGAGGTGTTTCAGCTACAAATTCCAAACACCACCAGAAGGATGTTGCGGTTAATTTCTTATCAGCTGCTTCCAGAATAAATATTTCTTCGGTTCCGTTATTTAATACAACAGATACAACCCCGGAAAACCTGTCGGTGGAATGACGCCATGGAAACGTTGTAAATATTTCAAATTTTGCAGCACTAAACACAGACAGCCTGTACACGCCAGTGACTGTTGCGGTATATTTGATAGTATTATTTTGCTGCGACCATGTTGCAAATCCCGATGATACCGTGCATACGATGTTTGTAATATGCCCGGGAGTTATTCCAGCTGGAATTTTAATCAAATTGGTTTTATTGATAATCACAGGAATTCCCGCTACGACGTCTAGCTGTGTTCGTTTGATCGTGTCTAGGTTACTTTTGATATCAGAAAGTTTTATATCGATGACGGAAGGAGTTCCAAAGAACTTATTTATGGCATCATCGGTTTTTTGAAAATTTCTTCGAAGCCTTGTAAAACCGGTTACGTGAACGTCATATTCGGCCCGCAGCGTGGATAGTTTTCCATCCACGTCGTCGACGTATAGTTTGTTTGCGACGTCGTTGTCAGATTTTGGAGCTGTTACAGCTACTATTTTGTTCCCGTTCATGCTAAGTTCACCTGTCATTGTGTCACCGGTGTTTCTCACGCGATTAGCAACACTTTTTGCAATTTCATCTCTGATGGTTTTAAGTGACATACTTGAATCTCTGATTCTACCACCGTCAGTAAACACGGGAATATTATCCGTAACTGCACCAAGTACTCGCCGGACTATATCATTCCATTTGATATTGCTGGTTTTTAGTTTACCATATCGATCTTGAAAAATAACAACTTCATCTGGGTCAACTCCAGCCAGGTTCATGATATCAGCGAGGTCATCCCTGGTCGCATAGTTTGACAGATCAACGTCGGATTTTATTTTCTTACTAGTAGAATGTCTTCCGTAAATGTCAACCATTATAATAAGATCCGTTGTTTAAAATGCTTTACGCGCAACAAATCGGTTGCTTGTATAATCGTGCACGACTTTATGTGGCGGCCTGGATGATTTTGATATAGCGTCGAGTACATTAATTACTTCACGGCCGCATATTGGCGGATCTGTCATTGTTTGTGTGGGTAGCGTTGAATACCAAACTTTGGAACCTCTGGTTGTTGCGTGGAGTGGTGCGACATACTTGATAAATTCAACAGGTGGAGCTAACCCGTACGAATCAAAATAAACAATTCCACGCGGATCAACCGCGTATGATACCCAATGAGTACCGGGTCCGGAACGTTTGTCAAGATTAATAATACCTGTTTCTAGTTTGTTTGGTTGTTTCGGTAATTGATCTCGCATAAAAACACCTCTAAAGGCAGATATTTTTAATTTTTTAGCAGCATCAAGTAAATCAAAATTTGATGCTGGAACGTCTAACGAAATGATCCTGGAAGCCTTAGGCCTCTCCCCCAACGAGATCCCGGTAATCTTAGACCGCGTCCCTTTTTTTTGTATCCTCGCCCTGTTGCTTTCTTTAGTGCCATTCCAGCGGCTGTTCCAACAGCACCTAACGCGGCTGCTTTTGCTACGGCTGGAGCAGCCGCAGCTATTAATGCCGGAATGGCCGCGACAAGTGGAAATATACCACCCGTTTTAACCATGTCTTTGATGGCGCTCGGGGAGAGATGGAATTGAACTCCAGTTTTTGATTCTAGGGCTTTATTGAAATGTTTAATCTGATTATTTGTCAGCGATAATTTGTTTGGACCACCACTAATATGATCTCGTTTTAGTGATATTTTAGTTCCGCATTTGTTGGCGGTTTTTGATTGAAGCTTTTTTACCTGACCAGGAGTCAGAGTAACATTAACATGACTATACGACATTTTTATATAAATAATATTTTTCTAAATAACACGATTAAAGATTTTCCACCGGTGCATCAACGACCCTCATTCGACCACTGCCACCTTCAAGTAACATGGCCTTGTCGCTAAGTATGACCGCGATCGCTCTGTAGAAGCCGGGAACAATTGGTGGACCAGCTATATCAGGAGGAGGGTTAGTAACATGAGCTCGAAAGTGTATATCAACAACAGTTTGTTTGGATAAATCAAGATGTTCTAGTGAAAAATAATAAATCGGATATAGACCTGTAAAATCTAGTTGTGATATTTGCAACCCGGTATCTATATTTTGATCACGTCCCATGAATGACATTAAACGATGATATGCGCGCTACATGATTTTGAACAAAATTTAGTTGTATATCCTCGGCTGGTTCTTGATGTCCATTTATCCGTAAGGAAACTTCATTAACTCCAAGGTTGTCAAATATCATATGTGAACGTTCTTGATTATTCGTCCGAGCATTATCTTGTAATGCAATAAAAATATGTCGTGGTGCAGAAACACCCTGTTGTGATGCTATATGCCATGTAAATAAACCATTAATATTGCTTTGAGCAGCATCTGTGGTTACTGTTAACCATGATAGCAATGATTTACCGCCTTGATCCATAAAAGATAGTAATTTTTGTTCCTCAGTAATAGATGGAGTCATTACTGGCATCCATAGTGAAAGTTTTGATATATTTACTTTACCCTCGGCAACACCAGCACCTCGCCAGATTGCATCATTATCATCACTTTTTCTTACGAGCACAATTGTGTGTTTAGCTCCAAAGATGACTTTTCTAACATTTCTGCAAAATCCAAAGATGTGAGATAATGGAATTGCACACGAAAAATTTCTATTATCTCCCGACAGCGCTGCTCGGCGTGTTGCAAATCCCAGGTTGTAAGTCGCATCAACGCTTCCTATAATATCAAAAGCAGCAGCTGGTCTGGCTGCGTGCTCAAAATCAACTGGTTGTGCATCGGCAGTACCTGCTGGTGTCAGTACTTTGGTATACTGAACATGATCAGCGTTGTTGGTAATATCCTTAGCAAACATCATTGTTGGACCAGCTGATCTTGTAAAGTCGTCAGAATATCTCGCCAGACCAATTATTGTTGTAGCAACGTCGACATCATTCTGAATTGATTCAATATTTTTTCCATCAATCATGTATGTGGCGCCACTAAATAATGCCATGATCCCGTTGTTGACAAAACCAACACGCAAATTAGCAGCATGTGGCGTATTAGCTACAACATTCGTTACAAGTCTACCTTCTACTTCAATAAACGCCTCAGCGGGCAAGAAATATCTACTTGTATCATGAACCTGTAATTCGATTCTCCCCCCCCCCCCCGCTGATTTGGTAGTCTTGCGTCATAGGAATAAAATTGATAATCACGTACTGACTCGTACTTAAGGACAGGTGCCTCCATATCAAATGCTGGGTCTGATTCGCGCCTGAACATTTTTATTATAGTTACCATTTTTCCAAATGATGATCATCGTCGACGAAGACCACTTCCTGCTATTAAATTTGCTGTTATATTTTTTTCTGCTTCTTCAGATATCGCCGCTAGTTTTTGATTTGCAGCCTGATTTATTATTTTACTTACGTCTGTGGGCATCACCTCAGTACTTGCCAGTTTCACCGGTGGTTGTTGTTTTCGTCGCAATAATCGTGCTAGTCTTTCTTTGATCGCCGAGAACGCTTTACCAGCAACATTGACAATTGCACCAGGAGCTTTATCACGAACAATATCAATAGCCTTCATCGATAATTGTTTTGCAACAGGCGCTACTTTTGGAGCTATCCTCGTGAATAATCCCCGAATGACATCACCAAGTCCATTTCCGTAAATAACACTATAGATTGGTAATCGTGAGTTTACCGCTCTAACCTGTGTGGGTTTACGATGATTATCATGCACAATCATCTTATTTTATTTACCATTTATCTAACAACTAGTCATCAACGAGCTCATCAATAAGTTCTCGGTAAACGCCGATATCCATGATACCACCTTGAAATAGTCGCCGACAAATATCAGCTGCTTCATTGGTTATTTCTGGTGAATTATTTCCAGCACGTTTTCCTCCTATGAGAACTTCTAACCATGACACGTCATTGATGATATTATCAGGACATAAACCACGTCCTGTTTTAGGTTCATCTTGAGGTGTTTTAAATACTGGTGGTTGCATTATCGGAGTAAGTACTTCAGTGGTGGCCGGGAGTGAGTCACCTTCTCGAAATCCATGTGGTGAACCTGTCGGTGTAAATGTTACAACCGGTGAAGAAATTTTACGTAAAGGCGAAGAAATTTTCTTCGAGGGGAGTAATTCAATTAGCTCTTTAGTCCTTTTAATTTCCGACTTCAACCTTTGCTGCGGCGAAGAAGATTGTTGTTGTTCTATTTGTTGCAGAGGTGGAGGAAGCTGATACTGGGAGAATTCTTCTTGTTCTAGTTGTTCCCGTCTCTCTCTATAAAGTCTTTTTACTTCTTCATTAAGTCTTTCGTATTCTAGACCTCTAGCTTGTTTTTTGTTGTAATATACGCGATATATCCATTTAATGAAATTATCATCATTTGTTTTTTCATGACGGGGTTTTAAAATACTAGATTTATTAGATATATTATCTAATATCATCTCAGGTAATCTCTCTCTTTCAGTTTTTCTAATTTCCTCAACAACTCCTTCGTTAAATCTTGCAATTAATTCTAAGTTTTCTCCTGCTGATTTGGGTCCAGATGCAAGTTTTTTTCTCACATCGGCGACTTCAGTACGAAGTTCTCCAATACCTTCAAGTATTTCCTCACCAACAGGTGGAGGTTGAGCCGCGGCTATGTCAGTTGGAAGGTCTCGTAAAATCTTCTTTGCCTGTTTAGTTCTTCTTGCTATTTTTTTTGATACCGGAAGAAGATCTTCTTTGATGACAGTTGCAACTTTCTCAGTAGCTGCAGTGACGGGCTTAAACAGTTTTTTAGTGTCCTCTTCATACTCAACTTTTGCTTCTTGCTGCGCTTGTAGATTTTTTCTAAATGAGTCTTTGACAGGAAGAAATTTTTTAATTGCTTCTAATCGTTCTCGAGCTGTTCTTGCAGTATGAGATTCTGGATGTACCATTTTATTATAACATAATAATTTAATTAATATCAGCAGAAGAGGAGCAGCAGAGAGGGCTCGTCTACAATTCTGTTTGGGACAAACAATAATCGTAGACGTGGTAATTGACCTCTATGAAGGGTCACTATTTTTTTTTGGTCAAACACAAGGGTGACCACTCCCTTAAGTGGTCTGTTCACCCTCTCTGCTGCTACATGTTGCCATTTCATTTTTATCTCAACCATGAAGCGTACAATCTGGTATCGGCGGCACGATTTACCCAAATACACTTAAAAACTGCCCAAATATACCCAAATACACCCAAAATACTACTAAAATACTCCAAAATGCTGTCCAGAAACAAGCATGTGATAAATTTACAACTAAAGAGATTTTTAAATTCATTGCAAAGTTAAGTTCAACTAGCAATAAAAGCAGTACAAGCTTATATAATTTACTTCACAATGCATTACTTAATTAGGTACATGTACATGTTAGAAAATGTTTATTAACTATCGGTGCTTTATATCTGTTATCCGTTCAGCTCTTAGTCTTTTCCGTTGGCCCGGTTTTCGTCCGGCAGTTTGTTTAGTTCACTTGCACTTGTGTGTTCCATTTGATGAATGGACATGGCTTGACTCGGCTACTGTGGCGATCGGAGCAGCCAGAAATGTCTTGAAATTTTTTTCTTCCCCCTTTAACTATCTGAGTACCAGATTTGTTTGTCCAAAATAAACGAAAGAGACTGACCAAAACTCCTGTAGTTGCCAGCACCATACAAAGCTCAACGTAGGTCTATGATCTGCGTTTTTGTAACGGAAGACAATCTGTCTACAAGTTCTGGGAGCTTTAGCTGTTTCCACTCAGTGGCTTGTTTTAAGCGATTGTTCAGGGACTGTGCATTGTTATTGGTTCATAACTTAGAAATGATATTTATTTTAATGGTTGGTAAACATGTTTTAACATTTTACCTTTGAAATATGGTTCATAATACGTTTTAAATTTCGGATATTTATCGAAATATACAGAGAGTTGTATTCTCGCTTTGAAAACTAGAGGTTGTCTTTACTAAAAACTAAGCCCTCCTTGTCTTTACTGAAGATTATATTTATAATCTTCCCCCTCTCTTTATCATCAGAACAGAGTTTTGAAGAAAATGATTAATGTTATTTTTCAAATGTTTTGTACACAGCAGATAATTTGCTTTGGGGAAATTGTTTGTTAATGAATTTCTTATTGCTTTCTCATCATCGGTTCCAAACGTCAGCTTTTGTGAGTCTAGATTTTCCCTAACATGTGAAAAGAAATGGTGATAAGTACGCTGCTCACCATCACAGTGATGACAAAGAGGTCATAGAAAAATTGGATACTGGTTAAATTTTCTGCTAACCACACTTCTGTTCTTATAGCACATTGTTGTTACAAACACTTTAAGAAGATTAAACGTTCTGTCGATGCTGATCACATTGACTTCCTCCTCATAGCAGTTTTTCTTTCAGTCTAATATTTGATCGTCAGTATATAAAATTATAATTGGTTGTTTTCCTTTCATCATTGTAACTCTCTGGACGAAATGGTTGTTATGTAGCTCGCCCTCAGTATTGTTTCCATGCACCCTCTGAGGTATTTTCTTTTTGTTTTCTCTGTAGATTTTATCCTGGAGTTGGCGACCTTATTTAGAGGCCATGAAACTGTTATCATCAGCCATCTGGCTGACCACTTCCGCCGCCTTCTTTCTCTCCACCTTTTCGTATGCCATTTGGAGGAGTTTTTCTTGGGTATGATTCACTTTTTTAGTTTCCATGCGGAAGATCTGAATTTGAATTCTTTACACCTACATACTCAATCACTGCGAGGGTTTTAAATGGCTAAACCATTCGGGTGCTTCAGTTACAGTAGTAACTCTCTTCCTGTAGCTCTCGTCGTCTTTTACCTTGGTGTAGTAGCGATGCAGAGTTAATACATTTGTGGCTTGAGGATCAGTTGAAACAGGTGCTGCCTTTTTTCCACGATCTTTTTCAGGCAAAGGTGACCATTTTACTTGAACATGTTTTTAAATTTGTTGTCCTTGGTTACGACGAATACCAGGTTTACAGTGGTACCTAAGTTTGAATCCCATGGCACACAATTGTCCGGAAAGTCGTTGCGTTTTCCCCCTTCACTCTGTTGATGCCTTAATACAACGTGAACAATACTTTTGTGTCCCAAAGGCACTCTATCTGCTGGCGCATCTTCACTTAAAAGCATTTTAAATAGTTCGTCGTTTTCCAAGAACCTGTTTCCTGGATTTTCCTTAACTTTTTGGCGCTCGATAGTACGGGGTACAAAGGCAAGGGCCTGGTCTGTTTCTTTGGTGAAAATATATATCTGCTTCATTATTACTGTCCGCATCAGTTGAATTTTGAACATTATCGAAGTTCGATCACGACAATTCACTTTCCAGTGATATTAATGATACACTAGAGCAACATTCTTTTTTGGGGGGGGGGGGGGTAAACTCCCTGTAGATGCCACTGAAGTGGAGGATGAAAGTCTGCGTTTGTGGCTAGCATTATATTCAACAGTATTGTCATCCGTTGATGGATACACTAACTTATGAACCACATGAATAACAACTGCGAAGTGGTTGACCGCGTACCACTTTCCCGGTCCTGGTGTTGGTACGACTCCATTCTTGTACCAAAGGATTTCTATTGGCCGTCTGTTCTCAAAATCTCCAGATGGTTGGAATTCGGTGTTCAAAGTTTTATAGGCGATATAGTTTTTTCCCGTTTGCGTATGGGTATATCACTCTTATTTTCATGTTAACCGCATTTGCCAAAGTTATAATTGTCCACGCATTGGAGAATATTCCGATAGCGGCAGAGTCTAGACAAGACTGTGGGTAACTGCTAGAAAGCAATTGCATTTTAGGTCTCTGTGGATGGAACATGTATTGTTCCCAGCTTGTAACAAGTTTTATACACGAGTGGTACGTTAGTTTCACTTACATGGTTTCGTTACAACAAAGCAAGCTAGAGACGGTATTAAAGAGGCAGTCTCCATCACGACTTGTGGTCAGGGGATTTCCAGTTATGTTGTCGACGTAATTGTCCATCACCTCAGCTTCGACTGGATCAACGTCTGGCAAATAAGATGTTGGCTCTTCTGGAATTTGTAATTTCTCTTTGAACATTAGCTCTTGCTGAACAGCCACATTTATTTTCTTTATGTTCTTTGATGCAGCCGCATTAAAATAGTCGATACATACTGGAATTAATGCAAATTCTGAGTTGTTGAGGCATTGGAAAAAATGCCCATTAGGTCATGAATAACGCGCGTTGACAGTTAAAGCCGGCACAGACAATTTAAAATGAAAACGGTGTCTTCTTTGTTTTCTTTAAATACCTAGTTGCACCGAACATTGTAATGAATTATGTTAAATATTCAATAAAACAATTTGTCAAAACATCGGCATATCATCATCATTTTTTGTAAAGCAATTTTTGTAATTTAAAACATATGTTGATACAACATTTAAGGTATAGTGTTATGAAGTACTTCTGTACTCAGATTGACACGTGTTATCGCCTGTTACAATCACACGTAGTTGAGTACATACACGCTACACTCAGGTTGCATTGCGGCGCTACAGAGACAGTTCAAATGATTTTCAACAACACCTATGTAAAACTTAAGTTGTCCTATGTTGTTTGCTTGGCAAAATCATCTGGCAAGAGAGCCTAACCAATATACTCATTGAAAAGCCACGATGTTGACTCTAAAACTCTTGTGACGGGGCAGCGCACATTTGTGGACTGATTTGTATATAAACTGTATATGTATCGTACTTAGATGCAACGAAAAGAAAACTAAACTAAATCTTTTTATCTCTTTGTCTTTTTCATGTTAGTTCTATGTGTAAATGTTAAAAGAAAAGAATTAAAGAGATTTTAATCTCTTTTTTTTCTCTTCACTTTGTTTATATGTCAATATTAAGAGTTTTGATATTATTTATCAATTTATTCATTTATTATCTTTTTATACTTACACATCTTAAATTGCGGATTCATGTATTAATAGCTAAATAATATGCATTGGGAAATCAAAATTACTTTCATGCATGTAAAACCGATAGGTATTAAATTAAAAATTATGGGACATAAAAAGCAGGATCCCGGGTAGACAAACGTGTAGCAAATTCTTAACAAGCTATACAAACGAAAATAGTTCAGTACAATGCTATCCAATATCCTTTTTTAATTTTCTTTGCATGTCTTTGTATGTGTTTACTTTTATGACCGATATTGCTTTAATTGATCATTTTTTTCTTTCAGATTTAAAATCAATTTACTGCATTATTATTAAATGAGATACAATATTTAACAAATAATGATAAGCAGATTCCAATGTTTGTTTGACAAAAGACACTTTTCAAATATTAACACTAATATAATACATCGGTGAGTTGAAATAGACATTGCTAAAAATAGGCAATATAGCATTATAGTAATACAATAATTTTAAAACAGTATTCTCACAGAGAGTGCTATAAATATACACACATGAATTAATTTAAGCCCCATCTGATGTGAAGACTGTAAATTACGCTATAAACTTCACCTGGTGCGATTGACTTGCAATGTCGTATGATCAGTTTGTATCATAATTATGGCAAACATCTATGTTCTTTTAGAGAAATCTAAATATTAGACAAATAAATTATTTAAATTTGCGCATACGCTGCATTTTGTCTTAGATAAAATGGTCATTGAATCGGTTGAAAATCTATGATACTACATGATGATTATTCACATAATTAGGGGTCTATAAAAAATGCTTTGAGAAATGAAAGTAGTTTTTGCGTGTGCTTAACCTAAGTAATTTAATTCTTTCAAATTTTAACGTAAATACCGATCCTTACATTCTGCAGTCGATGCATGGCAATCAGGTAGTCAAACTCATTATCAGTGCACGACACGACACGCACGCGTATTCCATCCAGATCAATGTTTCCTCACATTTTCAATTCATCGTCCGAGATTTCTTGGTATTTGTTATGAAACCAGTTCTTACACAAAAAACAACATTTAACATAGTCATTTGAACAGTTTGATTTTTGCATCCAACACATGGAAACCTAGCTTCGCGTTCTTTACTGAAATTAGCCATGATTAACGTAAAAATCACCAATGCAGAACAAAGAAAACAAGTAATTTGCAGTATTTAAGCTTTGGTTCAAAATGAGAGGCGAGCTGATGAAACTTTAAGATTATATACCTTGCATTTGATTACTTGCAATTAACAGTAATGTTTTGTTCAGACAGTTTTTTAATAATAAAAAATACAAAACTTGAAACTCGTCCTATTTCCAAAGAAAACATGCTAGCAATTTTCAGTACTCAACATGCAGTCAAAAACAATTCGAGGCTGATTATAGCAGGTTGCTGGTGAACAAATATTAATTTAGTAAATGAGAGCTTGCCGCTCGATCACCGTTTTCGGCATTTGCTTTCTTTGGTTTCATTTCTGTAATCATCGAAAAGAAGTACTTGCGTTAGCTTATTCTGTTCGGGAATTTCTTTCATTTCATTTTATGCGATTGCCGACAATATACTTGTTATTATGTTCTAATATTTATAATTAACTCCTGGCCTCGACTGCCGAAGGGCCGAGTTATCTTTCTGTTATTCAACTCGTACCAAGTGGTCATTATTGAATGATTCTGGTTAAAGAAAACATTAAGAATGTTTCTATTTTTGCATTTAGTTCATTCGATCACAAAAGTGTTTCATTCGTTTTTTTATCAGTAAACAGTCTGGAATGATCCTCATCACGTGAAATTTATTTTGACTGAATATAAATTTAGTTGAACATGTTTGACTGATTTAGTATATAAATATAACAGTGAAAAGAGACAGTTATAAGAGAGTAAATTCTAAGAATCAGTTCGAAAAGATCAGACACCAAGTTATAAATAGATGTGTTAGCAATATCAACATTTGTGCTGAATTGGATTTCTCGTTAGCATTCTTCTATATACATATGCATGTATCCAAGGATTAAGGCCAAAGGTAACGATTTTTGCATATGTATCATACATTATAAATATTGGTGTTATTTATTTTATTTTATCGTTTGACAATATAAAACATTATAGCATATTCAATGCAAACATGGACAGTAGGAAGATCTTTGGTCACGGTCAATGGAAATAGGGATTATCTTATGTAATAATCCACAAACAAATATGTCAATGGGTGATAGTATAAAACATATAACTAGTTATTAATTTTATAGAATAAAGCTATCAAGTACTGGGAGAGGGGGAAATAAGGGGCCTGTATATAAAGGAACCTCAGAGAACGATTCATCCAAGAAAGTAGCAAATTAAGAGAAACCACCACAACAAAAACGATCGTATAAATATACTTTCTTTTTAAAATTCTTTGATTTTTTTATAAGGAAAACCAACACATAAATATCAGAGGGTGGGAACACGAACATATAAAAGCCTTTGAACGTTTCGAACAAAGAGCCATGGGGGGGGGGGACACACTCGAGGCCAATAGCTAATTATATCTAAATGTGGAAGGTGTGCCCACAAAAAATTAACATTATTCAGGAATATAGATATCTGCAATTAAACATGCAAATTAAGAACATATATGTCGTCCCGGACTTAGTCGATAATTTCCAAGCAAAAGGTAATTGGAGATGTTCGTTACGTTTCGTACACAGAATTTCTAATTGCTTTAGTACTTTAACGTATTTCATTTTGACCCAGAACTTAACTTTGCAATGAATTAAAACTTTATTTAGTGGTAAATGTGTCACGTGCTTGTTTCTGGACAGTATTTGAGAGTATTTGGGCAGTATTTGGGTATATTTGGGCAGTATTTGTATGTATTTGGTGATATTTGGGTGAATTTGGGTAAATCGTGCCACCCAACTGGTACAGTGTACATCTCACCGATGTTAAAACTCGAGCCTCCAGTCTTCCCATAAACATATGATCCTATGAGTGGGCCATATTTGCATCCATTGCAGTTCTGCAGATTTGGAGATAGATGTTTTCATTAAATACAAGGTAACCCAGTTTCAAGACTAATTTCAGAAGACTAAGCAGGAAACGAGTACGTGTCTTCTACAGTTCTTGTTTCCCACGCTTATGTACACGCGTGTATCACTTCATTATGCGGTATGTTAATATGCAGGTATATAACGTCTTAGGAAACAAGCATTATAGATGGCGGTAATGGTTTACATGATTTGCCTTTGATGAGATCATCTGTAGTGTCCTAAATCTAGGATGGTAGTTTGTGGTCATGTGGTCTCATGAAAAATCCAGATATTCTGATATCCATTCTGTGGGATGCCTATTCCTGGAAATTATAGATTTTCTTTAAATGTGGATTTTGGTGGATCCCGACATCGCATAAGTGTCTATTTGATTAATTTACGTATTCTTCCCTCTTCATAACGACTACAGAGGTGCCATTATGTACAGGGCCCCGAGTGGCCGAGTGGTCTAAAGCGCTGTTCGTTACAGATCACTGCCATCTCACCTCTGTCTGCGTGGGTTCGAGTCTAGGATTCGGCCAATGTGGGTATGTGAGAAAGCTTGCCAGTAGCTTCTCGAGGGTCGGTGGTTCTTTCCGGGGATTTCCCGGATTCTTCCTCCACCATTAATACTGGCCGCCATGTATAGCCTATCGTGTGCTGGAAAATGGCGTTAAACTCTACAACAACAACAACCATTATCTACAGATTTGATTATGACTTCTGTTCGATTTTCCATGGTTATAGTCTTCTTTGTTCAAGTTTGGATATCAATTAGCATGGTTTAAGTGCACTGATGCGACGTTTATAATGGACGTTAAGGGGGCCTCTAGATTTGTAATTCAGTTTCTTTTGCGGGGGGATCTAATTACTTTTCCTTCAGAACATGAGTAATATTTACGGCAAAAGTCGTAAAAATAATTTTTGTTGTTGCGTTTACATCTGTCGTATATCTTACAGCGGAGACAGAAAATCAAACCTATCGATACAATTTTTATTTCTGCCCCTGTATGTCGTGCTTTTGAGACATTAAGAACGGTGTGAGTATCAAGTGAAGCTGTTCTTTCTGGACTGTATACGTGTTTTTCTTTCCCAGTGATTTTCTTCATTTCAGAGGAATGCTCCTTAGTTGAAGGTTTTCAAAGACAGTTAGTTGGTTGTAGGTTGCATCTTTTAATTTTTCTTCCCCTTTGTTTAGCTGTTCAGAGGGATTTATTGGTGTGAAAATGTATGGCCAGTCTGCAGAAGGTATATATATATATATATATATATATATATATATATATATATATATATATATATATATATATATATATATATATTGCTCTTGAATGGTACGTGGAACTACGTTTAAATATAACTGAATGATAACATATTTCTTTACTGTGTCTAGGTGGTTCAAATTAGAAATGCAGTCCCACGATATTTCTATTATAACCTGGGTACAGAGGACAGCGCCAGTTTCTCCGACGGCAGCAAGGGGATCATTCTTCAATACAGCGCTAATGCGATAATGGAAAATACACTCAGGTGATGTTTGCTTTTAGCATTTAGTTTATCTATCATGTTGTGTACATAGAAGATGTATTTCTTTTCCTACATGAATACGGGATATAGTTTGATATGATAGAAAATCTTTTAATTTTCACATAAGATACATTTTTTATTTGTGAAAATATAAGAATAAAAAAAATATTGAAAACTATTTAGCACATCATGTTCTATATTTGACATTTAAATATTTAATAGTTTTATCACTTAACTATTGTTATTTACGTTTATAAGTCCCATATTATATACACCGATCCGGTGGCCTAGTGGTTAGAGCGTCCGCCTCGGATGCGGGAGGTCGTGGGTTCGATGCCCAGCCGAGTCATACCAGAGACTTTAAAAATGGTACTAACAGCTGCCTCGCTTGGCGTCTTGGCGTTCAGCATTAAGAGGTTAGTGTTAGGACTGGTCGGCCTGGTGTCAGGATAATGTGACTGGGTGGGACATCATGCTACATGTCTGCGGCATGATGCCCCAGTGCTAGACATCACTATAAACTGCCACATTGCAGACATCGTAGCGATATGACTGAAAAATTGTTAAAGCTACGTTAAAAATCAAAATCACATCAAATCACACCCATATTATATATTGATAGCTTACTTATAATACCTGTTAATTATGTCACACATTATGTGAACACGTTGTACAATTTAAAGGGCACTGTTCTTAATATACTTATGTGAAAAGAAAATCTTACATTTGTGCTAATTTTAAATTAAATTGTTTTAGAATATTGAGTAGTTTCCTTCTTTTCTGAGCCTTGGTAAGAAAAAGAAAGATTGAAATTCTTCACCTAGTTTAATAAATTTGAAATTATATCTCTTGTAATATTTTTTATATTACACTGCCGATTTCTGAAAATTCACACGCCTGGGAAGGCACGGTACCTCATTTAGTATAGCGTTGGTCACGTAATCCTAGTGTCGCTGGTTTTATACCAAGTCAGACCGGTTCGGGTCGGCTGCTACGGCGTGTCCTTGGCAAAGGCGCATAGTTCCTATTTCTCGGCAACAAATAGGCAATACAGTTATGAAAAGTGCCGCTAAAACAACAAACGATTCAGTTCCTTTAAGCTTGATGCCAAAACCATTAGCGCTTTCACTAAGGGCAACGCTATATTTTATATAATATAATGTGCAGCTTAATAATATATATATATATATATATATATATATATATATATATATATATATATATATATATATATATATATATATATATATATATATATAATGGATATTTTCTAAGAGGTGTTTATAAAATTATCACTGGTTTTGCATGTTAATTATTGGGACAATTGAATATTTTTGTATTTTATAGATCTTTTCTAATTTATGCTGTGAACATATCTCTTTTTCAGGACTTCTTATTTCACACTGATTTGTGATGAGAGTCAAGAGGGACAACTCACTGCACTGGGGGAGAGAGGCACACAGGCAATTTATGTAAATCAAAAACTTAGAAATTGTCGATATTTAATTCGATTTCTGAAAAAGAGTTATATTGTTAAAACCCATAATCTCAGACCACACTGAGCACATCTTTCTACCAAAACCGAATCAATTTATATTTGTATTTTAAAGACTTTTGTTCAGTAATTATGCTTAATTATGCTAAAACATCTTGCCAACAAAATGCAATTTTTTTCTTTCTGATTCATCAATTTAGAAATTTGAAAATTATAAAATTGATTTACACGTGAAAATAATAAAAAGTAATTATTATATCAATCTTTTATAGAGTGACTTTGCTCAATCTTCCTCTCTCGCAAATCATTTACTATCCAAAAACGTATGTAAACAAAATTGGAAGTACCGAATATACAATCAAGTATATCATCAATTATTATTAATATATTATTAATTATGATGATTATGATTATTATTATTAGTAGTAGTATAAATAAAACTACACATACCACATAAATATATTTCGTTGGGTCTCACAATCTTATTAGATTAGATAGTATTATGGCGATTAATTCCAGAGAATTTTCCTTCCGTTTTGTAAACGTGTAGTATATATTTTCCGTATTACAAATGGAGTCAGAATAATTAGTTGCTGTTCAACTGACATTAATGAGAAACTTCCCCAGATTGGTTCTGTGGAGGAAAAAAAAAAACACAACAACAACCCGCGTCTTCAGATTGGTTTTATATCTCTGTTCCACATATGCAGCTGTATGTATTTCATTATTTTTGTATCCTTTCCTCAACACTTTGACTACTTCCCAAAGTCGGACGTAGATCCAGATTTAATATACTAGTTATCTATCATTCTTTGAATGTATTAATCTTTAAACTGTGCCGATTCCGTAGAGCCAACTAACCAACAGGACATTTAGTAATATGCAATAAGAACCAGGTAATTGATTTGTATTTTTTATTATTCCCTGTATAGTTCCAATGACAATATGGCGATAAATCATATCAGCTTTGGAAAATATTATGTGCAATAATACAGTCCAGAGCTGAAAGAGAATGTGAAAAAAATAGCACGTGATACAGATACCTAATTTAAGCTCGAGGAAGAATAATGAATCAGTGCGGGTCATCTGCCATTCCATTTTAAACAAAGTCTCCAATATTGCCTTACTTGTTTAATGACAAATTAAACACTGTGATGCTAAATAAGTTATTGTGTAATTAATGTAACGTGTAGTCAGCTTAGTTCCATCGTTATAAAAATGTATATGGTGCCTCCAATTGCATACATTTGTATACAAATTTATATGGTACTTCCAACTGAATACATTTAAAGTGTGTGTTTTAGAAGATTCTTAATATTTTGTCATTTGCCATTACATGTTGATAAATATATTTAATGTCATTGTATTGGAAATTGTCATCACTGATTGGAAATTCTCTTAGACTTGGTTGTTTGACTCAAAATGTAAAACATCGCGTCTTGGACAAGACAAGTTTCTGGGCCTCGGAAACATACTGCTTGAAGGAATTTATTTGTGGCTGAGACATTTATACTTAAGATAGTTCTGATATTAGTAAACAATTACTAAAATAAACTCCTGTCGATTAATGCTTCCTGTATTACCTCACCTGATAAAAAGAACATTTATGGGTGAAAGGACAGCAATAACTTTTTCCAATTGTGCAATTTGCAGTATATCTATATGTACGTTTTAAAAAAAAATTTTGAATAGTTCGGCATCTTTACATAACTAGCATGGTTTTACTGCAACATAACTGAGTCCCTGCAAAATTATTATTTTTTTTTTACCTCCGATGTTTCCTGTTTTTGTGCTTACCCGTGAAGGAATGTTTCTTGCATTCAATAGAAAGCAGCAATTAAGTGTAAACACAATATATATTTTTGTTTAGTCTCTTATCTTTTGCAAACAGGTCTGACTCGGCCGGGTCGCATGCATATAAAAAGGTCAGTCCATGTTTTAAAAGGAGCACTCTTTTTTGAAAATACAACAGCTGATGTTTTAAATATTGTGTCCATATTAATGCCTAACATAAGAATAGTCTGGTTTATCTGAATTCGTAACTAATGCACTGAAAGTCATAAAGATCAAGAAAAAATGAACGAACTATATCAGGAACTCAACTGATATTATAATGCCAATATATCTTTCTCGTACAACCGATAGCAAACGATATAACCAGAAAATATACATTGTTGTGCAGCATGTGGATTACGATGTCACCATGACCATAACTTCACAAGGCTTTTCCACCATAACTTCACAAAGCTTTCCCACCATAACTTCACAAGGCTTTTCCACCATAACTTAACAAGGCTTGTACTCCATATTTTCACAAGGCTTGACCATCATAACATCCAAGACTTAACCACGACAACTTCACACAGTTTGGCGACCACAGTTTCTCAAGGCGTGGTCACAATAACTTCACAAGAATTTCACATTGCGTGGTCCACAATTCTCTTAATTATCATGAGCACAAAACTCAAGTTCATTCTCAAAACTCCCAAATCAGAATTGATGTATTGGAGTTCAAGAAAGTATGCAGTCTATGAGTAGGACTAAACTTAAGAAAATCCTATGATTCCAAGATATTTCTATTTATAGTGACCTACTTTCACGTTTTAGGATTTCAAGCTTACCCCCGAATTTCGTGCTCAAATGTTTTGAGCTTTCTGGGAGTGACTTTTACCATCGGAGACCTTTTCTCGATTTGTGCATATTAATTAAGATCAAGAACAAAACAAAGGTGCTCGATGAAATATGTAAACCTGACATGTCTTTGATTAATCATATCTCCCGATACATGCTAATGATAAAGGCATATTATTGTACATTAATCATTTCCAATGGAAACTAAGACGCTGTGGCATATTATATGTTGCTAGCAAAAGTTTCCTGTAACAAGGGAATGCATCACTGTCAAATAGCCACGACATAACTTTTAAATGTTCACATGACGCCATATTGGTTAACAAAACGAATGTAATATGCTATCAACTTTGTGACACTAAATTAGAAATAAACATATGTTTATGTACAATGTAATTATCTTTAGCGACAAAAACGAAAGTGGATTCTAACATCAGCTAGACAGTCCGATAATAGTCATTCGGAATAACATAGATGGTTCTGCGCCGCTGCGAAGACAATCTTTCGTTAATATGGCATATCCCAAAAGACCCTCTTTATCCAAATGTCCTTCTCCAAAAGGCCCCAAATATTCAACCGGAACCTCTCTACAAATCTCTGTCAAACTGTCCAGCACGCTATGATTGGCACCCGATCACAGTCAGTTTCCAAAGAGTCCTGATTAGAGCACATGGTTTTAAGTTAGGAGCATGTCCTTTTATAACTTATGTGATCAGTGAGTTTCGAAAGAACTCTGGTTTCTAAACCCCCGCAGGACACATGACCGACCCTATAGTTAGGTTGATATACCTCACCACAGGGTAAAGTGTTCCTGGCGTTTTCTGGCGAGTCCATTTAAAGAAATATATGTGCACGGGATTGATATGCATAATTTTACATTGTAGGATTTCGAATTAAGAAGTAAATATGCCTGCATACAAGGTGGGACAAGTGGAGGCATACAAAGAAGCGTTACTGTTTCTATTGGAACTGTCTTAGTTATTGTGTGAGTAAATTATTATTTTCTATGGCAACGTCAGATTCGGCCTCTTTACTGTCTGTCTTGCTCACATTTGATCAATTGGCGTATATAATATTAATAATAATAATAATAATAATAATAATAATAATTATTATTATTGCTATTATTATTATTATTATTATTATAAAGGGGAATAGATATAACAATTGGGTTGGTTTAATTTCGTCTTTAGTTTTTTCTAATTAATTTGAAGAAATTTCTTAATTTCATTATTACATCTAAATATTTTTGTCTATAATTCCAATAGTTGTCAATTGTCATATTGGTACTTTTCAATAAAGCAGGTCAGTTCCTTACATGTCAGTCTGCTTTCCAATATAACATGTCAATGCCTCACCTGTCAGTTGCCAAATTGTAAAATCTGCTTTCAGATATAGCAGGCCACTTCATTACCTGTCGATTGCCACATTGGTAACTTTACTTTCCAAAACAGCAGGTCAATTCCTTCCTTACCTGCCAATTACCACATTGGTAAGTAACTTTCCAGTACAGCAGTTAATGTCTTTCATGTCAGTTCCCACATTGGTAACTCTACTTTTCAATACAGCAGGTGAATTCCGTAACCGTCAATTGCAACACTGGTAAATATACCTTCATATAAAGTAGGTCAGTTCCTTACCTGTCAGTTGGTATATTGGTATCTCTACTTTCCCAGTTCCTTATCTTCAGTGCAAGACGTCATGGCTTGTTCATTTTTATTTTCAGTACTTTTCTGCATATGTGTTATATATTGCTTTTATTCTGTAAACAAAGTTTACTTTGCGTATCAATATTTAGTTATCCTGCTTGAAATTTGTATAGTCATGGCTTGAATGCATCGTTTGAACAACATATATTTCTGGCTGTCTCAGAAGGATTCACCATATTAAAGTTTGTTTTCCTTCATTCCTTCTGGCTCATCGCAGGTTTGTCACCTTGGTGTTTATTTACATCGTTGGCGGGATCCTGTTCCAGACCTTTGTGCGGAAAGCTACTGGCAAAGAAAGGATTCCAAACTACAATATGTGGAGACAGTTTCCTATCTATGTTAAGGTATGCTTTAATGCATTGTTATTTAATCAATATATCGTTTCAGAAGAAGCTTGTCATGCATAATCTTGAAATATCATGTACTCCTCCAGCATAAAGAATGGGAGGGACTGGAGCTGGATATATGGACATTGTATTTACTGCAGGTAGGTATGTTGACGTTGTTTTTACTACAGATATGTATGGGGATATTGTTTGTACTGCATGTATGTATATTGACATAATTTTTACTGCAAGAACGTGAAGAAAAAAAAGAGATCTTCGGAAGTTACTTAGCACTCTCTACTTTTCAATTTCTTGGAGCTTTGTTCCAGAGGGTTGCGATCCTAAATTAGAATCGATCATTTTTGTTTCTCACGTTAAATTTTAGACAATGGAACCTTCCCCACCACCTTGATATACAGCTGAAACAACGTTCTGGTTGATACGATCTCCATCTGTCCTCTTTTCTGGAAACTTTGCCCCAGAGCATTGCAGTCCTAACTTACATATGATTAAGTTTGCCTTTCACGTCAAATTCAAGACAATCCATTTTCTGGACATCAATTTTATATATATATATATATATATATATATATATATATATATATATATATATATATATATATATATATATATATATATATATATATATATATGACGCAATTTACTAGTTGATACGATGTGGAGATATGGATCTGTCCTCTCTTCGTAAACCTGGTTACTTTTCCCAAAAGACTCTGCAGTGCCATCTGCAAGGTGTTGAGAAGTAAAATTGTTTATAATTTCTTTTATTTATCCAGGTGGGGGGGAGTAGAGAAATTATTTTGTATTTATTGCATATGAACATATATAGGCAAAACTCTCTGTGTGTGTATGTGTGTGTGTGTGTGTGTGTGTTTGAGAGAGAGAGAGAGAGAGAGAGTATTTAAAAATCTCTTAATTAACATGACTGGATTCAAAATGTCCTTCATAGTATGACATTATCTGATGCTTTTTACTTCACTGGTTATCGTGAAAAAAAATCATGTCCCAAAGAACATGTTACCTGTATTACAAACCCCTTTCACGCAAATATGATTCGGAATCCCTCTTGTCATAGGATTTCGCAGTGATCGAGATAGGTGGCCATAGTTCTCAATGGTTTTATTATAGTATCGTTTCGTTATCCAACCATATATTACCTTTTGCGTACCGTACTTACCCTAGTGTCGACATTCGGATTCGTTTTTCAGCCGCTTCCAATGGCGGGAAGTCCTTTCAGATGCAGTATACCGTTATCCGTAGCCATGTTCTAAAACAAACTGCCATCTATTTCTTTCCATGGATGGGGAGGGCATGGACAGCTTTCTTCCGTCTGTCGCCTCTCCGTCAGTCTATCCTTTCGTTGGACCGTCACACTTGTGTGCACTATCTAACTTGAAACCAGTTGCGAGAATGCGAGTATTTCCTTCGTTTTGATAGTGAATGTCCTAAGGATTCTGGTTATTAATTTTAAAGTTTAAATTGCATATTATCTTGTTTACTTTTCGTACCTGTTTTATGACCCTGAAGTAGTCTGAAATAAGTCTGGAATAACTAATCTAAGATCGTTGGCCATCTTAGAATTGTATTTTCAAGGTGACTTGCGGAAATATTATCAAAAATGTTACAATAATAATAATAATAATAATAATTATTATTATTATTTTGTTGTTAATGTTGATGATGTTATTGTGTTTTTGTGATATTTAAATAGAAAGATAGATACTTTTTTTGCAATAATTGAATCGAGATTTCAATTTAAAGGCTGATTTATACAGATTTTAAAATATTCCGTATTTACAACGATCGTGTCATTTTTGTACAGATATTGATGACAAATATCACTTTATTGATAATTGTCCAATGTACAATAATTGGAGATGATCTTATATTCCTTGAAATGTCAACAATAATCACAATTATTACAAGTGTCACAACTTTATGCGAAGACCATGTAATAAAGATAAAATTTTACGTAATTTTGCATTAATTCTTTCGAATCATTGAAGAACATGGAATCAAAATGTAAATTGTAACATAAGAGCGAAATATGTGTGTACCGGTCAAATGGATTAAAGTTATTTGGGCCATTGGCCATATTCACAAAAATATATTATTATTATTATTATTATTATTATTAGTAGTAGTAGTAGTAGTAGTAGTAGTAGTAGTATTACAGTTGTGTTCGTGGTTCTGTAAGCTCCGCCTCCGTCGATATATTAGTCTTTATCATATGACAGTTTTAAGTGTGCAAACAGTTATGCTCTTTTCTACAAAACTGAACAAATGCTTTGTCGACTCAAATTAGCCTCAATATATTTATCTTTAACGAAAAGACCAGGCGGCGAGGGATAGATTATTTTCAGTTCGATATTTATTTAGGCAAAATTTCTCTGGGAAGGATAACTCTCTGCAGGAGAGCTACCCGAGGGTAAGTTTCCCCCTCGAAAGTTTGGTCCCAGAATATTCTTCCACAATAAATATATTGAAATGTTTTTGTGTCTTTCATAAAACTACTTACAAAGTCTATAAAGATTTATGCGGTATTGTCGTCGGGGCGCGAACGTTTTTTTAATATTCTTTTTGCTCTCTTGCTCTTTTCAGACTGGTATCGTCTTTATAATTCGCAGAGGAAAAAATGTTCCAGTATACCAGGCAATATGAGACCGGATGTCACAAACTTAAGGCATGGACATAAACCATTTCTAGCTGGTGGATCCACGAACGAATATTTCTGACTTATATCAGATGTTCTGGACTTTTCTTCATCTAAAAATTGCTAGTGTCAGTTATTATTATCTGACCTAGTATGCAGCTGAGATATTGACATTACATGATACATGTGATATGAAATAACACAAAGCCAATTACGACCATGAAAAGTTTTCAAGTAGACTTTCTTTGTCATTTTCTTGATTTTGGCAGAATACAAAACAACAAACGACTGCATTTGGGCTCTTTTTATTCGATTAATCTTATTTTTTGACGTGAAGGAGACAATCTGATCAAACAATACTA
Organism: Sinohyriopsis cumingii; assembly: GCA_028554795.2. Classification (NCBI taxonomy): domain Eukaryota; kingdom Metazoa; phylum Mollusca; class Bivalvia; order Unionida; family Unionidae; genus Sinohyriopsis; species Sinohyriopsis cumingii. Next base: position 96,689,686 of record CM068840.1, on the reverse strand, counting down.
GAAAATAATACATTTCATTGTATAGCTTGGGTTGCCGACTTCGCCAGGTCCTTCGCTTAGTTCCAAAAGTGTGAGATTCCAAAGCGCTCAGCTTCCGACAATTGTGAAAGTATGGTTGAAACTTATGGAACAGTCATGAAGATTTGAGTATTTCATCAGTTTTTAATTCAGATTTATTTCAAATAGACTTTATTTACTTTGGATGCCTTATTTGTTTATCTGGGAGACAAAAGTAGTTATTGCTTATGAAACAAGTTACGTGACAATATCCACCTTTTATTAAATTTAAAATAAATCGACAATTTTGGTATTTTAACAATTCAGTTGTCAATTATCAAAGTTGTAATTATTCATTCAATCAAAAGCGTTTCTTAATATATTTAGAAACCTAGTTAATAAAACTTCAACTGATAGGTTGATATTAATCGGTGGCTGGTACAGAATAGTGGTAAAAATGGCACTATGGCGGTTATGAAAATTTAAGATTGTGCGTTGGTATGGCGTTTGTGGCAATATGAAATGATGAAATGGAATGGGGTGATATGGAGGTTATTAGACTGTAACTTTCGTCAGTAATTTTGAACGAAGTCACATTGGCGGTTATGGAAATTTAAATTTAAAAATGTACATAGGTTAAACTTTGTGGGTCATAGTGGTAATTTAAATTTAACATTATTGGTCAGTATGATGGTTTATACTGATCTAACACACTTAATGGCAATCCAATAAAGAACTTTGCTAGCATGATACTATAGAGCTATTACAGGCCTATAGATTTAACATGGAAAGCCCACATGACTAGATGAAATTAAAAACATGGCGGTTACAATGAACTTATTATATAGGTGAGAGACTAGTGTTTTTAACATGGTGGTCTTTATATCCAACATAGCTGTCGTGATATAGAGACTTAATGTACATCTAAGATTGAGACTAAAATCGAATGTAGTTTACACCAAATAAAGCAAAATTTGTACATATGTTATCAAAATCGCAGAGATTAAACGTTATTCTAAAACTGCGAAACTGAAACAGAATTTAACTGTGGCTCCCAACACATAAACGTCTTCATAGTAGGCATTTCTGAAGTTTATTTATCTTGTTGATTTTCCCAGATAACATTAAAGTCATGTCATACTAAATTTTATTTGATCCGTCTGTCTGTCTCTCTGATAAGATTGTAAACTTATAACCTGTGAAGATGGACGATCAATAGAAGATCACACCACTGGAGATAGATTTACAGAGTTAAAATATCACTTATGTGTGTGAAGAAAAAGGACAGAATGTCCACAATGTCAAAGTAATTGAGTCATTTTCGTAAAGAATGAGAAAACCAGTTTTTGAGACAAAAGCTAAGACAAATACCGTGCGTGTCAGAGTCAAAGTAATTAGGCTTTAGAATGTTAGAATGTTATTGTAAGGAAGAGATAAGGAAGAAAACGTGAGATTTAGGAGAAGTAGAAGACACCGTTTATTCTATGAACCCATCATCGCTAAAACATTCTACAACATCAACAAGAACAAATAGACTTCTTGCGAAATGACTGAAATTTCGTTGTAATTGCAATTTTCACGAGAATACACCGAATGTAAGTGAAAATACAAAGTATATTGATTTCAACATTCATTCATTCATTCTTCGTTTTCTACATATTATTTTGATTTTGGTATAGACAGACAGAGAGACATACACCTATATACAATTATACATGTCCGAGAATTAGGGGAAGGGCGTTTTGCAATTTTGAATATTTCATTGTATTTTTGTTTATCAAATTTGGTGATTTTGTCATTTTTAAAATTGTGTTTTCTATATAAATTTTGTCATGTATTTGTTTTAATTTTATTTTGGCCAAAGTCCATTTGTTACTCAATTTCCATCAGTAGATTATGTGATTATCTGTAAGTATTTGCATTAATGTAAAAATGTATATATCTGGGTTTGTTCTTGTATCGATCCACTCACGACACTTGGTTTGTAATGTTAATACTCAGTTTGTAAGTCCCTTATTCCTTTTTATGTTTGTGTGTAAGGATGTTTGTTTATTTGTTTGCTTGTGAATAGGGGTGTGTGCCTGTTTGTTTTTAAAGATGTGTTTCTATGTTGGTTTACACAAATCTGTGTTTGTTTCCTTGTTAATAATATTGTTTATTTGTCCCCTTTCCCTTCTCTGTTTTATTTGCATATATGGATGATATTTTTTGAGAACATATGCTAATGACCAGTTGAAATCCCATCGTTTTTTCGTATGTTTGTGGATTTGAAAAGTAAGTCATCGTCTATAATGAGATATTACTTTGTGTCCGTGTCTCCAAGGAATTTTCTAACCCATTAAAATTTCATATATCTGTGTGTCTGTGTCCGTGTTTGTTTTGTAATTAAACAATGTGATCTGCCCTTTCCATTCATACGTGTAAGCAAACTCTTTTATGAAAAGAACGCGCTTTTCTGGAAAGACATCACGCTGGTACCATTGATTGTTTCTTACAATCAATGCATGGAATCTCATCGTTGACACGAACAATCTCAGAGCTAATCCTAATCTAGAACTGATGTCACATTTACAGCAAGAATTGAGTTCTTGATTTTCAGGAACTATTTTTTATTTTACATCTTACAATCGAAGTTAGAAATATTTATTTTCTCTCATCGACGTCCTTTCAAAACCAGGTTGGGTAGTTCCTTTGACGTAAAGAACAAGTTCAGACTTAGTACAAGCATTAAAAGCTTGTCTTAAAACAAAGTGGTCGATATCCTCTGCAATATAATAATCACAGCATATCACATAATAAAATATAACAATATCACATAATAAAACTCTTGGTATTGCTAACAGTCTTTTGTGAAAATGGACAGGAGTAAATCACCCGACATTGCTTTAATTTGTGTTACTACGCGATATTTCTTGCCTTTACGGACTGTCATCATGCAAATACAAATGACCGGAGAGTGCTCATAGTGGGCAATTAGACTTCAGTTCGATCTTCAAAACTGATGGCACATGACGGTTAGTAGAACTTTGAACAAATAGTCACAGGAAAAGCTTTCTGCGAATAGAATGTGTGAAATGTAAAAACCTTGAAAATACGATTTATTATTTTGTCCCGAGTAATACACTTTACTACATGGAAGTGAATGCCACTGATCCTAGATAACTATTCTATAAAATCTTTAAAGGCTATCCAAACTATCAAGAGTCATCATCCTGGAATACTGAAATCCGTCAACAAATAAAACAAAGAATATAAAATGACGTAAAATGATTAATGAAATAAAAACGCTTAGATAACATGTACGAAGGCATATTGTTGTCGTTAGTAATTCATAGTAGTTATATGGGACATTGTTGGATCCCTTGGAACATTTTTGGAACTTGTGAGAATTTAACATGGGGTCCAAAGGGAGATTAACAGATAATGCTAATTACAGGCTGTTTTGGGAATCAGCATGGATGAGCCGATATATCCCTCTATTGGAATTTAACATCGATAGGGCGACATGTCCCTCTATTGGAATTTAACATCGATGAGGCGATATGTGACCCTTATGGGAATGAAACATTCATGGTCTAAAAGGGGAATGGGTCGCATTGATTCTCTGTGGGGACAGAATGTAGAAGATGGGACACTATAGCTTAATGGGAAGAACTGCTTAATTCCAAAACTGAAACTTTTTGACAACTGAAAAGCTCAAATTAATTTAGGTCAGTTTTAGATTTTTATAAAATAACATATATTAGCAAACATTTGCGAAGAATTTTACCATTAACCATGACGATGAGGACGATGATGACGATGGCGGCAAAAGGTTTAAAGGCATCTTCTCCCATTTTCCGATTTTGCATACTCTTTGTTTGAAGATAGATTCTATATCATCGACGTTGTTGTCTTTCTTTGACACTCGTTATAAACTAGGGCTGGGAAACATTTCCTTCAAAGCATATCTCTTCATATTGTCCCATTTATATGTGAATCCACTAATTTAAACCATCACACGAACAATGTTAGAGTAAATATCTGTTGACGAAAGTTTTTTTTTTCCTTCCCGATGCAAAGCAAATTTCCCGTTTTCAGCGGAAGAGAGGGATGACGATTACTGGTGTGATCCATTTTGTTCTTATTCTCTTATATCTCAGTACATTTCTAGGTACATTATCCTTTTGAAGCAATTTTTACATAACTAAACAATATGACATCATATTTGACAACTAAATCAACCTTGATGAGGCAAGATATAAATAACTTTTACACATCAATATCCGATACATACACACCAAAACACGTCAGCAAGACTGTTATAACCATGTAGCATTTAAAACCAAAAATAAACTAAATAAATTAGATAGCAAAACCAGTCGCAAAACAAGCAGTTTAAATTGTTCTGAAATCAACCGCATTATATAAATTTACTTGACTCAGGTCTTGTACATTGTGTCGGTTGGAAATTGAACCTCACTCCAGTCTTCAAAACTGCTGATACATTACTCTTGGTAGAGGTTTCCATAAATACAGATTGTCAAATATTTTTTTATTGCTGTTCAAGGGAAAGGAAGGTCAAATTACCTGCAAGTCCCATAAATGTTCTGATTGATGAGGGTTTTCTTTTCATCGTCGTTTACAGGTTCAGCGATCCCAAAATATTTTTACTTTCACCTATGAGCACAAGACAGCACCATTTTGTAGGATAACGAAATCACTCTTCCATAAAGCGCTAATACCATCATGAAAAATACGTTTAGATGTTGGATTTTTGGATTTGTCTTCTTTTAAACAGTCAAATGAACACTGCAAAGTTCTTAAGCCAATAAGCCTTTTCACTACGTAGCGCGTGTATTTTTGTAACAAACTGACACGATGATATGAAAAGTTCTTGCTGTCCATAATGTTGAGGATTTCTTCATTTGTCATTGGGAAGAATGTAGATGTTTGGTATTTTAATAGTCTTTCTTTAATTCGCTAAGTACAGGTTTATTTATATTTTGGGTAGATTCCGAAATTCAAGCTAATTGTGACTAGAATCAATACAAACTACTCACTGCAATCTTGGGGAGAGGCACGCAGGAGATTTATATAAACATACATAAATTTGTAGTTTAGTAATTTGCTAATTTGTTGCGAAAATATACTAATTTTACTAAAGTGTATTGTGTTTGATAAATATGTGATGATGAATAGGTTAATTGCCTGTCCTTGGACGAAAATAAAAAAGTAAAATAAAAAAAAAATTCGGATGAGCGAATTTAAAACAATTTGAACATAAAGCATTCAAAAAAGTATTAAAAAATTGGGATGCTATCACGAGTTTCGAACTTGCGACCTCTTATTTGGCAACCAGGACACACAGCAAGAAAGTTAAACGTGGGTATTGATATATAAGTAACGCGTACACGTAAGAAAATGTACAGATTAAGCTTATATCATTATTAAAATTCGTCCCTCCCCTCGTTATCAATGATTTCACCTTAAAATACATGTAGTACTGCAAGATATGGATTGTGATGTCTCCTTGACCAATACTTCACGCGGCCTGGCTTTATATTTATTAAATTATTTGGAGCATGAAAAGTTTAAGTTCAAACTGCAAAATCAGGTAACATATGAGCATAGGTTTCATTGCCTTTTCTGGAAACAGTTGCATTTGTAATCTGTGAAAATATGATACACTGCAACAGCAAAAGCTGATAGATTACCACCTTTTTGACAGTGGATATAACTAAATATACATTTACAGTACAATGTAACTATTTCTAAAGACAGGCGCTAAGGTCGATCTAAATGTCCGCCCGAGTCCCCATTATAGTTACATCTCAAAATCGAATTTAAATGCCCGAGGGGTGGTGGACGTGTTGGTTGGGTGGCGTGTGAATCGTCCTAAGATTGTTGTGTGAGTATGCACTGCAGTAACGACCTCCTTATATTAATATTACCTGTTTTCAATATTGCAAGTCACATACATAAACCTGAACCGACACAGACCAGCATGGACATTTATAATAGATTACAGTTTTGGGAGAACTGAGTCCCGTAAGGTTTTAATTCTGAGCTTGGTCAGTACTAAACAAAACTGATGAGTACTGCAATCCTTCTATCTCTAATTTTTTTTGTAGTACCCACACACCCATCTTAAGCTAAAGAGTTCACAGTTTCCCAACATATTCCATTCAACGAAATTTTTGTGTACTCGATTAATACGCTTTATTTTAAACTGATGGACTTAAACTGAAAAATCCATGTGCTGCATAAAGGGGGAGTTTGTATGTCTGTTCTAACCGCCCTATTTATTGTGTGAGTAAATGATTAAATATTATCACTTTAAAATATGATTTTTGATATCTCTTTTGGTAAATTCGCTCATAAACAATGCATGTGCAATTAATACGGCAATTGTGTCGGCATAATTATGTTTCACATTTGTCTTAATTAATTTTTAAAGAAAACATTCTTAATTAATTTTTAAAGTATTCTATTTTATATGTTTATTGATTACAAACATTGGCTGAATTGTTTTTCTTACAGACAGAATTGTAGTGGTTATTCTAGCCATAGCATATGTTTACCTTCAGAAAGCAAACATATGGCCATTTCTAGTTATCATATTGAACATAGTGATAACACAAAACAAGAAAGTTCTGTTTTGAAATTTATACATAAAAATATGCATGTGGGAAAGTTCATACTTGTAATTAAAAGACATAAGTTTTAAAAATATTATAAATAGTGTATGGTATGTTAACAGACACACTAAGTAATATAATCATGTAAATCGGTTTCATTTAGCAAAACTAAATCTTAATTTTCATAGCTTTCTTTCCTCGAGACATGCATATCGCAACATAAATTATGCTAGAAATGATATAATACGACTTTGTATCTGACGAAAGTGCATAATGTTTATTGACAGACTGGCCCTTCTGGCAATTGTTAGATAATATTGCAAGTGTTTGTCAAACCACAATGTTGGGCCACCTGGTCTATGGGCAGATCCAAATTTTTGACCCAGTCCGTCATGCAAAGTGTTCGCTGTGATAAGCTAAACTTCAAATATCGTGTTATCGATAGTTCTATGTTTGATTAACATGGCCTTTGCCCGTTATCTGTAATCAGACATGTATATCGTCCGTGTATTGCTACATACCCGGTAACACAGTATGTTCATCAAAGTAATCAATGAAACTGAGTCGGTGTTGTATGAAAATGCATGACAATATAATTCTAGCTATAGTCGCAAAAAGTGTTTTGTTGCTCCTCATTATTTCCTGCCATTTCCGACTTACAGAAGGCAAATGCAGCAAGACCGGAATATGCTCATGCCAAACAGAAGATGGAGGGAAACTAGATCTACATCCAATTTCCAAAACCGACGGCACACCACAGTGAGTAGAGCTTTCAGCTGATGCTTCTAATGAATACATTTCCTTTATAACCTAAATACTCGTATTCTACATGTACTTCTGTTTTGTTAGAGACTAAAAATCGCATTTTCCCCTTTATTCGGGGTACGAAATTATTCAATTGTACACACGCCTCACGGGTGTGTATGACTGTCTTTAAAATTATCTTTACAAAGTCTATTTGAAAAGTAATGACTAGAGAAGATGCTTGTTTATTGGTAAATATAACAATTGATCTTGCTAATTTCATTTATACATTCTGAATTCAAATTTTCAGAACATAATTATTTTGTTTATTTTGTTTACCTTGAAGCTATACTATTACAACAATACAAATGCATACAAAGTAGAACGTCAAGCTCAACAGTAATTCCGTACGACAACGACATAAGGCATCACCAAACGACAAGTTCGAACTTATACAGCAAGGGATCTGTTTTTAACTAAAACATTTTTAGAAGACATTTTGTCATAATCATCTCAAAATTTGTGAAATAGACAATAACTGTGAAATTGCTTTGCAAAAATAATCTCAAAGAATAAAAATATAATATTTAAAAAACCCACTTTCTGTATGTTTTCATTACTATAAGGCATTAATAAAATTAGAATACATGCATGCCTTCGGTAGCTTTTGGAGTTTTCTCCAAATGAATATGCCAAAAATGCATGCCACTATGAGTTGCCGTTTATACACAAACGTTATCTTTCCACCAAAATGTAAAATGCGCGTACAACTTTCATAGTAGTAACCTATCGCTCATACTGCTTTGAACAGCACAATAGTTTGAGCATATGGGCAGTTCAGAATCCCCGACGTCACCCCCAGTTATTTCTTTCTTTCTTTGTATCACATCCTAATCAAACTTGTACTTATCGCACACCAAAGTCTAATTCTTGACTCGTGTACGTATAACATGCACGCCATACTACAGCAACAAGATATACATAAACTTCTATCATGGAAGAATTCTAATCGAACTTTGATTGTATTTCCCCCATCTCATTGGAATCTTGGATCTGAATCAATGAAACATACTTTGTCTTCTGCTTAGTAACAATATAAACGAACACTGATCGCTATGATGAGTACAAGTACTTACTTTACACCTATATACCTTGTGCTGGCTAGTAGTATAGTATACAACCAGATACTTTCTCGCCGAATAAACTAATTCTTGCACCCATGCACCCATAATAATAAAGAAATTAGGAAATAATAATACTCCACAATAAATAGTGGAAATTGCACAAAAATGACATTAAAATTCACGCAGAGGTTTTGAAAAGTCTAATAAAGTGCTAAAGGTTTTATTTCAGCCCAAGCGCCATACAATTTGAAAAATTCTCAGAAACAAACTTTGACAACTCAGAAATAAACAACTAGTCCACAACCTCAAACCCAACCGGATACACCACGACATTTTAAAATACTAGTATGTAGTTAGACGCTATAACGACCTATAAACCCAACCGGATACACCACGACATTTTAAAATACTAGTATGTAGTTAGACGCTATAACGACCTATAAACCCAACCGGATACACCACGACATTTTAAAATACTAGTATGTAGTTAGACGCTATAACGACCTATAAACCCAACCGGATACACCACGACATTTTACAATACTAGTATGTAGTTAGACGCTATAACGACCTATAAACCCAACCGGATACACCACGACATTTTAAATTACTAGCATGTAGTTAGACGCTATAACGACCTATAAACCCAACCGGATACACCACGACATTTTAAATTACTAGCATGTAGTTAGACGCTATAACGACCTATAAACCCAACCGGATACACCACGACATTTTAAAATACTAGTATGTAGTTAGACGCTATAACGACCTATAAACCCAACCGGATACACCACGACATTTTAAATTACTAGTATGTAGTTAGACGCTATAACGACCTATAAACCCAACCGGATACACCACGACATTTTACAATACTAGTATGTAGTTAGACGCTATAACGACCTATAAACCCAACCGGATACACCACGACATTTTACAATACTAGTATGTAGTTAGACGCTATAACGACCTATAAACCCAACCGGATACACCACGACATTTTAAAATACTAGTATGTAGTTAGACGCTATAACGACCTATAAACCCAACCAGATACACCACGACATTTTAAAATACTAGTATGTAGTTAGACGCTATAACGACCTATAAACCCAACCGGATACACCACGACATTTTAAATTACTAGTATGTAGTTAGACGCTATAACGACCTATAAACCCAACCGGATACACCACGACATTTTAAAATACTAGTATGTAGTTAGACGCTATAACGACCTATAAACCCAACCGGATACACCACGACATTTTAAAATACTAGTATGTAGTTAGACGCTATAACGACCTATAAACCCAACCGGATACACCACAACATTTTAAAATACTAGTATGTAGTTAGACGCTATAACGACCTATAAACCCAACCGGATACACCACGACATTTTAAAATACTAGTATGTAGTTAGACGCTATAACGACCTATAAACCCAACCGGATACACCACGACATTTTACAATACTAGTATGTAATTAGACGCTATAACGACCTATAAACCCAACCGGATACACCACGACATTTTGAATACTAGTATGTAGTTAGACGCTATAACGACCTATAAACCGGATACACCACGACATTTTGAATACTAGTATGTAGTTAGACGCTATAACGACCTATAAACCCAACCGGATACACCACGACATTTTAAATACTAGTATGTAGTTAGACGCTATAACGACCTATAAACCCAACCAGATACACCACGACATTTTAAAATACTAGTATGTAGTTAGACGCTATAACGACCTATAAACCCAACCGGATACACCACGACATTTTAAAATACTAGTATGTAGTTAGACGCTATAACGACCTATAAACCCAACCGGATACACCACGACATTTTAAATTACTAGTATGTAGTTAGACGCTATAACGACCTATAAACCCTCAGCTTGATAAACAACATTTTCAAAATTCAAAACCAGCCAACAAACAACAAAGTATAAACTAAAATGTTTAAACAATAAAACGTTAAAATAAAACGAACTATATATAAAACGTTGTACGTACAAAAGCATGATTTAATTAAGGTATTGCTATCTGTGATAAACAAACAAACAAATGTACATTAAATTTAGATTCAGAACTTAGATTAAACTGTGCAATTGGTGGCATGTTTTAGTTTCGTTAAATAGTTATTTGCTAATGCAATCTATTGTTATATCATATATACAAAATCTAAAACATTTAATTTAGGAAACAAATCTGATATAAACACCGACGTGGTAACCAATACTATATCAGCAGCTGATAAACAGATTTTAGCAATCTGACAAAGGATAGACGATGAAATCATAATAATGGAGTGAAGACAAGAGAATGTTGATAATAATTTGTAGACATGTATGGAGTGAGTAAAAAAGGTGAAAATATTGCAAACATCAAGGCAACAGATTACGATTAAAAGGCGTATATCATAAAACAAATACACAATCGTCCATTATCAATAAATACACAATCGTCCATTATCAATAAATACACAATCGTCCATTATCAATAAATACACAATCGTCCATTATCAATAAATACACAATCGTTTATTACCAAGAAATACACAATCGTCCATTATCAACAAATAAACAATCGCTTATTAATATTATATGAGCTTATGCAATTTAAGTTTTCACCAGTTTGTAAAATTAGAAAGACAATCCTAATTAACAAAATGGCATTATCAGCCAGTAAATAAATAATTTTTAACACCTAATGTAAAGTCTCCTTATTACGTATGCCATTGATAGCAAACTCAAATGAATAGTTATCAATACTTTACATATTTAAAAGAATGACTCTCTTTCAAAACTTGTTAATGTTATATATGTAACCATATATTGTAACAATTCTTACACCTTTCCTTACAGTTGTTTGTTTTACATTTTCCCAGTTGGTAGTCTTCTCAAAAACTTTTGTAACAATATTGTCAATATTGTTTCAAAAGTTATTTCTAAATCTCTTTAATAAACAGCAATTTGTGTCCCATTTTTTGCAAACATTTCAAATATCTCCATAGCCTTTGATTTTTCCTTTACTTATATAATTTTTATTTTCTGACAAATTTGAACGTCTATACTCTAATTTGTGAATATACAGTTGCAGTAGAATTTACATAATCGCCTAGCTCTCTTTCTTCTTCTAGAGAAAATAGTCAGTTTACAGTTGCTTCTGAAAATAATCTCTATAAAGCTTCTAGGTTTTTGATTCATTCTCGAGATCAATTTTTAAATTATTAAAGCTATTAAGCAATATGCTGAGTCATTTTGCAATTTCGTCAACTCTATTTCATCACAACGTTTTACGTCCCGTCGTTCTGGAACTTCTGGCTCTAATGTCTGCTTTCTTTAAATGTTATCCCCTCCGTGTTTTAACTGATGGTTTCCATTTTTGTTTCCTTCTGTTTTCAAGCCTTGATGTTTTCAACCAAATGTATTGACCATTTCGGTTCGGATTACGTGTCTCTGCATTCAGTGTAAGTTGATAACATTTAAACGAATACATTTTAAAAAGTAACAGAGATAAGGGAAAGCGCATTAATCAAAAGGACATAAAATAATGCCAAATAGACAGGGTGTGGTTCTTGGCGAAGCTAAGAGGAGTAATGACAGCAAGGTCGTAAAGTGTACTGCATATTACGTAATAGATGCTCTTTTTTAACAGTAAGTGTAACAATTGTCGCTGAAACATATACGTCTCTACTCACATTGTTAAATATCTGTAAAAATGGAATTAATTAGGCAATTTTTTCAACCTAAGATCTCACCAATTAATAATATCGCATTTTTTTTAAGCATTCACTATTTAATTTATTCTTTTGTTTCTTTCACGTGGAATTAGTTCCTTTTTAAACCTGTTCACGCTAACTTTCATATACATTGTTTTTGACAAGCGGAGAACATTTTGTTTGCTGTTCTTGATAAGGAAAAATGTAACAAGATCTATATGTACAATGATGTGATACAAATGACGTAACTCATAATTAATGCCGTCAAAGTCATAAAAAGTAGATGTATTGTAGGCTTTTAAGACGGCAGTTACTATTATGAGCAAACTCTTTCTCAAGCCATGACTTTATCCTTTCTGCACACGTGCGTGGACTGCTCCGGTGGCATAAGTGGTCAGATGCGGGAGGTCATGGATTCGAAGCCCAGCCGAATCATACCAAAGACTTATAAAAATGGTACTAGCATCATTCTCCCTTGACGCTCAGCATTTCAAGGTTAGTGTTGGATCTGGGTGGTCTGGTGTCAGGATAATGTGAATGGATGGGACATGATGCTACATGTCTGCAGCATGATGCCCCAGTTATTGACATCACTATAAACTGCTGCACTGCAGACATCGTAGCGATATGACTGAACATATTATTTTTAAACCTACGTTAAAAATCCAAATCATACACACACATTTACACACACAGACACACATACAGATACATGTGTGGTTTTCCACATGGGAACAAAAAGTATTCGTGTGCATCCGCGACCATTTACTTCATTTTTGCAATGCGAAAATCAATTGTCTGTGTCGGTTATGTCTCTGCGCTCGCGCTGCGGTTAGAATCTGTGAAAATGCCTTATTATAGTCATAACATGTATATTGTTTGTAGTGGTTTGTCGAGTTAAATAATCACAACATTCTCATGACGACCAAATATTATTGGCTACTAGTGTCTTTGACGACAAGCAAAACAGAGTAAGTTGTCACGACTAAAAAGCTGAGAAAATTATAGTCAAGACCAAAGGATGCATACATCATTGGTAGATAAGCTGTTCAATGTATCGTATAAAGTCCGAAGTTTAAAATTCCAGATATTAGCAGATCACAGTACGTTGTATTCAACGTTCTTCCTCAAATCGCAGTTACATTTGTAAAAACGTCTGAAGGATTAGAAGACTGTAACTTGGAATATTTATCTACACGTGCCTCTGATATAATGGCTATGTTTTTTCCTCACAATCTGAGAATTACATTTACACGGCCAAAATATCAGAGAGAATGTACGTGGTTAATAGGATTGTATTATACCGGAATATTTGTCTACAGGATGATAACATTACTTCTTATGTAATGATTCTTTATATGACCAATAAGGCAGAGAATCCTGGAAAGTATTTTAATTCCATAATATACAAATATGTTGATTGCTTTTGAAGGATTACCCAGTATATATTATTGACAAGCGTATAAAACGAAGTACTAGTTAACAGAACCAACAAAATGTTTCTTTGAAGAGCAAGAAAACATACGGCATTCGGTAGTGTTAGTTGTAGCAATTTGTCCTCTTATCATACTGATAGATTTGATCGATGAGGGCACATAATAGCTACAGTTCGACAAGGATTATACCTGCCAATAATCCAAAAAGAAAAGAAACTTTAAATGCACACACATAAGTATATATATATATATATATATATATATATATATATATATATATATATATATATATATATATATATATATATATATATATATATATATATTGATCTGTATGTGTGTGTGAATGTGTTGAGGAAACTTCTCTATGAACCTGATAATTTCTTTTATAAAGTTTCAAATATTTCAGATTGAAATAGATAAACTTGAAATAATTTCCTTATATGGCTTTATTTCATGTTACAAATTGCATAAAGAGAATACTTAATATATGAACGTTTGATTTTGTTCTCATGAACTGTCCAACATTTATGTCCATTAATACATCCACTAGAACATAGACGTTTAAGAGATCATAATATCAATGTAATTGATCTTGATGATAGATTGGACAATAATTAGAATTACTCATTAGTGTTCACCAGGAAACAAAGACTTTGATTCCCCCCCAAAAAATAAAAATGAAAATAGATAAGGCAAAGAACCTAGCAAGTTAGCATTCAGCGGTAAACATTATGAAATATCTATGTTCTTTATAGTGCAAAACTTCAATAGTACTGTAAAAAATCTTAAGAGTGTTACAGTTATTGGGCTCTTTATTGAAAATATAAACTGTACATGGAAAATTGTTTGAAAAAACCAACTTTGTTCCCAGGGCCGTCGTAAAATTTTCATGGGCGTGTCTTTAAGTAATATACTAAATATCTCTTGTCATCAGAACTATGTCGTTCTACTTTAATGTAAGTAAATGAAGGACCAAATTAAAGCAATTTTAGTTTGATTTATTGTTAGGTAAAACACAATATTTGCACATTTACAATGGTAGCTTTTTATTTTCTGGTTCCTTTCATACATGCTTTTCATCTTTACGACTTCTGAAATCATAGTGGTTTCTTGTCAGGTCACACAGTTCTTTTACTGGTGCATCATGCAATCCATCCTTAAAATGGCCTAGTATATATTCACAAACAATGTAAATTTTCAAATCGTTTATGTCTTGTTTATTTTTATTGCAGATAGATTGATGATCATCAGTGTTTATATTTGCTAAACTTATGTTTGTTTTTATTTTTTGGGATAATTTCTTGCTGGATTTATAATACATTCTATGACATAAAAATAATGTCCCTATTTTGAACTCTATTATAGGCTTCTCTTCTCTTTTACCCATAATGGGAACTTTATATATGAATTTCCACTTATTGTCTTATATTTATCTAGTATATGTAGTACTACAAAATTTGGGGCGACAAAAACACCCAATGTATATTATAATTTACTTCTTGGCAAAACTTGGTTTCTTGCATATCAAACATACTTTGAAGTTCACCTCCGTTTGATTTTTGTTCATAATGTTTATTTTACATGTTCTGCGATATCAGTCTAAATGAGTAAAATCTGTTTTCTTCTTTTCAGACTTTAGTCTATAGATATGGCTAGAATCTTACTTGACCAAATTCTCTAATTTGTGTAATTCCTATTTTTCAATCCTTATGGCTTAACTTCTTCAAAATTTAAAAACAATTGGCATTTACTTTCATCATCTCGATCTTTAAATCTATATTTTTATAATTGCCCACTAAAATGAGTTCCGGAGCTTTCTGGCGATATTATTAGTTTAAGTTTATCCAATAATTATGTTTATTTCTCTTTTTATTCTATGATGAGTTAGAAGTGGTTGAAATTCTCTTCGTTTGGATTTTGGTATTTTGTGGTGTGTCAGGTAATTAAATGTTGAATCAATTATTATGGTACCATTAGTTTCAGTTCAACTTTTAGTGTCAAAGTTACTTCGTTGATGATCGAACAAGAAAACCCCAATTTAGTGTTTTTCTTCACATTTGCAAGTACATCTTTAGTGGAATGTGTTTCGACTTCCCGTTTGGTCAATATTCATGTTTTGACTACAGCTGAAGCATGCAAATATCAGTATTTGTTAGATACAATATCTTATATGTGAATATAATATTAGTTCAAGGACACATCTCTCTCTCTCTCTCTCTCTCTCTCTCTCTCTCTCTCTCTATATATATATATATATATATATATATATATATATATATATATATATATATATATATATATATATATATATCCTTTATATCATTCATGTATTTATATTGTTTCGCAGTTTCATTTATTAGCTCTATTTCATATCTGCCAGCGTTTTTATTACCTCTGATCTCTTTTTAATTGTCTTGCAAAAGTCGATGTGATGCGTTAGTCTGATAGTTTCAAAGAATGTTTAATGTAAGGTTATGGTTCTGGCCGTCATTGCAGAGAGGATTCTATGCTGTCTTGGAATATCGCTTCAATTGATTTCTTTAGGTAACCTCCATTGGAATCCCCATCCGAAACGAAAGGTTATGAGCTCTCGATATTATTCAAACTGAATCACCTATAATCTAAATCAGATTCAAGCCATTCACTAGCAACGTTCATACAGCAGGTGTGCTCAGTTAATATAAGGCGTATTCTTCGACAAGCCTGTGACGGGTACATTTTACTGAACTGTGATCAGATATTCAATACATCATCTATCTGACCTTAAACCATGTTAAAGTGTTTAAAAAGGTACCTTATTTCAACTGCACTACACCACATAAATTAATTCAAGTTATTCTTGATCGATAATACACATTATTTCCATTTTTTATATAGTTTGAATACACTAGTCTAAAATGTCTTAGCTTCATAGGTGAAATATGCTGTTTATTGTGGATTTTATGCTGAATTCAAATATGACAATTAAAACAACTGATTGGCTACTGATTCCAAGATATTTAAGTTATTAGATTTTACGTCTATGTATATTTTGTAGATAGTAGAGTTGTAATCATAAATTGTAAACCAAAGTCTTTTCATGTGTTTACGGTTGCTTTACATAATAATATTTCACCTGTCTTGCTTGTGTAACACTTAAAAAAACAGCAAAAGGGTCAAATAAATAAAATTTATTATGAAACAATAGACAAAAAACTAATATATACATAGCTTAGTCCTTATTCAGCGTGTACTCGGCGCTTCTTGTCTTGTCTCTTGTACGCATCTCTTGTCACTGTCCAGCAAAAGTTTGCGCATTGATGGGCTCCATGTTCCCTGATAGCGTTTCTGCATTGTTGCAGTGTGCTGATGAAATTGCTCACCGTGCTCGTCGCTCATTGCTCAGCATTTCGGTGGGAAAAATTTAGATGAGACTCAAAACAATGTATCTTTAGTGACATGTTGCAACCAAGGTTTTTGTATGTCTTGAGGAGGTTTCCCGCCAACTTCCTGTAGGCGTCTACCCTGTTTTTCCAGATAAAATTGGTTGCCACTAACTGGAAGGCTTTCACTGCCGCCGTTTCTTTGCCAAGCAGTGCACATTCAAATGCATCATTTCAAAGAAGTTCACGAATCTGAGGACCAACCAAAGACACCTTCATTTATCTTAGCTTCACTTAACCTTGTCAATTCTCCACAGAGGTACCTGAAAGCTGCTGTGTTTTGTCCATAGCTTTGACAAAGTTCTTCATCAGACCAGACTTGATGTGCAAGGGTGGTAAAACAATATTTCTTGATTTAACAAGTGATGGATGCTGAACACTTTTCCTCACAGGCTCCACTGACTGTCGGAGTGGCCAGTCTCTTTTGATGTAGTGATGTAGTGGGAATCTCTCGCACGACTATCTAATTCGCAGAGAAAACAGCAGCATATCGTATATCCAGTGTGCAGACATAAAATAAGAGAGCAAGTACCTTCAAACTGCCACAAAGCTGCCACTGATGTTGGCCATTGTATATGAACCTCAAATGTTGTTTCATGTACTCATAAGTTTCCTTCATATGGACTGCATGACCAACTATAATTGCTGGAAACACATTGCCATTATGCAGACGAACAGATTTATACTCGTCTTCGATGAATCAATGAACAGTCTCTATTCATCTGGATGATGAATGATGTTGAGGGCTGCCATCACATCATCGATGCTGTTGCAGGCTACGAGACCACCTTCCATGATGAAGATTGGGACAAGATCCTTTTGACGGTCATGGAACATGAAAACCCTAACATCACCTGCCAGGAGATTCCACTGCTGTGGTCTGGAGCCCACCATCTCTGCCTTACTCTTGGATAGTTTCAAATCCCTGACGAGGTCATTCATTTCACCTCTTGTTATCAGGTGTGGTTCAGAAGAAGAAGATTGGAGAAAATATGGGTCATGTGACATTGATGGCTCAGTACTAGAAGTCTCATCTTTCCTTTTCCTCGTCAGACTCAAGTGAGAATGATTCTGTTGCATCATGAACCCGCAGTCCCTCTCCGTGGGGTACTGAACGTATTGATGATGGGGTGTTTGGATAATGCAGTCCACATTTTCTTCTTTGACACACCTTTCCCAACTGGAGGTACCATGCAGAAGTAGCCATTGCTGATATGATCTGTTGGATCTCTCCAAATCATTGGCACTGCGAAAGGCATATATTTCCTTTTCTTGTTCAACCACTTTATTTACTCTGCGTACAAAGTTTATTTTCTTTAATTTATTGTTGATTACGGTAGTGACATCGTCAAACGTTGTCTTGTATATCCTTTATTGTCCTCTTTTCAGTATTAGATTTGAACAAAATATGGTTTATTTAGTGGATGTGTTAAGCGCGCCGACTTGGTTTAAAGTGTTTTCGTATAACTGCAGACTTGTAATTTAAATATGTTGTGGTTTGTGCCATGAGGTTTGGGTCTCGAAGGTTAAAATATAAAAATATTGTTTATTCAGTGGATATTATATCATTTGTTTTACAAAAACGTATATTTGGTACTTAACCACATACTTGAATTTTTAAAATATTGAGGTTTCTGTGATGGAGTTGGGGTTTGGAGGTTATTTGCTTGATTTATTTGGTTAACCTTGTTTTCAGAGAATGGATTGAATAACTAGATCATTTGTTGATCTTGAGTTTGAGTCAAAGCTTAGCATATTAATACAGATTAGGTAAAGGCATTAAATATCCCTAAAGTTGGTTTTTAATGCTCATTATCTGTTTTATTTTCATTTGTACAGTTTATTGTTGAGTACATGTAGTTTAATGTTTTCGGTTAAGTTGATATAATGATTTTAATTGATGGAAAAATTCTACCCAAGTATTACAGATCACGTAAAATTAGTTTTGAAAAAGAGGGAAAAGAGGTTTATAATTGTAGGTCAGGGAAAATAAATTAGTAAATATAATGCCTTTAAAGCAGAGAATGAGTTAAAAGTTTCTTTTTTCTCTTTTTTCGACTGTTTAATGAACACTGTTTAATATTTTTAGTTTCATCGTTTCAACTGTTCTTTTTCTGAAATAAATTTTAATGGAGGCATACGTGCTAAAATAAAACACTTAGCATTTAACTACGTATCAAGTAAAATATTCTATTAAGAAACTAATAAAAAAGTTTTGTTTTTCAAACACACACACATATACACAGAAGAAGGTGTTGGTCAGGGAGATAATAGATATAACAGAAAAACTGACAAACAATGGTGCAAAACTGGTGCAAATGTTTGTGAATGATGCTACCTACCTGTAGGTTCTCTGGGTTGAACGCAAAGCGTGTTCGTTCCACGTGTTCTTTTCCTTGTATTTTAGGAGGTCAACACAAGCCCCGCTTTGTCAGATGTTGTGTCAGTTCTCCGCACATCTTATCGAAAGGTGTCTCATCCGACAATCACTGAATCCTGTAACCCGCTTATTTTGATCTTTCCATAGAAACCAGTAGTATCATTTCGCAGACCTCAAAATTTGAGAGACATAATAATCAGGGCAAATTTTAAGCCAATAAGAAATCAAATAATAGGTTGTAAATTGAAGCCTTGTGGAAACAAACGAAGCTAGACATGCCAACACATGAAGGAAACAAACACATTTTCCAGCACAGTCACAGGTGAAAAGTTTCATATTGCTACCATACAAAACAGAAAATGTTTTCTACCTCATCACATGCAAGGTATGCAGCTCCCAATGTGTTGGAAAAACACAGAAATTATATATTAGAATGAATCTCCATATATGAGATTGTCAAACCAATGAAGTGGAAAGGAGCCCAGTGGAGGAATACGTCTCTTCTCCAGGCCGTACTTTCAGTGATGTAATTTTAACTGGGATTGCCCATAACTCAAAACAGAGTATGAAGTTCAAATAATCTTATTTGATTCGAAGGCTGCGTACACTCAAACCCAGCGGTTATATATACCCAGATTTGAATTTTTTAAGATTACTTGATGGATGGTACGGTTATGGTGGTTCACAATTTTGTCAGGTACACATATTGGCTTTAGTAGTATAAAGAAAACAAGGAATTGGTACACTGGTCCTGAACGTTTCTGCTTTGCTCTATAATACTGAGGCTTTAATTAAGTTTCAGTTATATATGAGAAAAACAAAATTGAAAAAGGAGTGAAGGGGGATATCATTACTTGTTGGTTTTGAGTTGTATCCAAACCACAAATATGAATGTGAATCAGTACTACCTTTACATTATATTTTTTCTTCTTCAGATTTGCAGATATTTATGACACTCAACAAAGGGATCAATTCTCTTGGAACCCATGCATGCCTTTTACTGAAGGGAAGGCTTATAATGTCATGGTAGGGAAAGGTTGTACATATTGATCGGGTTTTTTGGTTTTCAAGTTCGAAAACGCTTGTCTCATAAATGAACAATAATTACAGGGCTGGAACACCTAAATAATGGATAAAAATGTCTAGAATAAATTAAAGTATTAGGTCGTATGCCATCTATATCTTACGTGGTCAAGTTCGATATTCAACATTAGCTTCACGAGACACTTTTAACTAAAAATGTCATTTTAGGTGAGCAATGCTGTGACTCCAATATTTTCGTACAATTTGACAAGTATTTGTTTAGACTGAACTATGCACCTGGGAATAATACTTCGTTTTTCCCTGTGATGAAAACGAGTAGTGTAGTGGGTTATAAAAACAATATACAAAAATCATCAGACAGAGTTCGTCGAAAAATAAATAATGCTGTAAATTCTGACCTGATAAGAAATAGAATTCCACTAGCTGATGAACAGTCAGTAACAACACATCAAATGATTGACATTTATCTAAAAATAATAACGTTGGTTGATGCTATAGTTACATCTTTTAGTTAAACAGCTGTTTTAACCTTTCTACACAAGGAATTATATAGCATTATTTCCAGCACAACAAGGCTGTGCCAAATTTAGCCAGTTGTGATAAATTCGATGTGTGTGTGTGTGTGTGTGTGTGTGTGTGTGTGTGTAATTGGTAACTCTTGTTCCATGATTCCTTTTGTTCTCCATTGTATCTAGGCGGTTCAGATTAGATTTGGAGTCCCGAGTCCTGCTTACTATAGTCTTGGTACAGAGGACAGCGCCACGTTCTCGGATAGCAGCAAAGGGATCGTTCTACAATACAGCGCCGACGCTTCAAATACTCTCAGGTATGTGCTTTTTGCATGTATGTTTGTCTATCCTGTCGTGTACATTGAGGAATAATCTGTGTCGTGTGTTTATACTGGATATATTTCATAGTGTGGTATGCAACGTTAACTTTTTACACGCGGGTATTCCACGTGTTACAATACATGGGGTTTGTTTGACCCCACGGTTAAATATATCAGGTCTTTACACCCGAAAAGAAAATTGTATTACATTATATTCTTTTCCTGCCTGACGGGTAATTTAGATTTAATTTATTTGCTTTAGGTCATAAAGTGCTCGTTTTTGTTGCTGCACGAGTAATGTCTAGGCATATACGTATAGGATGACAGGATGGGAACAAGGGAGTTCCTATGTTACAAAAGTTAAACAATTCTGGGGACAAGGGAAATTTGAAATTAGGTCAAAATATATAGGGACAAGGTGCAATGCTTAAAAATTGTTCATAGGTTCACATGATGAATCTTTCTGGCGGGAAATATAACATGTGTGTAAAATGTTGGGCCTGTCTGGCAGAGTAATGTAACATGCAGATTTGTCTGTCCTCTAACTGAAATGAATATTACGTCGTAAGGTGAACATGGTGGGGTACTCAGCCTTATAAATTGAAATGCAATCTTAAAACTATACCTACCGTATAAAATATCTTTTGGAATGACCAACATTCACTCATTTGCCGATTTGTAGGACGCAAAAGAAGGCGTCTAAAGAGTGTAACATGATGGGTCCGTGTGGCTGTAAATGTAAACGGTTAGGTCTGTCTGGCCTTTAACAGAAATTTAAGATTCTCAAAATTTGCTATGTATGTTACAAACAGTATGTTTGAGGAAAACAATCCAATTTCAAATTAGGTAGATTTGATTTTTTTTTAAAAGTTGGGATGACAAATTTATGACTTGTGTTTTTGCCCCCCAAATTCAATGTCAGTCCAAATTTTTATTTAACAGACTCCTGAATATCAGAGTTATTTTGGTACATTGTTGAAGGAACGCAGTAATTTTGTAGTGTGTCTGATTTGGTTCTTAACATTGTTAGAAATATATCAGCCTATAATGATTTGACCTTGAACGTCGAACATAACATTGATGATCCAGCTAGACGACTTGGTCAGAAAACAACATCTTTTCTTTGACGGATCTGCTATCCAGCTCGCTACGATGTCGTAGCCTCAACTTGATTTGTTGTGGTTGAGGCTACGAACTGATCCCATATCATGTAATGGAGCAAAAAAAAAATCATCACTAAAGTCAGAAAAACAAACAGTGTAGAAATCAACTACATAAGTATAATCACGTTGTGAAAGAAGTTTGGCTTATTTTGAATTTATTAAGCCCTTACACGATAAAATAAATTGGCATGGTTACTCTAACCTTATCCTGTCCGCCATGACAGATAACGCGAGACTCTCGCCGTGACCCCTTTTCTACGTAAGGCTTGCCAGAACATATTTTGGATATTCTACGCTATATTATTATCAATCAAGTGCGAATAATCGCTTCTTGGTTGAATTTCAAAGTTGCCGATAAACCGTATTTACTTTTAATGCGCAGAATTTCTGACCCAAACGGCGCCAAATTTTTACTACGATTTGTTTACATTTTCAAATAAGGCGTCAATGTCCTTATATGGCACACAAACAAACGAGGCTGAGAACGGAAGTAATCATTATTTGAAATAACATGGCGGACGATCTAAACGAAAATATCGGCTGAAAAAAGGTAAAGGAGATTTTACAACTATTTCTACAATGATTTTCGATACTTCTGGTATTAAATAAGAGGACTACTCTATTTATTGGATTATATGGAAGGAATCTGTTTAAAGTGTTATTATTAGGCTAAAAGAGTGAATCACACCCGGCTTGCTCCATTAACACGTATATGCTCTAGTCCTACCTGTAAGACCCGATGCTGATATTTATGTTGTGAGCGTCAGGGTCTTACAGCCTAACTAATGGTGCTGTGTAGTGTGTTTTGATGTCGACTAACATCGTTACGAAAGTAAAATTTTCAGGAATATTTCACACAACTGACAACTAAAATAATGACGCTTTTCTACAAAGTAAAGTTATAATTTTTTAGTCAGACTTTACTTACTATGAAGCCTTTTCTCTAATAAATTCAAATTCTCACAAAAGAAATGGACCCGTCTTCAAGTTTCTTTGGCCTACTTTTCAGTTGGCTGGGAAGGGATGAAAGCCGAGAATGCCGAAATCGGATCAAGTTGAAACATTATTTTTTAACGAAACGAATAAAAAAAATATTATGCCTATTGGAACTGTAAGCAACGGTTCGTTTCGTTCAAGAAACATATCCCAAACATCAACCTACTTGAACTTACTTCGGCATATCTCGACTACCGTCGCATTGCAACAAATTCAAATGTATGTCAACGGAACGTGAAAATGCATCCATTTGCTAGTGTCATATTTTCATTCCACCAGGATAAAGACAGCACAGTAAGTATATTAATTACGCATAAATTAGTGGAAAAATGTCGATATAGGCTGCCAGATGTGTGAGATGTTCCTGAAACTTTGATTACTCATTCCGATGTCAACGACATCGGAACACACTATACAAGGCCGTTATTTGGATAGTAAGACATAGCACCTCAACGAAATCAAAATGTGCTGTGTCTTACATGTAGGACTAGTATATGCTCATGTTAGTACCCTGTCCACGAGGTACGAGTAAGGGTACTAATATTAGTACTACTATCCAGCAAACCGTGATCTACTATTACAGACCGACGCTATACCATCAGCACGCAGTTTGGACTAACCGTGGCCTAATTGTTGTACTATCCAGCACCAGGTTGTATAACAAACATTACAAGTGATCTGCTATCCAATATCAACACTATACCAACAACATACCGTTTTGAGTAACTAGCATCCGGTGATCTACTATCTAACACCAAGCTATGTACCATCTTTTTAGAGTTACTGTTAACCAGTTATTTACAAGCAGACCCATGGTATTTCAATGTTTCAACAGCTTAAATAACATACAAATAATTTCACCACCCTCCCATAAAAAGTTGTTTTAGTGGTTGAGTCGTCTTGATCGACCATCATTGTTATATTACAAGATATAACAATGAATTCAAAGAAGCGCCGAATAACGAAAAAAAAAAAAAACCATGACCAAGTGTGGATTTTCGTTTTTTTTTATAACTTCGACTGTTCTCAAGAGACTGGAATTCATACTCCTAACCTTTGCGTGACTCGTCTTTGTGATAAATACATTCAAGAAACTGACCGCTCCGGTGGCCTAGTGGTTAAAGCGTACTCCTCGGATGCGGGAGGTCGAGGGTTCGAACCCAGGCCGAGTCATACTAACGACTTATACACATGGTACTAACAGCCGCTTAGCAAGGCGCTCAGTATTAAGAGGTTAGTGTTAGGACTGGTCGGCCTGGTGTCAGGATAATGTGACTGGATGGGACATCATTCTACATGTTTGAGGCATGATGCCCCAGTGCTAGACATCGCTATAAACTGCCACACTGCAGACATCGTAGCGATACGACTGAAAAATTGTTAAAGAAACGTTAAAAATCCAAATCGCACACACACACACACACACACACGAAACTAGCATGATTTTAGAAGGACGTGAAAAGATATTTTGTGGCTCTCGTACTGATTTAACCAAGTAGATTTTGGGTCCTAAGGATGCAACAACATTATGTACGTAGGTGAATATGAGGCCATCCCCTTCCAGCAAAAAGAAATGTTTATATTTAGAAATTATAAAAATTGAACCATATCATCATGCAATACAAAATCACGTTTTAAGATGTGTGAACTTTGAAAATCATAGTCATTTTCCCGATATTTTTAAGATGGTATTAGCGTAATCAATGACACAAAATGTCCGATATCTACGATAAATCGTTTCATCAAAATCTGGAAGAAAAAGATTCAGTTTTGAAAAAAATTAAACACTTTTAGGGAAATATATTGCCAGTTGATCGCTGTATGAAATTTATATTGTTGTTATTGAAGCAAAACTAGGCATTGGTCTCAGCCTGCCCATATGTGGAAAGCGAATATGTTCAAATGCATAAAGAAACGTTTAAAGCATGTTACAGATGGAATAGTTTCATTTCTGTTGATTACTTTCCCCGGAAAAGAGATATATTGTTGATTTTCAGTGGTGGCGCTCTTCAGATATTATGAGCTTCCGAGCAAGTGATAGGTGTAAGGTGAGGCTGTTTACATTTGCAAATTTAAATATAGAGAATGCTGGCATACATCTTTGTTACTTTCGTGTACTGTGACTGAATATTCCTTGGTTATTGTATTTGTGGAAATTGTACATGATCAAAGCAAACAGCTAAACAAAATGGCTGTTCACATGTGCTAAAAGCAATCAGTCTGAATTAGTCTAAAGTACACTGTCTTTAGCAGTTATTAAAACAGAAAAAACAAGTTTTGCCGGGCTCGACAATACTAGCTTCTGAAAGTGCAAGGAATGAAGGACCAACTATATGAAACTAAAAAAAAAGTTATCGGTTCTTATTTTTACAATTTACCTCTGACGTCTAAGAAGTGAAATTCACCAGGAAGAGTTAGCTGTTTTTTTATATAATGTACATCGTTAGTTTGGCCAAGCTGGATATTCTGTAACCCATATTTCACCCATCAATCACACAAACAATTAAGGGAATTAAACGTTCTTTTAACGAGATTTACAATATACAAGGTCTTTTATAAATAGCCAGTAGAACCGGTGAGGAAAACAGGCAAATTATTTGTAATTTAAAAATCCAAATGCAAAATACGAAACTGTAGAGTGCCATCTGACGCAAGCTATATAAAGATGAAAAAATAAAAAAAAGTTATAAATTCTCTAATAGATATCTTGTAAAATTTCTTGAACTGTATTAAAGTTCATTTCTTGTGTTTTAGTAAGATATATGTATATTTTGTAATTGTTTAGGTCTTAAGTAATTTGCACAATTTTCAGTAGTGCAATTTCCTCGGCCTAAAGTAATATACTCGTGTTTTCATCTGTAAAATCACAAAACCAAACTCTTTTCTTTTTTCAGGACGTCTTACTTCACACTGATTTGTGATGAGAGTCAAGAGGGGCAACTCACTCCACTGGGGGAGAGAGGCCAGCAGGCAATTTATGTAAATCTTAAATTGATAGATATTAATGATTTATGAAAAATACTTTATCTTGTTAGTCTACTATTGTTTATTTTCAGTCATCTTTTTCATGTCTTCCTCTATTGTTGTTGACGTTCTTCTTCTTCTTCTTTTTCGTCTTCTTCTTCTTCTTCTTCTTCTTATTATTATTATTATTGAAGTAGTAGTAGTAGGAGTATCATTACCAATGCTATCTATGACGGATTAAATATAGTGTTTGTGTCGTTTTATCTTGTTATGTTTGCATAGCAATATTGCGATTATGTAGCAAGGCATCTTTGCTGACTTTGTAAATAGTTCCCAAAGCTAGCCTGTTAAGTGATAGAGGTCACACTAGGTCAGTGTGTTTGTCTAATGGTGCCGTAAAATGGAGAGACGATCTGATAAAGACAGAGGCTGACTATGCGTGTTCTCTAGGCAGTGATATTGTTATAGGCTTCAGATGTAAGGTTAATAACCTTGTGATCTTGGAAAAGATTGTAATATGTCACTGTCAGGAACAGTTATAGGGAGGATGGAAAAATCTGAGAAAATCTGGAAGTTAAGTTAGTATAAGAGAGTCCATTGTAAGATCTAGACCGGGTTGCATGCTACATTTATCTTCCGTTATGTAAGCGTAAGGTATAGATTTTCGTGCCGAACAATCCGGTGGCCTAGTGGTTAGAGCGTCCGCCTCGGATGTGGGAGATGGAGGGTTCGAACCCGGTTGAGTCAAATCAAAGACTTACAAAAATGGTACTAACAGCTGCCTCGCTAGGCGTTCAACATTAAGAGGTTAGTGTTAGGATTGGTCGGACTGGTGTCAGGATAATGTGTATGGGTGGGACAACATGCTATATGTCTGCGGCATGATGCCCCAGTGCTAGATATCACTATAAACTGTCACACTGTAGACATCGTAGCGATATGACTAAAAATTTGTTAAAGCTACGTTAAAAATCTAAATCACACACACACACACACACACACACACACACACACACACACTATTCGTGCCACAAATGAATCAAAATAATTGAATGTTGTTGAACTGATATTGATATCAAATTGAAACTTCACCAGATTGGTCTTGTATACAAAATTCCTCTTCAAGTAGGTGTTGAGTCCCTGTCCTTAAATCAGACACTCTATTTCATTATTTATTTTTATTCCCTCCTCATGACTTGAGCTACTTCCCCAAGTCTGACACCTGCTGAAATTTGAGATACGATGTTCGCATCATATTATGTACTTGTTCTTCTTTAAGCTATGTGGCTTCCTTAGAGTCAACTAATCAACAGGTCATTATCCGACCCAAAACAGGTAATTGTTCAGGCATGCTGATTTTATCCGTGTTTAGTTCCAATGACAGCTATGACGCTACAATTCCATCAACTTTGGCAAATATCCTACGTAGTAATACGATTCAGGTATCCGATTTCAACCTGAGATATAAAGTGGCAAAGCAACCTGGGTTTTCTGTCATCAATTTCCTAAACTGTCTCCAGTAATAGCTCACTTGTTTAGTAACAAATTAAAGCCTATGATTATTTGTAAAAGCAAACAAACAAACAAACAAACAAACACGTATAATCAATCTCCTAACATGTGGGCAGATTACTATCGTGACCATCGCTAAAATAAATTGTATTGTTCCTCCTTTTGCATAAATATCGATTGTGGGTTTTAGAAGACTCATACATATTTTACTCATTCCGGTAAATGTCGCAAACAATAAATGCCTGCTTGAATGTATTCATTTGTAACTGAACGATTTATACTTATGTAATTAAGTATTATTAACTAATTACTTATTATCTCCTCCAGATGAATGCTTTGTGCAATACTTCACCTGAAAAAGTTTAAGAGAATATTAATGGGAGAAAGGACATCAACGGCTTTTTCCTATTGTGCTATCTGTAGTATATTGATATCTTTTTTTTTGTACCTAAGTGGAAAGTTGTTACTGCAACGTATTTGTATATCTTGGGAAATCATTTTTTAAATCTGATATTTCTTGTAGATGTGCTAACCGGGGAATTGTTTATTTTTATTCAGTAGAAAGCAGCATTAATATCGAAACGTTCGTTCAGCCTCATGACTTTTGCTAAAGTGTGTGATTGGGCCGGTTCGCTTGAATACAAAATATCAATGTTTCAAATGCATTAATATGTAGAAAGCGCAACAGCTGATTTTAATATATTGTGTCCTCGGAAGTAAGCCATGGTCATCTGAATTTGTCAATAAGGCAGTGGAATTCATAAATATCTAGACAAATTAAGAAATAATGCCAAATATCTTTCTCGTACAAGCACTAATAAAATGTGCAACCAGAAAATATACGTAGTACTGCAGCATATGGATTACAATGTCACCGCGACCATAATGTCACATGATTTTTCCTCCATAACTTTACACGGTTTGCTTGCCATAACTTCACATAGCCTGACCCTGCATTCTCGAAATCAGTTTGAGGACACAGCTAAACTGAAAACTCAAAGATCAGATGTGATATATAGGGTACAAGAAGTTAGGTAGTCTTACTGAGATAAAGAAAATTATATGATTCCAATATATTTCTATTAATAATGACGTAGTCAAAATGTTTATGACTTTGAGCTTTCGCCTGAATTTTATTCTCAAGCGTTTTGAGCTTTCCGGGCCTGACGTTCACCAAGGGAGCACATTTCTGGACTTACACATAATAATTAAAGTCAAGACGAAAGCAAAGTGGCTCGATGAAATATAAATCTGACTTAG
This sequence comes from Sinohyriopsis cumingii, assembly GCA_028554795.2. Lineage (NCBI taxonomy): Eukaryota > Metazoa > Mollusca > Bivalvia > Unionida > Unionidae > Sinohyriopsis > Sinohyriopsis cumingii. Next base: position 96,660,448 of record CM068840.1, on the reverse strand, counting down.
CTCTGACTAATTGAATCTACTGAGGCATCATGCTGATAAAGGGTACATGACATACGTTTCACATTAGTCATTTCGATTGGAAAATAAGATCCTGTTGTATATTATATGTTGCTAGTCCTATCTGGCATGCATACGTTGTTTTAAACGCGTCACTGTCAAATAGCCACGGCATATTTGTCAAACGTTCATATGGTGCAATAATGGGCAACAAAAATGTAATATACTATAAACTTCGTGACGCTACAATAAAAATACGGATATATTTACAACCCAATGGAAGTTTCTTTAGCGAATTCCCTATAATATATATATATATATTAAACGTGAACTAAAAAGGATGACTATGCGCCGTTGTAAAGACCATCTTTCCTTAATGTTGCATGTCCCAAGAGATTCTCCTTTTCCATTTTATCTCTCTTAAATAGCCCTGAATTTTCAACCTGAACCTATCACTACCAAATTGCCACGGTCATTTGCAAAATATACCAAGTTGGGGCGCATGGTTTTAATGTTGGGGCTTGGCCACAACGAAAAACCTGTCCTTTTAAAACTTGTTTTAATACGCTAGGTTTGGAAAAAAATCCAGTTTCTAACCCAGTACGACACATGCCCGCTCGTATTATAGTGTGTAGTATACCTCACCACGAGGGGGGAGGGGTTAGCGACAAAGTGTCTTTGCGTTTCTCTAGAGAGCCCGTTTAAAGATGTATATGTGCACTTGATTGATATGCATCATTTTTTATTTTAGGATTTCGAATTAAGAAGTAAATATGCCTGCATACAAGGAGGGTCTACTAAGTCTAGTGTTTCTGCTGGAACTGTCCTGTGTATTGTGTGAGTAAATTATTATTCATTATAGCAGCTTAAAATCAGTTTCTTTACCGTCTGTCCCGCTACCATTAATTGAATTCACACCCATTACCACGCACACACACGCACATATATAATTTTCCTAATTAATAAAATATGGACACTAGACATGACAATGGTGTCGGTTTAATTTGGTCTAGTGTTTCACCTAATTAATTTTAAGAAGTTTCTTTGTTTGATATTGCATCTGAAATCTGAATATCTTTAGTCTATAATTCCAATAGTTGTCAATTGCTATATTGGTAATTCTACTTTCCAGTAAAGCACGTCAAGTCCTTGTCGGACAATTAGCACATTGGTAACTCTACTATACAATGCAGTCGGTCAGTTCCTTTTGTGTTAGTTATCACAGTGGTAACTATACTTTCCAAAAATGCAGGTAGTCTCCATATATGCAAATTATTACATCGGTAGCTGTACTTACCGATATGGCAGGACAGTTCTTTTCCAATCAATTGTTACATTGGTAACTCTAATTTTCAAGACAGCAGGTTAAGTCCGTACTTGTCAATTGCTACATTGGTAACTCCACTTTCCAATATAGCAGGTCGATCCCTTACCTGTTAATTGCTACATTGTTATTCATGTTTTCCAAAAAGACAGGTAATTGTCTTACCTATCAATTGCTTCTTTGGTAACTCTAGTTTCCAATACAGCAGATTATTTCCTTACCTCTCAATTGCTACATTGGTAACTCTAATTGTCAAGACAACATGTTAAGTCCTTTCTTGTCAATTGCTACACTGGTAACTCTAATTGTCAAGACAACAGGTTAAGCCCTTTCTTGTCAATTGCTGTATTGGTAACTCTAATTGTCAAGACAACAGGTTAAGTCCTTTCTTGTCAATTGCTACATTGGTAACTCTAATTGTCAAGACAACAGGTTAAGTCCTTTCTTGTCAATTGCTATATTGGTAACTCTAATTGTCAAGACAACAGGTTAAGTCCTTTCTTGTCAATTGCTTCATTGGTAACTCCACTTTTCAATACGGCAGGTTAAGTCCTTATTGTTAGTTTGACTAGAATATTTCCTATTTTCATCGGCAAGTTATGAATTTCATTTACACCAACAAGAACTGAATTAGTTTTTTTTGCCAATAGTAATGGTAGTGTGTTTATATATATATATATATATATATATATATATATATATATATATATATATATATATATATATATATATATATATATATATATATATATATATATGTGTGTGTGTGTGTGTGTGTGTGTGTGTGTGTACGTACGCTTGTATGCATGTTTGTATGTATGTAGAGGATATTTTGTTTTCCTGCGTTAATACTGAATATATTTTATCCTGTGGTCCCAAAACCTGATAATTAAGCGAGTGGCGAAGCAACGACTGTAAAAAATATATGGTTTTATGGTAGCGCAAGATGAAATATATCCAGTAGGTAGGAAAGAAAATTGTCTTTATATTATGTACCAAACGTACTCCAGAATCAAAGTTTAGAAGATTCCGCTAACTCTTTGTCACTGCACGCTCAACCCAACCGCTTTGATACATTTATCTCACTTTCAAAGTTTTACATTGCCTGTCTATATTTCGTTACCTGCTTGAGCGTTATAAAAATATGAGGCAACATGGTTTGAATTTTGAATCTTTCGTGCAAGATATACTTATTGTTGTCTCAGAAGGATCAATCATACTAAAGTTTAGTTTCTTTATTCCTTTCCGGCACCCGACAGGTTTTTCAGCTTGGTGTTTATTTACATCATTGGCGGGATCCTGTTCCAAACCTTTGTGCGGAAAGCAACGGGCAAAGAAAGGATTCCAAACTACAATATGTGGAGACAGTTTCCTATATATGTCAAGGTATGCGTTAAAACATTGTGGGAAGGGCGGGAGCGAGGTGTCATTATTTTTAATGCATGAAGGTAAAAAGATGAGGTTATAGCATAATTTGAAAGTTACTTTGCAGTGCCTGCTTTTCAGTTTCTCGCAACCTTGTTCTGCAGGAGTGCGATCTTAAATCAGAAACGATCAGGTTTATTTTCTCAGGTTCAATTCTAGATACTGGAACATTTACCCCCTCCCTCCAGTTGAAACAACTTACTGGCTGATACGAAAATTAAAAACGGTTAGATTGTTTTCTCACGTACAAATGAATGATACTCGATGATTTGAATACCACTTACGTACACTGCGGAAACAACTTGCTTGTTGATACGATCTAGATCTGTCCTCTCTTAGCAAACATGGTTACTTTTTCTAACAGAATTCATGATGCTAAATGTAAAGTGATGAAATTTACATATGGTTTATATTTTCTTCGTTTATTTGTCTGAGGTGGGGAGCGGGGGCGAACAGTTAATATATTATTTCGTTTCTGTTCAATATCAACATTAGATAAGGGCAACATTTATATGTTTCTGTGTGTATGTGTACGAGAGAGAGAGAGAGAGGAGTATTTAAGAAACGCAATTAAATATCTTAATTACATCACCAATGATAAAGTGTCCTCAATGTTTCTGACATAAATACTTTTCACTACAAATCCCTTTCAAAAGCAAGTCTGGAGCTGAGTACATTTCGGAGTTTTCTTGTTAAAGAAATTTCGCAGTGACCTTGACTGAGGATAAAGTTCATAATGGTTTGATAATAATATTGTTTCGTCATCGAACCTTTTCTAAAATTTGCAAACTGTAATCTAGTCATTTCGAGTTGTCTTTCAGTCGTTTCCAATGAGATAGCGACCTTTCAGATAGTTATTTTTGATAGATGAAAATAATGATCTGTGTAAACATATCAATCCGTAGCCAAATTGCTACAGTGACTTCCATCTATTCTTTCCACGGAGAGGCCGGGCATGGACACACTATTTTCGCCTGCTGGCTCTCCATCATTTTATTCTTGGTTGGTCTGTCACACCTGTAAACACCATATAACTTAAAACCGAAGGACTTGATCTTAACTTTGCGAGTGATTAGGTTGTTGTTGTTGTAGGGTTTAACGCCATTTTTCAGCACACGATAGGCTATACATGGCGGCCAGTATTAATGGTGGAGGAAGAACCCGAGAAAACCCCGGAAAGAACCACCGACCCACGAGAAGCTACTGGCAAGCTTTCTCACATACCCACATTGGCTGAATCCGAGACTCGAACCCACGCAGACAGAGGTGAGATGGTAGTGATCCGTAACGGAGAGCGCGTTAGACCACTCGGCCACTCGGGGCCCCCGAGTGATTAGGTAAAATGTACACGTCGATCAAAACCCAACTAGGATAATTTAATCCTTATAATTCCGATTTCTTCCTTTCTTTCGTCGAATCAACTTATTCCATCAACAATGCCTTCCAATTTAAGTAGCGTGTACTTTCCTTTCATTTGCCGTTTCACATCGCCCCATAATTCATAACCTGTGCAGAATCACACAAACATATTGACTACTGCCACAGTTAACTTGTTCAGTAAATTCATACTTTATATCTTAGGCAATGGCTAGCGATGGTTTCAACACATTTAGTTCATTTACAGCATTCTTGTTTAGATTTAGTCAGTCCCATCTGCTACGTCAGATGACCATGACCTTACATTTTAACAGCTGATACGGAATGAACAAGTGTGCTAGATTAAATTTCCAATCAAGCCTTAAATCATATTGGATTTATCAATGAACAACATGGAAATATGAACGAGATGATGCTATCCCTTACTAACATATATACAGGAAAAACATTTTATATCATTGTCAAGAGCGTTAATACTTGGGAAGACCCGTTCAGTGGTATAATGTCAAATGAAATGTAACTACTGTCACAGTTACGTTTATTCAGCTACTTCATACTTTACATATTAGGCAATGGTTACCAGTGGTGTCAGCACATTTCTTTATATAAAAAAATAACATTCTTTTTTAATTTTAGTATGTCCCTTACAGGAATAACATTTTATGTCTATTTCATCAGCGTTAATACTTAACAAGACCCTTTCTGTGCAGTTGTTAAATGTAAAGTTGCTCGCAAAACCGGCCATATGTTTTGTTTGGTTGCATAGTTGAGTGCTGGAGTGCTGGAAGGAATTAATGACTACACATCCAAAATAATTTAAATTAGCAAAACAATGACCTTTATGTATTATTGTTGGAGATAGTAGTTTTGCCATTTAGAACCTTTATTCTGTCTTTGAATGATGGTCTCATAAATATTTGTTTTTATTTTTGTGTAAGGGGTCATATTCACCATGCCACCAACACCCACACACGTTTAAAAAGAAATTTAAAAAAATTACAGTTGAAAACGCCAATGCCCCATTTTGTGTTTCGTTTAGTATCATCAGAGTATTTATTTATTTCAATAGCTTATAAGTCCTCCTCAGATGATTTCTTGAATCTTGGTTGATATCCATAAGCGGCCTCAAAATTGACTGGCCCAGTTCCACGCTGTTATTGTTGTTGTTGTGTATGGGAAGGGTGACTGAGGTCATGGGGTGCTGTGTGAGGGAATTTATCAATATCTGTTGTTCGGTTTTATTTTCAGCGTTTATAAAACATCCATCGCATTATCGTCAAATCCATCTTCATCTGCTTTAATCGCTGCTATTATTTCTTTTAACTTCTTTTTATCTAACTGTTCAAAAAACTCCGCAGAAAATTGCAGTGACAAATCGCCGCCAAATTGTAAACTATCAATTTCAATCAAAGAATATTTGAAAAAGTATGCAAAGGGTATAATTAATATTTGTTTGCTAAATAAAAATTTGTAAAGATGAGACAATCATTTCACAATGACGTGTCTGCAGTGTTTATTTATATTGCAAACAGTACAAAAACCAAAAGTAGTCTCAGAATTTATTGATGTGTAAAAACTTCCAGCTCAGTATCACGTGACAGTTTAGATCCAGTCGTATTGCAGAAAATCCGTTTCATTTATAAAAATTGGAATCATTCGTATATAATGAGTTTGGAAGAATTAATGTGCAGAGTATAAAATACAAACGTATTTTCAAATATTGACTAAGAATTATAAAAATGCCAGAAGACAGGTATTTAAAACAATGATACACTTTACAGTTAAGATGAGAGTAAATGAGAGAAAATTATAATTGCTGGTCTAACAATGTTAAAAAGCTTTTATTTACATTTGGATTTGGCCGTGTTTGGTGTATGCAGTTCTTAAATGATGAAAATACCTTTCTTTGGTTGTTCAGCCAGAGATGTGAAAATTTGTATAGGCAAAAGCTGCAGGATGAGATAAACGAATGCGTTTATATAGGTCATTGGAGTAGAATTCACTTGTCAAATATATTAAGATTTGTTAGGAATAGCGAGTTATGTTAAATAAATACTATGCTTACAGCAGGAAATTTGCCATTCAGGGGTAAAACTGGAAGATATGGGGTTAATTGTATTAATGGAATTGGGCCACTAGCCATTTTTTTTACAAGAATAAAGATTATTATTATTATTATTATTATTATTATTATATTCGCGCTTTTGTAAGCTCCGCCTGCGTCAATATTTCAGTTTTTGTATATATGACAGCTTTATAGTGTGCAAAAAGTTATGCATTTTTTTCCAGAGAATTGAAGAAATGACGCAAATTAGCCTCGATATGTTTTATATTGTTTAATAGTTCGGGAGGCTGGAGTTATCAGCATTAGGCAAACTTTCTCTAGAAAGGATAAATCTCCGCAGTAGATCTGCCCAGGGGTAAGTGCGCACTTAATTCTTCACAAAAATATATGGTCATTTTTGTATCGTTTTTAAAAACTGATTACAGAATTTATAAATATTTATGTAGTCTCGTCGTCGTGACGCGAACGACAGTGTTACATTGGTTTTATTCATTTCGCTCTTTTGCTCTTTTCAGACTGGTGTCGTGTTTATAGCTCGTAGAGGAAAAAACGTTCCAGCGTACCAGGCAATATGAAACCTGATGTTAGAAACTTAAGCCATAGACGTGAATATGAACTATTTCTAGCTGGATTATCCACCCATGAACCTTTCTAACTTATACCACATGTTCTAGAAGATTCTACATCTAAAAGTCGATATTGATAAGTTATTATTATCTTACCTTGCATTGACACTATATCATAAATGTAATAGGAAATAACACGAAGCAAATTACGACGTTACAATTATTCCAGTTAACTTTTTTTGTTATTTTTCTTTGACTTTTGCAGAATATAAACAACAAATGACGGGGTTGTGCTGTGTTTATTCGGTTGTATTGTATTTATCGACGTATATGCGTTGTTTTGGTGAAACAATAATATAACAATAAATATGTTTAATTTTAGAGCGTGTGCTGCAGATTTAGGTCCCTCGCTTAGTCACAAAATTGTGAGATTCCAAGCGCTACAGTTTCCTACATTGCGACAACTGCTGAAGTATGATTCAGAGATATGTGACAATCAAGATCGTTTGAGATTCTCATAGGTGTTTCATTAAAATGTATTTGGAGAGAATTTGTTTACTTTGGATTCATTTATTGTTCACCTGTGAAACAATTACTTTTTGTTAATGAAACAAGTTACGTGAGAATATCCACTTTTTATGAGATATGAAATAAATCGCCAATTCTGTCATGTTGAACAATTCAGGCACCGATTATAAATGTTTTAAAATAGGGTGATGGGGCAGAATAGCATTAAATATGGCACCATGGAAGTTATGGAAATCTAATATTGTGGGATGTGGGCTAGCATGGCGGTTAAGGGAGCAATAAATGGAATCGGGTGGTATGGAGCTTATGGGAGTGTAACTTTTGGCCTCCATTTTGAATGAAGTCACAAACACATACACTGTCATGTGAATTTAATTTGATAAATGTCCAGAGGCTTACCATTATTGGTCATTATAGCGATGTGAAAATTAAACGTTATTGGTCAGTACGTTGGTTTATACTTATTTAATACACTTAATGGTAATCCAGTAAACATACACACTACAAAAATGATTTAGAGTAATTCAGTGCCAATAAATTTAACATGGAAAATTCACGTGAATGGTAAAATTAAACAAATGGCGGTTGTATATGGGTTATATAGGTGACGAGTGTGTTTAACATTATGTTTTTATATCCACTATAGCTATCCTTAGATCGTGACTAAATGTAATTATACGATTCTGCGACTGAAACGAAATTTAGTGGACACTAAATAAAGCTTAACATTTATCGAAATCGCATAGATTAAATGTATTGCAAACATTCTGAAACTGAAATGAAATTTAGCTGTGCCAAACAACGCAGAACGTCGTAATCGTAGGCATGGCTTAATTTGTGTCGTTTCGTTAGAGTTAGTTTTTGATGCTGATTTCATGTGATAACATTACGGTCATGTTATGCTAATTTTTATTTGATTGCTCTGTCTCTCTCTTTCTATCTCTCTACATACACACACAACACACAAATACAAGTAGATATACATGGAGAGAGAGAGAGAGAGAGAGAGAGAGAGGAAGTACAATGACAAGATAGTTCAGTACCACCTAAATTTGTAACCATGAAGAGGGATGATCAAAGGAAGATCACACTTCTGGTGATTGATTTACAGAGTTAAGATATCTCTTATGTTTGTGAAGAGAAAGGGCTTAGGGTCTCAGAATGTCCAAAGCTTTAAAATAAAATTCAACAATTATTCTAAGAGACAAAAACTAAGACGAATGCTGTTTATCATAGTCAATTGACATTGGTCTTCAGAGTGTCTTGAACGTGAAACGGAAATGTAAGGAAGAGGTAAAGAAGAAAGCAAGAGATTTAGAAGAACGATGCAGAATGTGTTTTTACGTTCCATTTGGTCTATATGCTTTCTTTCAGCACAGTTGCACTATGTAATTGTTACCATTTGTAAGACATTTGACATATGAATATTATATTACTTTAACAATACAATATTTTATTTTAGCTCCCATGTATTAAAAGAAACATTACATCCTCTACATTGTAATAGTGCATATTGATTTTCTTTTAATTTGAACTCAGCATTTTCTAAATCTGTGACGCTTTTGTCGTGATGGAATAGTATTCGTCAAGATGCATTCCCTGACTAATTTTCATAAATCTACATATCATAGTTATACACAAGGTGTAAGAAAAACCTATTTGCTATCAAGCTAAATGCAAAACTATAATCCAAAATGTGAAATGTAGGTTACAGTGACGTTCACTTGCGGATTGAGTGTGGTACAAACTGATTGGCATACAATAATCACCTTTGATGATTCTCAATAACAAAGCTTGAGAACTAAAACTGAGAGACAATTTATCTAGGTACTGAAGCATAAAGTATCTGTCACAGCGACATACTTGTGTGAAAAGCGTATAGTAATTATTAAGATGTATCCCCTCACCAAGTTTCATGATTCTAGTTACACCAGTATTTATAAAGTGTACAAAAATGTGAGCTAAGCACAAAACACTTAACCAATAATGTATAATTAATAACATTATTTGTACAAAAAGAAGCCCATCGTTACCTTCCAATGGGGTAGGTGATCTGAAACCCACTCCAAACTGTTGACTAGGACCTAGGAAGAAAGAATTATTGGAATTCAGTGAGGATGTAAATATATAAAGGCTTTTGTCCTTGCAGGTGCTAAGAAACACACTGAAACTGTTACCTAGTTATATAATTCCAGGCATACCAATATTTATAAAGTGTGCATAAACCTGTACTAAACAAAACTTGACCAAAAATGTACAACTCGCAATATGTATGTTTTGTACAATGTTACCTAGCACCCCGTGTCATCGCCCACACCAGCCCTGAAGACAGGTGCTATGAATCCAATTCCAAACCGTTGCCTAGGATCTTGGAAGAAAGAATAGCTGGGATTTTTAAATATTTAATATAAATTTACAATGCTTTTATCTTTGCAGATGCCACTGCAAATGTTATTACAGTAGTTTACCTCAACTTTGTTAAAATTAATTTGATGCAAAGTAGATAAGCCCCAAAATAATTTCATCCATGCTTTTTGTAAATATAAAGCTGTACTTCAAAAAATATGTTTGAAATCGAACAGATGAAGGTTCAAAAGATTACACTGGAGAAACCAAGTGTCATGGGATGGGAAAACAGGGATCCATAAATCCTCTGGAATCATGATTTAGCACGCTGAAAGCAGAACTCATGAGATTTTGTTCCTAAAAAGCTGCATTCCAAAACTTAGTTTATAAAGTTGTGCAGTAGAAATAATATTTAGGTAAGACAGTAAGGAACCATAATAATTAAAAGCTGTATGTCAGCGCCTCATAAATGTAAAGCAGCATATTAAATTGTGTTCAGTTCTAATTATTAATAGCAAGTTATCTTAGAGTACATACAGATTACAAAATTACAATATTGCTCCACAAAGCAAGGTCCCAACTTACAAACTCTCTATGCAACTTCTTGATTATTTTAGTCACTGACATAAGGTGGTGCATTGCGTACACCAGAACATAAAAAAATATTTACCAAATAATAGGCATATTTCTCAGATTATTGGAAATGGAACCTTGGTAAAGACTCCAAAATTTGTGAGAAAAATACTGGTTCACCTGCAGCAAAGTTCCTAACATGTATTTGAAATGTGCCTCATTGTGAGTAAGGTGTGTTTGAAATGAGCCTCATTGTGAGTAACATGTATTTGAAATGAGCCTCATTGTGAGTAAGGTGTATTTGAAATGAGCCTCATTGTGAGTAAGATGTATTTGAAATGAGCCTCATTGTGAGTAAGATGTATTTGAAATGTGCCTCATTGTGAGTAAGATGTATTTGAAATGAGCCTCATTGTGAGTAAGATTATTTGAAATGAGCCTCATTGTGAGTAAGATGTGTTTGAAATGTGCGTCATTGTGAGTGATATGTATTTGAAATGAGCCTCAGTTTTGCTATGCTGACATAATGTTTTGTATCTGTACAGAACTTGTCTCTTTCCTGTGTGGATCTCCAGAAATTTCTTCATGATGTAGTCCATGGTTCTTGCTCTAATGTAATAGTCCCTGCAGTAAATAAAAAAGGGAAATACTTTCAATGGCCTGTTTATAATGTATGGTAATGCATACTGTTCAGGTTTCATACATGTAAAGGACTTCTGTTAACCGATGTTCTGGCACATTATATGCCCAACTTCCTTCCCAGGATTCATGAATTATACCATGGTATGGCTTGGGGTCTTCCCTATACACCCAAATAATAAACCCATCACCACAGCTATTCTGAAATGCAACTTATCTCTGTCATCAGAGCCAGGTAATTTGTGCATAATAATTATATGACAATGGCAAATTAAGAAAGCAATACCAACTCGCATGTCATTTCTTGTATAGTCACTATTACCATGTCAACCCTGCATGGGCATTGACAAGGTTATCACGAGTCAAAGTTGCTATTTAATAGGGCATATCGCACCAAACTGTCAGTGCAAATGTAGTTTATTGTGGGAGGTTTCCTTGCACTGTTTGCCAGTTCAAGGTCATTATTCCCTCATACAATGAAGAACTAGAGGATTTAGACCCCTCCCACGTATCAAACATGATCCGAGTATGATACCTTAGTAAATTTCCAACAATTGGAATACTATTGTTCCTTGACTTGGAGTCAGATTGAAAAGATACCAAGTGGGGAGGTGTGAACTGAGCAATAATAGATGTGCATAATTAAAATTAGTTTTTAATTGCAATAATACTTTACCTGGTATTACAATGTATTGCATTGCTGAATTTGACAACCTCATGGAGGGCTGATGGCCTCAGATATCACGTCAAATTGAACTTACCATTGCTATCAGTAGGGTCATCTAGTGCAGACTAAAGGCTCGCTTGACAATTTGTTGGGCTGAGACAATTGAGTCAAATGAATTAATGCTCCCACTCACTCAGGTGTCACATTGGTTAAAGGTAAAAACAGAAGAATGTCAAGTCATACGGAGAACTTCAACAAGTACAGAAGCATCAAAAGTAGATCAAAGTTAGCCAGAAAACCAGGTTGTCAAAGAAGGGAGACCAAATTGTATAGTTACCACTGAATTGTCCACAACCTATTTCACTAACAAGCCATACATTTCTCTTGTTTTCATTGCCAGTACTAGGGAGAGAAGAAAGACTGTTTACAGGTTTAGGTTTTTGAAGTAAATGTTATTGAAGGGTTCATAAGGAGGATTAGAAAGATTCCACACTGACATTAAAAGACAAGAGACTGGTCATCTCTGTGTAGAACCTGAGAGATTATTCTGAAAGGTGGGAAGGTGTTGGCGTACAGTCAATCCCACTTCAGAGCTGGTCTGCCACCTGCGAGACATAGACAGTTTATTGTTCAACCTTACTACTGACTTTCACCACAGATGAAAAGGTGTCTCTGCTACCAACTGTTGCAGAGATCATTCCATGAGGACTGCATGTCCCTGTCTGGCCAGCCAGGATGTTTTCCAGAATATTTATCTTGCCTTGAATGAGAAAATTTATCCCAAGATAAGTGAAATTCTGAGATGGGATTAGATCTCCTAGTTGGAGATTTTGCCAAAAGGATGTAAGTGTCTTCCAACAGGGTAAGTCTGAAGACATTATGCATCAACCAGTCATTGAATCACTGCTGGATGGGGGCCATACAGCCTTTAAATGAGCCAATTGTACACCCATCACACTGAAACTATGCTAAAATTTCACATGGGCGGGAAAGAGGTGGAAGTGAAGATGTAGAACCTTCTTGGAAATGGAGGGTGTGTGTTTGTCTTCTAATGATAATAAAATCAGGTCCTTTCTTCCTGGCACTATAAGCATGGCAGGTTTCTGCTAAGTCCTATACCTGATGAGACAAAAGGCAACAAAATGGATGACTAAGCAGATCTGTTTCTCTTTGTTTGTGTCCCAAGCAGCCTTTTACTGTGACCACTTTTACAAACAATGAACTAGAATAAGAGTTGGGCAAGTAATACATGTACTTACCCTAACACTAATTGCTAAAGAAGGGATGAAAACAATGCACTGCTTTGATAGGAAGGTTCTGAAAACTCTCACATTCAATGAAATGGGACAGAGATACATAATAATTATGAAAAGACCAGGGATAAAATATAAAATACAGCACAAAAAGAGATACAATTAACAGTACAAATATCAAAAGACAACTTGGATGATGAAAACATCTGACATCCAACAGACAAGTATGAACTTCACAAAGTCCAAGAATGATATTCTATGCAAAAGAAGTTAACAAATAGATCACACTGTGATACTGTTTATTATATTCATTCTAGATCTCAAATTACTAACTGGAGGAGGGAATAATCACATTGGACTTGGGACTAAGATACAGCAAAACAATAATGGCAGATAACATATTACTGTTATTGGACGGGGCTTAGTCATTTACAATGTTTAGATACTATAAATTAACAGAACAGTCTGTGGAATCACCAAATGGTATGTACCAAAACAGGATGCTATACCAAATTATGCACAAAGACAGACACAGTACACAATGCAACCTAACATGATGGAAATACCTTAAACAAACACCTCCCATATCCAGCCAGTATACGATTTTCTTTTTTCTATGTTCCATCTACTTTAACTTACACCCAGTTAGCATTCATACCAACAGTACTGCATCCAGGAATCCATCGGCAAGGGGCAATGTGTTCTCTTATCCCCTAAATCTTGGGGCAGACAAAATTTTCAAGGGGCAAAGAAAACTACTTTGAGATCTTAAATTCTAAATTGACTTAAATCATTTTAAAAGATATACATGGACTTTGTAGCAATTAAATCTTTAGCGAGCTCACTTTTCATGTCTAATCATTTTTCTAATTTACAATCTGGATTGTAATTTGGTAATCTTTGTAGGAGAAGACTTTTTAAACTCAGATTCTGGATTGGATCTATTTTGAACTAAACTTGGATTATTTTTTTTACTGTTCACTGATAAAAACTCTCTGGAATATATAATCTGGTTTGATTTACTCATGACAATTTAAAACAAGAGTCCCATGAAGACGTAGACTCTACTGGGCAAAAAGAATTTCCAGGAATTTTAATTAAGACTTCCTAACTCTTCATTTTTGTATTATGACCAAAGGGATATTTAGTGCGGGAACAATAAATATACAAGTCTGAGTGGGAAGGAAATAACAGAATAGCAGTGCCAGTATCAGATTTCTAGCTAATATAAGTTGGATGTCAGAGTTGGAAAACATATCAATATCAGGCCATGGTTTTGGGTATCAGGAAGGCTTTGGCAAATCTAGGTAAACAGGTTGGTATCATGACAAATCTGGTAAATGTGTCATATTCCTGTTGTTTCAGCACCATTTAGTTCTGGTATGATCTGGGTGAAGGGGTCTGTCCTTCATTTAATAATAATCAGCCAATCATATTCTGTATGTAAGGAAAGAGGGGTGAGATGTCTGTGTGTGTGTGTGTGATCTAGATTTTTAACGTAGCTTTAACAATTGTTCAGTCATATCACTACGATGTTTGCAGTGTGGCAGTTTATAGTGATGTCTGGCACTGGGGCATCATGCCACAGACATGTTGCATGATCTTTCACCCACTCATATTTTCCTGACACCAGGCTGACCAGTCCTAACCCTAACCTCTTAATGCTGAGCGCCAAGCGAGGCAGCTGTTAGTACCATTTTTTAAAAAAGTCTTTGGTATGACTCGGCTGGGGTTTGAACCTGCGACCTCCTGCATCCGAGGCGGATGCATTAACCACTAGGCCACCGGAGTTAGATAGATAGATAGATAGATAGATAGATAGATAGATATCAAAGATAGATAGATAGATAGACAGACAGACAGACAGACACACAGATAGATAGACAGACAGGCAGACAGACAGACAGACAGATAGATAGACAGACAGACAGACAGACAGATAGATAGATATCAAAGATAGATAGATAAATAGACAGACAGACAGAGAGACAGACAGATAGACAGACAGACAGATAGATAGACAGACAGACAGACAGACAGATATATAGATGGATAGATGAGAATAGTCAGAAGAAGCAGGAAAACGAGAACAAGATACAAGTTTGGGATATAAAATGGGCACTTAACAGAGAAACTTCATGAAAGGACTTAGAGTTATAGTCAGAAAAAGAAACAGAGATAGAATATCTTATATATATATATATATATATATATATATATATATATATATATATATATATATATATATATATATAATAGAGTGATAGATAAATATTATGAATGGATAATATCAAGAAACCATGTAACTAAATGTAGTGTAGAAATTGAGGAGGTGAACATAACTTTAAAGTATGTATATTAGATATAAACAGTAGTTTGCAAAATGACTTAGTGTTTTTAATAAGATACCACTGGTCTCCCCTCGCCACGAAATTAATTTTTTCATTATTTTTTTAATACATTTATTTTAGGCTCATTAATGAATATTTGGCAGTAACTAAAATATCAATCATCATTGGCATTGCTCATGAACCAATTAAAACCAACTTTGACTGCAGAGTATTACTTTTTCTATGTTTCAACTCTCTCATTGAAGAGACAAATAATCTCGTTCCAGACAGTGTTGTTGATAAGAAACTATAATGGTCGAGAGCAATATGGTCAAATTGTATTAATACATCTCCTGAACTGTTTTTCAGGCTAAGCTGTAATCATGGCATGGATGTAACTAAAATTCCTGATTCAACATTCACGCATTCATTGTGAGGTAACTGAAGGACAATATGTACATTTTAATTTGCATTCTCCTTTGAGTACTTCCTTAGTCCTTGCATGTAAGACGTCTACCCTGATATGTTTATTGTTTAGGTAGACACATCAATATCAGGGAACCAGGTAGATGTCTTACATTGTAGGACAAGGGTCTTCCCCAACACAGGTCATTCAAAGAAACCGAAGACTTATTATTTGTTTATTTATTTAATTGTGAGGGAAATGATCTCAATTTCATGTTCTTTTAAAAAAAATTAAAACCTTTTCAAACATTGAGAGTTTAAGGACGGCGGATGCTCTCCTAGTTTTCAAAGTTTATTTTGCCCCAGAAGTTGAGTATCGAAAACAGGCGACTCTTTGACACTTTTGGCTTTCTAAGGCGAAAATGCAAATTTACTAACCGCACTTTCTCGATGAGTTTTTTTCGTTTTGTGTTTAGTTGTTTCATTCATATTTCTTGTTGTTTCCTTGCAATTATACATAATGTGAACAAGAAAACGATAAGAGCTTTGCATTTGAATCTGCATTTTCGTTAGATATAGGCATGCTCGATTGGTCAACCACTGTATATAGGTAATACTCTGTGTTCCGACTTTGCCATACATTCAAATGAACCTGACATTTTGTATTATACGAACGGTGTTCTACGTATTCCAACTGTGCTAATTCCCAAAGAAGAATGTGGATAGATCATGATATTTCTCCAGAATCTAGTATGATTAATTTACTGATAACTCATATGCAATTTCTTGCTTTTCCAATCACAGCAAGAATATCAACTCCTTTAAAATATAAATGTTCCTGAAAAAAGTTTAATGCACCAGGGCTTGATCAGATCAAGTGTAGGGCATGTTGTTTTTTTTTCTTCCCAAAATCTCGGAAGGGTCCGGACTTTCCTTGAAAGAGCACCAAAGCCAAAGTCTATGTGTCTATTTACTTAAAGTATGCATAATACCCAATTAACGTGCGCAAAAATAAAACAATGGTAATATTTCAAATGACTAAGTTTGTGTGCCTGTTTTGTATTTTTTCGGGGGGGGGGGGGGCAGGGTTGTGGGGGAGTGTGGGGGCGAGGGTTACGGAAACCTCGCCACCACCCACCACCCAATCTGACCCTATTACAGATACTGCATTTTGCAAATATTCCATTCCTGACGTCATCTTGATTCTCTCTACACCACCCTTCGCCACGAACAGTAGGTAATGTGCAAGAATATGTGTTAGCTTGGGATTCTCCACATTCCGAAGGTGTTAATATCCAAAGACCACTCCTACGGTGTTAAATGTCAATAGGCTAAAATTCCTTATGTATTATGATAGCTTTTCTAACAAACTACCTTTATGAATGAAATATGTAGTTTACGGGGATTCAAACAAAAAACTGATTTTTTTGGGTGAATTTCAAGACTTACGACCCTTTTAAGTCTTAAATTGCCGACAGTTTCATCACATATTATCAAACACCCTATTGGGAACATGGAGCTGATTGAACAGTTACTATTCTTTAAGTTAGCACCAACATGCTAGAATCGAATAAAGAAAACTGTATAACAAGAAATAACCCATTGGGGTTCACATTGTTTGTATCAATAATTTTTTGGCATCACACTTTATATTTCAAGTCTTTTAAATCGAATCAAGGGTAGAGAAACGCACAAAGGGTCTCACTAGGGTCGAATCAGATCTGGTGCTGAGGGGTGGGAGTTGTTTCCAAAATTTCAAAAGTAGTTTCAAGCCCTCGCCTTGACCGATAGCTGCCATCTTACCTCTGTCCGCGTTGGTTCATGTCTTGGGTTCCGCCAACGTGGGTATTTGAGAAAGCTTGCCACTAGGTTCCCGCGGGTCTGTTGTTCTTACCTGGGTTTTCCTGGGTTCTTCCTCCATCGTTGTCCGTCATGTATAGCCTATCATCCTCTGAAAAATGGCGTTAAATCCAAAACACCAACAAAAGCAATCCATTATCCAGGACCAAGTGTTCTACTATCCAGGACCACATATATATTATCCAATATCCTATTAATTTTATGCAACATGCCGTGTATGGTGACCAAGGCTTAGTTATGTACTATCCAACATGCCATGTATGGTGACCAAGGCTTAGTTATGTACCATCCAACATGCCGTGTATGGTGACAAAGGCTTAGTTATGTACCATCCAACATGCCGTGTATGGTGACAAAGGCTTAGTTATGTACCATCCAACATGCCGTGTATGGTGACCAAGGCTTAGTTATATACCATCCAACATGCCGTGTATGGTGACCAAGGCTTAGTTATATACCATCCAACATGCCGTGTATGGTGACCAAGGCTTAGTTATGTACCATCCAACATGCCGTGTATGGTGACCAAGGCTTAGTTATGTACCATCCAACATGCCGTGTATGGTGACCAAGGCTTAGTTATATACCATCCAACATGCCGTGTATGGTGACCAAGGCTTAGTTATATACCATCCAACATGCCGTGTATGGTGACCAAGGCTTAGTTATATACCATCCAACATGCCGTGTATGGTGACCAAGGCTTAGTTATATACCATCCAACATGCCGTGTATGGTGACCAAGGCTTAGTTATATACCATCCAACATGCCGTGTATGGTGACCAAGGCTTAGTTATATACCATCCAACATGCCGTGTATGGTGACCAAGGCTTAGTTATATACCATCCAACATGCCGTGTATGGTGACCAAGGCTTAGTTATATACCATCCAACATGCCGTGTATGGTGACCAAGGTTTAGTTATATACCATCCAACATGCCGTGTATGGTGACCAAGGCTTAGTTATATACCATCCAACATGCCGTGTATGGTGACAAAGGCTTAGTTATATACCATCCAACATGCCGTGTATGGTCACCAAGGTTTAGTTATATACCATCCAACATGCCGTGTATGGTGACAAAGGCTTAGTTATATACCATCCAACATACCGTGTATGGTCACCAAGGCTTAGTTATATACCATCCAACATACAGTGTATGGTCACCAAGGCTTAGTTATATACTATCCAACATACCGTGTATGGTGACCAAGGCTTAGTTATACACTATCCAATAGCATGCACTATCCTATCCAATACCCCACGTAGACTATCCAACTCGTCGTGTGCAGAGTCCTAAACCTCTACACTGACTATCCAACGGAATAGGGTAGGATGTAAAAGTAGGGGGATGAAATCACACATACATAATATCGCGCTACGCCAAAGGGTAGTAGTGTTCATATATACACGCTATTCTCACAAACATGCTTTAAAACAAAAGAGGGGTCATGAGCGTCCGCAAAATATGTCAAAGGGTGTCACGTGACCCCCCATCATACCGAGTATATATATATATATATATATATATATATATATATATATATATATATATATGTATATGTATATGTTGTGTGTGTGTGTGTGTGTGTGTGTGTATAAATTCTGACAAGTTTAATCATGCAAATGAAGCTGAAAATATGTCACAAGATTCTGTTCAAAACGCTTAGTAAATATTAGCTTTAGTTTCAGACTGCTTGCTATACTAATAATACCGTCTCGGGCCTTGCGCGACTGACTGACTGACCCCCTTGCAAAAAATCCTGCTGGATCCCATGAGAAGGGTAGAAGGGGTTTTTACGATTTATTTGGTTGTAAACAGACGTAGAGATACACAAACATAACAGACATATATTGTACTTACAGTTATTCGAGTAGCATCTCCCTTTTCATAGAGATTTGGGTTGCCCTGAAAAGGGTAGTTGGGATGGGTTAACCAAAGAGGGTCAACACAGGTCGCACCACAAACATTGGCAGATATGTGTTTCTTGTACACAGAAGTGTACTAGTGATTTTAGCCATAGTTTTTACTTTCCTTCAAAGAGCATACGGATGGCACCTTACAGCAATCATACTGAAATATAAACTTCACACAAAAGACGGGAAAGTTCTATTTGAAATTTGTATATTCAGAAATGCACATGGCAAAGTTCGTGGTTGTAATTAAATGATATAAGCTTTAAAATTCTAGATTTAGTTAATTGTATGTCAAGGTACGTACAGACATAATCAAGTTAATCGCTTGCATTTTAGCAAAAATGAATCTTAAAATGTTCATAGCATGCATTCTTTGAAAATGGCGAATATGACGAGATCTGTGATCGTATCTGGATTATTCGATGCAGTTATAAAATTATACGAGTTTGTCTGGAATGAAATTCCACAATATTCGCTGGTGGATTGGCCTATCTGGTAACCTGTCCGAGGCCAGATGGGTCTCGGAATTTTAGATAATATTGTTAAGGGGAGGGCCACGTTGATAGGTGGCCGTCCGATCTGTCGGATCTAAGTGTCACTCTAAGGGTATATCCAAATTTTTGACCTAGTCCGTCATTGACAATGTTCGCAGTGATGAGCTAAGCTTCATATACTGTGTTATCAATATTCCCATGTTTGTTTAGCAAGGCCTTAGCTCGTTGACTGTAATCAAACATGTATATGGTGGATGTACGGGACATTCCCGGTAGCACATTACATTCATTAAATTAATCGATAAAGTCGAGTCAGTGTCGTATGAAAATGCACGACATTAGAATAATAGATATCGTCACACATTGTCTACTGATACTTTTTCTTATTTCCTGCCTCTTCCGACCAGTAGTAGGGACATGCAGCAAGACCGGACCTTGCTCGTGCCAAACAGAAGATGGTGGGAGATTAGACCTTTCTCCAATTTCCAAAAACGACGGCACACCACAGTAAGTAGTGCTTTTAAGTGACACATAGTGAATAATTGTCTTTTTGAACCGGGGTTGTGTGTATTCTACATGTACATCTTTTGTCCGAAACAGAAAAGCAATTCTGCCGCTTTATTCAGAATGCAAAATTGTAAAAGTTATATGCGTTACACAGTCACATACACTCTAACTCTCTCTCTCTCTCTCTCTCTCTCTCTCTCTCTCTTTAGTGTCTTTAAAAGAGTAATGGCTGTTGAAGGTAATTATTTATATGGTGTTACGACTCTATTGTCTGAAATAAATAACAGAAATAAGCAAAACCAATAAAATTATTAAAATCGACAAATAATTTAATTCTTTAAGAGACAACGTGAAAATTTAAGAGCAACTTACAGTATTGTGAATCAAATCCCAAAGAATTCTACAAGTTCTATGACAGGTCCAAAAGTACAGAGTGTTCCGAATGAATTTCAGCTTATTTATAACTTACAAACAAGATACAACTCGGGTAGACAATAGTATTTCTAAGGGAAAAGCCAATGTCCTGAACTCAAAACCCAAGTAAACATATTTAAAAACAAAATGACATTAGTCAGGTAGGCCCAAAACTCCGACCATCAATTATGGGCTAAAGTCAAGAACATAATGCAATTTAAATATAAATAACATTGGTATGATTTACTTACTGGTTGTTCACATAAAGGAAACAGATTTTAGGAAAATGTGTTTCCTCACCGTTTTTACCTTTCAGCTGTAATATTAAAATAATATATATGCATAAGAAAGAACGACAGGAACAAAAGTAATTGTAGGCAACAATAACATAAAATATCAAAGGGCAAGACAGAACTTAACGCGTCAAATACGCAGACTTTTCGCACAAAGTCGTCGACGATACGTAAAATGACGCACCCCAATGATATGTTTGGCTGATTAACACAAAATAAAGGTTTGCTCTAACTACTTTATTAGCTAGATTACAACTCTCCCAAAGAAAGAAAGTATGCGCACACCAGTCTTTTTTTTACGCTGATGTTATCATAATACATAGGGTTGCAAGTAAGTGTGGAGCGTGGAGCTGACCTTATGTGACCTGTAACTGTCACATCTTTTGTAGCAACAGGATGTTAGAACCGTATAATCACCACACACAAGAAAGAGGCGGAAAATAGACACGTGATTTTAAAGTGATTCTCATGAGAAGCTATTGTTTTATTCGCATCCTTGTCACGCAACGAAGCAACAATTTCCATTCGTTCAATTGAATGCCTTACCTTGTTCCAAGATACTGTCAGCGTTCGACTGAAAATGGCGTCGAAGGCAAACAAATTTAAATATATCAAACGAAATCATCATGTGGACCGCGCGTTTACAACCGACCGTTGATAATAGTATTGTTATTGAATCAGTGGAGTCTTCATCATCTAAAGATGAGGTACCGCTTACTCGTAAGTTAAAACGTAATTTTGTGCAGCAGTATTTGAAAACATACAGCTGGCTAGTTTTTCAAAAAGAAGTTAAGTCGAGCGAAGAATGTGACAGTGAAGACGCCTTTATGTTTTGCTATATATACACAGAGGCTAAAAAACATCATGACCAAATGGGCAAAAAACAATAACTTTCAGAACAGTACATTGGCAATGCATGCTGGGTTACCAGAACACAAAATGCTGATTGAAGGTCCACAACACCAGGCAGATTTTAATGCAGTTTTACAAACAAGACATAGCAGTGAAAGTGCTACGTAAGTGTGTACATTGGTTGAGTGTAGAAGACATCCCTTTTTTAAAATATAAATCTCTTCTTAATTTAATACACGACTTAACAGCTGTAAACATTGATGCCAGTGGCATTTTGAATAATTCCACCGTTCAGCGTAACTCGGCTACTACCTTTTCAGTGTACTGGAGAGCCTGTCAAACGTTGTTGAGGATAGTCTTATACGTGACCTGCAAAATTCGTCATTTGTGACAGCAATGGCAGATGAAAGCACTGACATATCCAACAATAAATGCCTTGTCACATATGCTCAGATTATTTCTGATGACATGAAACCATCAAGATTTGTAACAAATATAAAATGTTCAGATGCTTCTGGCAAGGGAATTGTCTTATTGGCTTTACTCACATTATATAACTAATATTTTTGTTGTGTATTCAAACAATATAATTATTATTTTCAAGACTACTTAAGACTGATCCTCGCCTTGAATAGGAGTCATATGTTTGGATTTTGACTCACTGTTTTTTGCCTTTATGAGTCAAATGACTTACATGAAGCCATTTGTAATTAAAACAATGTTGTTGATTAAAATATTCAAAGGAAATAGGTTGCACACAATATATATTTTAGAATAAATGTAAATAGAGTTAAGATGAAATGAAACATATATGGTATAGTAGTGTGTGACATTTAAACTTTTTAACGTAGCCTTAATTGTGTTTTAGTCATATCACTACCATGTCTGCAGTGTAGCAGCTTATAGTGATGTTTAGCACTGGGGTTTCATACCGCAGACATGTAGCATGATGTCCCGCCCAGTCACATAATTCGAACACCAGGCCGACCAGTGCTATCACTAACCTCTTAATGCTGAGAGCTTAGCAAGGCAGCTGCTAGTGCCCTTTTATAACTCTTTGGTATGACTCGGCCGGGTCTCGAACACGCGACCTCCCGCATCCAAGGCAGACGCTCTAACCACTTATGCCACCCGAGCGGTGAACGTAGTAGTAACGATTGCCTGTAGGTTGGAGATTCAATCAATATATCCGAAAGTGCTTTACGGTATCGGGTTCGTTGCAAGAAATAAGTTATGTAAGTAATGTTTAGTAAAGTAGGTGCAAAATGTTGAACAGGAAAATTGTTGTTGATAACGGTATATCTCTATAATCATATTATATAAAGTGTTTCAAACTTGGCCTAGTCGGCCTTCTTTTATTTCCATTGTGAAATTGGCTAATCGATGGTAGAATTTATGCTTTTTAGGGAGATTGGGAAGTGGTCTATGCTGTGAATATCATCAGCGACCTTCAAATCGTAAATTGAATGCAGAGAAGGAGATCAAATTGTCAGATCTATGCACCCGGAGGTAAATACGTCAGCGACTTGGTGTTATGTTTGCACAAATCATGTCAAGAAATGAAATCTTCTTCCCTTTTACCTCTGTCATTTATCTCATTTAATCATCATAAAATCTTATGGGGATCGAAATCCCCGAGTAGAACAAATGGGTCAGGTAGATGTTGAACGAGGTTGTCTAATTCATTTGGCTGTAGATTGGTTTTTGGTGGTATATGAATGGAACAAAATGTGACCACGCGATGAAGAGTGACTCTTACAGCAGTGGCTTATACATTTGCTTATGAAGGAATGACATTACGAACAACCATATTGTTTACAAGAAAGGAAGCTCCTCCTGATGCCTTGTCAACCATTTCAGAGTAGGTGTTACAGAAGGAGCAATTTGTATGTGTGATGCATTCCGTTTCTTTATTCCTGCAGGAATAGCACTGCAGGATCATGCTTTTATAAAAGCAGAAAAATGCCATTGTAGTTGGATTTAAGTCCTCGACGGATTGCAACCCACGGCTATCAGGTTGCCTCCATTCAGTCGCTTCTTAGGACATGTGGCGAGAATGTATCGATTCTTTTCCGCAATCCCAGATCCGTATGGGGATAAACAGTTGAAAGTGTAGGAACAATATATATACTACAAACTAACGCTAGAATTTGGATCATATGAACGTTATCTGTAGTAATACGCTAAAGCTTTTACTCAAGCCCAAGCGCAACAATTTATCCATTTATTAAAACAATTCTTAAAACAAGTTTCAACTCCTAAAGTTTCAACAAAGAACCCCAAAATTTCAACTCCATCAAATAGACAAAATATTTTAACATACAAACATATAACTTCCTATTAAGTCAGTGCGGGTAACTTTCAATTTAATTAACAACATTTTCGAATTCCATCACTGAAAAAAAGTATAGACGAAAAATATAAACAATAAAGCATTTAGCAAAATCCTGGTGAGAAGAAAGTACTTAACAAAAATCAGCTATGAGCAGAATGTTATAAGCACTAGAAAGATGATTGAGAGAAATAAATAATATGCTTGAGATTTGAAAAAAATAACAAGCATACACCTTATTCTTGTCATGCAACTCAGTTTAAGGCCCCATATGAAATGGAATTATTCACATATTTTAAAATAGATGAATACACAATAGATAAGACAATTGTGTTACGTACAAGGTATTGTGACTTTTTTAAAATGGGCAATATTGATGATAATATTGTACAGGTAATTATCAGATCCACGTATATCTGAGTTTGTAAAATCAATATAGAGGTCTCTCATCTACTTTCAGATACAAAAATGTTGTCGAAATTCTCAATACCATTACCCGATGATCAGGCTATTAATCCAACAACTAATAATATGGATCTAAAACAACTTAACAAAAATTTAAATAAACGTTTTAAAAGTCCTTCCCGTCATGAATGGAATCATATATATTTTATGAAGAATACAAAAATGCAAATCAGTACATTGGGGAATCTACACCAGAAAAAAATAAAGTGATGACAAAATAGGATGGGATGATGTTTTCCACAAGATAACAAGGGGCTAACAGAGGAAGAAATATTTAGATTAAACCAAAACATCATGCCTTGGTAATATATATTTTATTTGCTCACTTGCAAAATAGAAAATCCATTACGCAGTCGGTTCAAACCTTTCAAGACACTGTAAAAAGTTATATTAAAGATTCATTCTATCAGAGCAAAGCTATTCATCTGATGAAAAATGATGATAAAAGTTTCAGATCATATTTCCAATTAAAAATTTAGAATATCTTTGTTGCTGGCGGAGATGGTTTAGCTTCATTTCAAAATGATTTGATAATTAAATTTTGTGGCATTATTAGGTACTTCAACAATATAAAAAAGTAAGATACACCTGATTAGTAGTAAAATCGTGCTATTATACCGACATGGTAACGAATATTATACCAGCAGCTGGTAAACATTTTGCAACAATTCGACAAAAGATAGGCAATGAAACCATAATATTAGAATAACTATAATTGAATACTAATATAATTATGTAGACAATAAGGGAGTGGAGCAAAGAGTAAAAATCTTGTAATCACAAAGGTAACAGCTCAAGGTTAAAAAGGCGCATATAGCAAAACTAATAGCAAAGCGTTTACAATGTTATGATTATAATTGCATGAGTTTGTGTAATTTATATTTTTAATGGGTTAATATTATATCATTTTCTTTTCGTTCGTTCTGTGTTTAATTATAAACGTTTCTTTGTAACATTGCAAAGAAATATCTAACCAATGCAAGAATAAGCAGAAAGAATTTATCAACTAATAAAAGAATAGTTTTCCAGCTTATTACACTGTCAATGATACCAGGCAATGCTGTTGTTCATTCTAGTAGTTTAATATGTCCATTACTAAATATATTTCATTTGCTGATAAGATTTGCAAATACTTCCAACTCTGTTTCATCACTGATCTTGACTTCCTCCCTGTTTGCAATCGTTAGCTCTAATGTCTCTCTGTTTTGAATGTTAGCATCTCTATCTGTTTATTTTGTGTCATTGATTTTCTTCTCTTTTTCAACATAAAGACCTTAGAATTTCACGTCCACGTTTTGCGTTGCTAGAAGTAGGGGATAACATTTTATATGGAGAACCAGTTTTAAAATATGTATTCGTGTTTTTACCTACTTCTTGATCTAGAATTACCGTCAAATATTATGAGACTTTATTACTTTATATTGATCCTTGTCCACCTCAAAACCATATGTAACACATTTTTTGTAATGATCTTGATCCTTGTCCACCTCAAAACCATATGTAACACATTTTTTGTAATGATCTTGATCCTTGTCCACCTCAAAACCATATGTAACACATTTTTTGTAATGATCTTGATCCTTGTCCACCTCAAAACCATATGTAACACATTTTTTGTAATGATCTTGATCCTTGTCCACCTCAAAACCATCTGTAACACATTTTTTGTAATGATCTGATCTATCTGAAGATGGCTGTGGAGGAATTTCAAATTTATCATTAAACAAATTATCTGTAGAAAACTTATTAACTATTTAATCGCTAGTTTGTTCCTTGTAATGATCCTTATTAAAAAGTCACGCACATTCCAACCCACAAAACTCTGTCATTTTGCAATATTTTAATGGATACAGAAAAGCAGCAGGAATTCGGTTCAGGAGAAGAGAAAATCAACAGTGCGATAACGTAAACGAAACAAAGTTTATAATAATGCAACATTTTTGCAAATTTGATACCATCAAAAATATTATAATCATTTGTAAGATGTACGAATATATAGGGAATAACATCTATGGCGACAAATTTTGTGCAGTTTATATTTCGAACGAATTACAAAGTTGAATGGAGATTAGATAATATGAATACTTTGCTGGGTTTGTTCATGTATGGTTTGATTACTTCTGCATCGATTTCAAGTTTCATAACATTTGAAGGCATACATTTTTAATAAAGCGACAGAGAGAAACTAAAACCCAGAAATCAGAAACACAGAAAAGAATGTTAAATAAATAGCGAGAGAAGTGAAAAGGAATAATAATAAGTTCGTGATGCATGCTATGTAATAGACGCACATTTTGCATTTAACAGTGAGTGTTAAAACAGTCGCTGTAACCTACATGTCTCTTTCCACATTGTTAAATATTTATAAAAGGACATAACAAGAATATACATGAGGAAGTGGAAAGCATGAAATGAGAATAAAAGAACATGAACTAAATTATTTAGCCAAATACCTCATCATCTATTATAATTTATCTGACTTAAAAACTTATTTTTTAACGTGTTCTTCTTTTTATTCTTTCACGTGATATGAAATAATATTTAGACTTGCCAACAATTTAATGTATCTTGCGTTTGACCAGCGAAGCGAGTTTTTGTTGCTTTTCTGGATCTATAAACCTTATCACGATCCATATCGACAGTAATGTGGCACAAATGACGTAACTCACAGTTGATCGCATCAACGTTATGAACATTCAATGTACAATAGTAAACATAATCAATCGAGAAACAAGTATGACACTAAACTCGAAGTTTCAGCATATTGTAACATAGTCTCTAAACATTATAACTTATTTAAGTCTCATGAGAATTGTGCTTTTATATAGTCTTTAGTGATTGAGGTGCAGGCACCTGTTTCGACTGATCATGGAGAGATTTAATTGCGTACAGAGATTTTCTAAAGTTTAATTTTGAGAGAATTCTGCACATGTACAATGACGTTGAGGTCAGTTGACCGTGAGGGCTATTCAAGAATTGTAAATATTGTTTTCCTGACTTCTTGTACGAGATAGTGCAGAAATGAAGTAAGGTACTTTGTCACCCGTGAACTTTCTCCGGCCATGGCGGCCATTGTTTTTCACATTTACTTGTTATTAAGATTTACTAATAATCCTTGGCATTGAAGACTTTTGAACATTGAACATACCTGTATTATGAAATCCTATAACTGTCGTTACACAGCAAGCTTTTCGTGTGGTCTACCATTCATTGTTACAATATGACCGTAAGACCTTTCCGGAGCAAACAATTAACTTTTTAAAGTGCATTTGGTAAATAAATATCTCAAATATTTGTCCAGACACACAACCCTTACGCTAACAATATACGTGAAACAAATGGTTTCTTCTTGAATAAGTTGTAAATTACGTTCGTGACAACGGCAAAAGTTGCTTCGATTCTGGCGAGTATATTCTTTTGATCAACACTTTCTAGTTTTGTAAAATCTGGCCATTTTTGTATCAGAAAAGTAATGACAAACCAAGCAAGTTTAACTTTATATCATATGTAATGTTTTGAGCTAAGGCGCGTAACATCTAGCTTATACCCAGTATGGTATTTGCTTGTTTTCATGAGTATAGCCTTTTAATTATTCGGCGTCCTTTAGATGTTCTTTATTATCTTCTCTCTAGAGTTTAACATAGTTCTTATTTTCTGTCAATTTTTATATGCCTTATAACAGGGTTTACAGTACCTTATTTCTTCAACTCAGTAACGACTGTTTTTTGTTTCATTTTGGGCACGTTTTGGTCTCAGTTCATTTGGAACCTTTGTAATTAAAGTATTCCAATTAAATTTAACTAATGTTATCTTTAAAATTAATTGTAAAATTGTTTTAAATATGTTTTGGAATTTATTTGAGACAGACCTTAAAATAACATTTATATTAATGCCTAATTTGGTTGCCAAATAAATGGAAGGTCGAGAGAAATCGAGAAAATGATAGTGAAAGAACAAATATGCAAGTTCTACGTTCGACAAATCACTGACAGAAGGTAATTTCATCAACGAATAAACGGACATTTAGAGTTGAACTTGAAAACCAGTTTGAAATAACACATTCACATGAATGAAAGAACCCAAGGTAGAACAGCTAAAACTAGAGCGAGACACGATGCCAAGGCATAGCAAAATATATTGCAAATTTTTTAAAAAAAAATCACAATGAAAATGAGAAGCTTGATATGTGGTTTAAATGTAACAGTTAGAGTAGGTACCAGCCTAATGGATTCAAAGTACTCTTAGTGTTTCTAAATTACAAAAAAACTGTTATACATAATAAGCCAATGCCGGCTAAATTAGTTAAAGAGCAACAAATACATTTCCAACAAATGACGTAACAGAGCAGCGAAAGCGACGTAAAAGGGAAGTGCTAAAGTAACATTTTCAGTAACATATTTTAAGTGAGGCAGATAACGTAATTAAAACTGCTTACCCCATATTCAAATTAAGCTCTTATAGTTTATTATAATATGCTAATTAAGTAAATGTTTGAGATGTCAGTAACTTAGCCAGCAAACATGGTTCTTGAGGACGTCATAAAGCGGATTATTCCTCTTTCTTGGAATCAGTTAATGACTGATTATCTGATAGCACAAGGGAAACCAGCAGACAAAATAAGTCAGTAAATAAATAGCGTTCTATTACGATTTGCTTGTTTTTAAATTAAATAAGAGAAAAAAAGCGAAAACCTACAAGTTTGTAAAATAAAATAAAAAATTTATTTTCATAGAATACAAAGTGAAAATGATTTAGTTTTTTTTAAATTATTGTGAAATAAACCTCAAATAATCCAAAATGTTACATCACTAGTACCAAGGAATTAAGGTCTAATTAAATTCCAGTGGTATTCCAAAAAAGCTTTAACTCTGAATGTGTTGTTGTGCCTGTAGTGGTCTGTGACGCGAACATGTAGCAACCGTCTTTGAGGTATCACAATAATATCATCCATAAATGTTCTTGTCCGAAATCACTATAATTCCAAATTAATATTCCCGTCCAAGAATATTACAGATGAGCAATTAATATTTCTAGTGAAAAAGATTTGAACATGAAATATTGAACACAACAATAAGACTCACTCTGTCTCAGATGTTAAATGGAAGAATGAGTAAATTCTCAAGCAAAGAAGATTATAAACCCCTCCACTTACCATTTTCTGGAAATACTCTGTCACTTAATGGAATTTTCCATTCTGAAACATTCTGGGTTGTCAAGAAGACAAAATATGTTGCTAAATTATAGTAAAGAATGACACAGGAAAACATAATACCGAAGAGCTAAAACGGGCGTTTTATACAGGAGAGGAAAATGGGAGAAAGAAAGTTTGGATAACCTTACAACAAAGTAAGTGGAACAAAATAAATAAAAAATATCTTTATTCTTATGTTACTTGTTTAGGCTCGAATAAACAGCAACACAAGAAAGAGTGAAAACAACAAGGTTTGAAAAATGTAACAAATAATTTATTTCCCGGGAAAAATACTGTAAAAGTGAAACAAATTAGAACTTACAATTTTAAGAATCAAATCCAAAAATAATCGACGAATAATATAATTCATGAATAGAATTTTAGAAGTCCTAATAATGAAACGTTCTAATGATTTTAAGTTCGTTTCCCGACGAAGAATCCAAGGTGGAAGGTGATGACGTGTGCTATATCCGGTAGAGTGTGGTTGTCTATAATTCCTTGCAAAACACAATAAATAACCTTCCGTTTTTTGAAATCCAAATAGTTTTAAACAAATGTCTTTGTTCAAGAATTCTGTATGAGCACACGTATATTTCCAGAAATTTTTCAATCCTTTTGAACCTGAATAATTTGGAGAAAAATTCGAAAACTGGTTTCAACAGAAGGAAACGACTTGACATCAAGCGTTTTTAGGCCCAGACTGACTAAATTCTCTCTAAGCGTCACATATTAACACTAACTAATGCGCAATTTCAGAATGCCTAAATTACGAAATAAAGGATCACATGATCATGTTTACATTTAAAAAACGTAGCCCCACGTATAACCTTGATTTAAACCAAACATTTTATTCTAAGAATAAATTTTTTAACAAGTTGTTCACTTCACTAAAATCTATTTGCAAGCCTAGGGTCGCGTATCCAATACAGCCTCGATCTCACTCTTATTATTCCCACAATAAAATAAATACAAAATGAACTTGTTGACGTGACTGTTACTAAATTTGAATTAAGGTCGGAAACCAGGTCAGCCTTATGTTTACAGAAATGAACAGTCAAAGTCAAACTATTTTCTGGAAAAAATATCAGTTCCTAGCAAAGAGAATACATTATTTTGACATACAATAAAATTAAAAAAATAGAAAGATTTTAAAACTTATAAACAGTTAAATCTGATATAAATTAAACAAAATATACATAACAATATCTACTGGGTGCTGAAATGCAAGCAGGTTACATTTTAAAAATTAAATTGAACGTTATATTACCATAGAAGAGCAATCTGATCCAGAAATATAGATTAAAAATCCAATTCATGATTCGTATATTGTCAATTTCAACAGAGCCAATATATTTGTTGTCGGTTACAACAATATTTTAAAGTATCAGGAAAACAACATGGTCTATTACATGAACAGTAAAAATGAAACAATGTTTAATTCCAAATAGATTCCATAAAATACAGTTGAAACGTTCTAGTAAATCCAAGCAAGAATTGCATAGTGCACAAGACCGAACACAACCTAAAATTTAATAGACAGAGATTTTTAGACATCTACTGAATCTGGTATAGATTGTGGATTCTTGAAACTTAAAAACAAATTGATGTATTTTTCTCCACACGTTCAATAACACTGTTCACAAGAGTCTACCAGTTAAACACGTGATTCTATTTTATGAACTATTAATCAAAATTACAAGTAATTACGTATTTGTTCCAGAATATAGACTGAATATCATCATTGAAAGTTCAGGGTGGATAAATAATATATTTCACGTTATGTTTTTGTGCGTGTGCTTTCTCTGTGTAGCTCAAGCATAATCATTGGTCATTTCACGTTACATATATAGGCAACTGCGCCATGAAGGGAGAGATATCTTTGAGAAGTCCCTTTGATTTTAGTTTCAAGATATATATAGAAAAAACACGTACCAGGAGATCCAGCACTAGTTCAATCACTGAGTAATGAGAAACGTTTTATAACCTCAGTATTGTAAATTTTGTAGATCCTGGAACAAAACGAATTTACTTTTATAGACTTAACATTTTAGATGATAATAATTTGAACAACATCAAAACATGAAAAGAACAAATCAGCCAAATTAGACACATATGGATCAGAGTAGTAGTGAAAGAGTTACTAAAACGTAAGAGTTGCAAGAGCCGATTTCGATTTCGAAATATAAGAAAAAGATCTTAGATGCACAGGACTTGATTGAGATTTTGATGCCCTCTATAATGCTATACAAACCATGGAACCAGTAAAGGAATTGGTATAGTATATAGTGAATATTCAACAATACTTACAACTAATTAATGAAAGGATAAACAGTTAGACGTATTAGAAAATGACATTGAGAAGAATAATGAAATATTTGAAAGTTTATAGTACTTTACAATCGCAGCTAATAATAGACATACATACAATAATGGTACAAGGAAATCTCGACCAATAAGATTAAAGGGTTGAATGGACACTATCACTTCAAATGGAATATTTTGCTCATTTCGTAATATGAATATCATAACACTTTTATCATTCGTTTATTATGATTTTATCTATATATTAATACCTAATGGCGCTATTATCACGTTTGATGTATATATTTAAATTTTGGAAAACGTCAATCCGCTTCCTCTTGTCTGCCAGCTCTTAAAAACGATCAACTGTAGGTTTTAAAGTCCACGTGACCCTCTTGGACCGAGCTGTCACCTCGATTGATTTCTTTACGTACTAGACTATAACTCCAACTGGAGTTCGTGGACGAAACGAATGTTATGGGCTCTACATGTTAGACAAACTACAATGAATGACAAATATATCCTTAGGTATTAGGGTATGCACTGGAACGTCGCATCGCATCAATTTAGATGAATTGCTACTCTTTTCCTTGGCATCAGTGTGGTATTATTCTAGCAATGTACTAAGAACAGGTGTGCTCAGTAATTAGAAGATGTTTTTGCATGCCTATGACGTACCTTGAACACATTTTTACTGAGATGTGATCCAATATCTGATGCATTATCCAATTGACTATAAACATTAATAAAAGCTGTTGAGAAGGTACATTTAATTTGTCTTTGAAGATCCAAATAAAGTTATTAAAGTTATTTGTCTTTACTTAAAAATATTGTTACCATACATTTATAATTTATAATATTTCATTATCATTACTTAAGGCATGTCGGTGTTAAATTGTGTGGTGAATTTTCACTTGTTACATTATATGTTTATTAAAAGCTATTCAGCCATAACAATTAATCATTATATAAAACCTAATTTTGGAAAACAGTAATTGAAGTAGTGGTTTAAGACAAGTTCTGCTTTATACTGCTATGGCTAACATTACTTTTTAATTATTTGCAAGAAACAAAAACAAACGAGGAACAACGGGAATGACATTTGTTTGTTTTGTCTTTTTTTAGCTTAATCCAGACCTGAGCGATGGGTGTGAATTGTACTAACCTTACTCGATCTTTTTTGTTTCAGATTCGTAGATATTCCAGACCAACAAGGATTTGATCAGTTCTCTTGGAACCCATGCAAACCTTTTAATGAAGGGACCGCTTATAACGTGATGGTATGGATATGTTGTACATACTAAATGATCTCGTTCTTTGGTTTTTAAATTGTAAGGTCCTATCACAGCAATTCGTAGCATTGTCGATAACATATCTTGGTCTCATTCAGAAGCACGTTTCGTACTGTTATCCTTCAGTGACGGACATTTATACGACAAGGGCAGCATGCAGGGGACTGATGTATACATACTTTTCACAATATCGAGTACTATCGCGTGCCCAAAGGTGAATACAGATTTAGCAGATCCTGTATTTTTAAAGAAAATAATGCCATTGCACAGTGAAGCTTTTACAATGAGTTTTATTGTACAGAATTTTTTTCTGCTGACAGTTTCGTATCCATGGAGTCTAATACAGAATATTAAACAAAGAAATGACATGAAACATCATAAACATTACTTTTACTTCTCTTTATTACCTAGAGTAGCTGATGCGTCGTAGACCAGCCATTAATACACTTATTTTCAATTTACGACCAACACCATAACCACCAACACCATAACATTACACCGTAAAATAATTTACCACCACCCTAACTCACTCTTGCAATGGGAAAGGATAGTGAGCCACCAGTGTCGGCAGTCGATCTTTAAACTGTGATACGTCTAAAGTTTAAAGCTATGTGCTACAGCATGATATATATTTAATTACGAAAGTCTACCAGACATTATTTTCTATTTACAAATTTATGACATTTATAAAATAAAATAAAACTTAAACTTGTATTTAACAAATAATGTTCATTAGGGTTAAAACACACAAACTAACAAGAAATGCATCCTACCATTGTCCAACAGCTCAGTTTAACACATAAAATTTGCTAAATAAGGTAACACAGGTTAATATTAACGAGATGAAAATATTTTAAACAGAAAATAATATTTTAAAAAATAAATATACTTTAACATTTGTTCATGAAGATACACTGAGCAATGTGATATGAAAGTCAGACTAAATCAATTAAACTGATCATTGAAATGGCAGGATCAGGATGCTGAATATCTGATTTGCATTTATCAGATCAACGTATACCACAGCAAAATTACGAGATTGGTTTCAAGTTTATTTTCAGATATAAAAAAGGTTGTCAGACTGTAAAATACCATTACCTGATGAACAAACTTTGAATCCCACCAAAACTAGTATATATTGACAACAATTTAAATTAATCTGCAATAAATGTAATATCTCTCCTATTGGAGATTTGAGATTTGAAAGTTAGGAAAACAAATACTCGATTGTTAATGATCTAGACGAACATAATACTGTACAAAAAGGCTTTGAAAACATTTTAAATGCTGAATAACATGTCAGATGTATGCAAACATAAATTTAGCTGAAGTATTTGAATCTGCTGAAGAAATTAACAGAATGCTAAAGATTGAAATAAACCAGGACGGACCAGGACTAACCGAAGAAGGATTATCTTGAGTAAATCAAAGTATAAGGTCTTATGTAATCTGTAATTTAAGTGGTCTCGTTCAATATAGAACATCTATTGCACAATCTGCTTTAAATGCACAAGAAACTGTTAACTAAAAATGGTATGGCTAACGTTAACATTACAATTACATTTCAGCAATGTCTTTCCGATTAAAAACTTAGACTTAACTATGCGCGTATGTAAGGTGCTGTATTTGTGATGCCAGTGATGTGGGGATGAAAATAGCTAGTAGGTTAAAATTACATGTACAAAATCACTAGATTATGTTCGCACAGGAATAAGCACTACTGTAAATACTAACTCTTTCTAGTAGATGAAAAGAAAGAGTGCAAACAATTAGAGTACGCTAGTAAATGTTATGTAAGAAGAATGGCGAAAGTTGTGTAATCAGGATGGAAGAACCTGCATAATTTCAAAGAGATAGATCCTGACACAATTAAGCAAGCGGTTAAAATTATTATAACTCTGGCAGATGCTGGTGTAATGTACAATTTGAAGCATTTAATTATTTCGTTTTATCCATCTAAGAGCTAAATGATGCTTGAATTATCAAATTCGAATTATCAGCCAATATAAATAAAACAATTTTACCAGTGGTGTTACGATTCGTTAGTCTTAAAATGAGTAATAGACCATCCCACTGAAACCGACAAGTTTAGAACAGAACAATTCAATGAATAATTTATTTCCTTAGTATGCAAAGTGAAAAATTAAAAATACCTTTAAGTATTGTAAATTAAATACCTAATAGTCCTAAAAGTTCTATCGCAGGACCCAAATATATAGAAGTCCAATTAAAATCCAATTGAGTTCCAAATTTCAATATTAAATGTGTTTATGTGCTTGCAGTCTGAATGTGCTAATGAGCCACTAGCCTAGAATTTAGCGATGTGTTAATAGTCTCTTGATGTGTGACAATAACATAAAATCCAAAATGTCCTTGAATGAATTCATTATAATTCCAAAATATATACATCAATCAATTCACTACTTCTGTACACGTAAAAGTGTATCTGCAGTTATATTATCTTTACCATTGATGTAGCTCAAATTTTTGTGTTTCATCTTGCTAACGAAGGCAACGGTGTTCTGATTACAGAATACAATAATAAGAGAAGCAGCTGAAATAATATGCAATTCAAAGTATTGAAAAGCCTATATTAAAGCCGGACATTCACTGACGACTGTGGAATACTTTCTCTGTTGCTTTTCTAAGCTTTAGAAAAATAGCACACCGGATGATCTAGACCATTTTTGTCTTCTTGAATCAATATTGTACCAACACCAGCATCATTTGTATCAAAACGCATTTTAAATACTTGACTGAAATTTGGAACTGAAAGAACTATTAGTTTTAAGTATGGCCATTTTCTTATCAAAAGCCTCCTGATATTTTTCAGACCAATGAAACTTGGTAACAAATTTGCAAGGGTTCAGCAAGTATTTACAAATCGGAATGCCCAAATTTCATTTGACCTTTACCTGAGTGGAATTTGCTATAATCCTTTTTAAAAGTCAAACTTGGTGATCTATTTCACATTTTGAATTTGTCAATGCAGTCATCGATCCTTGGCAATAGAGACGAATCTGTTTTTGTCACACTGTTTACTTTTCTATAGTCGGTGCAAATGCGTAAAGTAGTATCTGGTTCCGACACAAGAATTCGTATTGAACACCAGTAACATTTACTTGGTTCATTCTCCAGCAAATGCTGAATGTATCTTGTACGGGTATTGTTTCACAGGTGTCGAAGCTACAATTTCAACGCCATGGTCTATTTTATTTGTTCGTTTTGGAACATCTTGAAACAAGTTATCATATTCAAATAAAGTTGATTTAGTTCACTCCTTTTTGTGGCTGTAGATGTAAAAGGTTCTAGTCCAGATTATTCAATATGTTCTGGTTCAGAAGATTGTTGTAGCAAAGTCACTAGAGTGCGATTTCATTAAATTACTTAAATCCTAAATTGACTGAATGATTAAAAGAACTATCTCTATCAACGTACTCTTTTAACATATTTTTATAGTAAAATTGTTCTTGTTTTAGCTTCCCTGGAGAGTTAATGATACCATTTTAGTCAATTAGTGTCGTTTTAGCTGCATAAGGACCATAATACTTAGCCTGAATAGGATTGTAAGGTATGGGCAAGAGAGCCAAAACTTCGTCAGCTGGCTTAAAACCCATATGGTGGTATTTATTTCATTTTTGACTGAGTAGAGTCAAGATTTGTTTTTCTATTTCACAGACATTTGACAACCCTTAACTGAAATCAGATACATAGTAAAGAAGATTTACTTCTGACTCTTCACTTGAAAAATGTTTCTCTTTTAATAATTTAAATGGCCCATTGGCAGTATGACCAAAACCAAGTTCGAAATTTCTAAATCGTTTCCGAAATCAAAGCAATATGACCGAATCATATTCTTCAACATATCACAAAGTCTTTCTAAATCACTTGGACTTTCAGGATGATTGGCAGAAAATTTAAATTGTTGGATGCCTAATTCATGAATAACTTGATGGAAAATTCCAGATATAAAATTTGACCCTTGATCAGATTGGACATATTTGGAAAACCATATTTTGTTTAAAATTATATTAACGTTTTAACTATGCTTTTAATTTTAATATTACTCAAAGGAGTTGCCTCTGGGAATCTTGCAGACGAGCACATTATTGTCAAACATTATCGGTTGCCTGACTTAGCCTTAAGTAAGGGACCGGCACAGTCTACCATTATTCTGCTAATGATTCGTCAAATGCAGGAATAATTTGCAGATGAGCCTTAGGTATTTTTTACTGGCTATTCCTACCATTTGACAAGTGTGACCAGATCTACAGAAAAACAAAGGTAACCTCATGAAAAGACTGACCAAACATTGTGTCAGCTAAATAAATAATTTCCTGCTCAACATCATCCTCAGGAGCTTCCTTTGCCAAAGCTCTAGTAATGCACAACCGTGGTATAATTGAGGAATTTCTTTGTCAATTGAATCGACTTTCTGGTCCAAAATAATTCTTGTTAGCTACATGTGGATCAATCACAATTTTATCTCCAGCTAGGTCATTGGCCTAGTACTAATGAACGCCCTGATCGGGCAATAACGTCCATCTTCCGAATGGTACTGGTCATGAGAAAAAGTCTGATGACAATTGTACTCAATGGACAATTAACAAAGTTGATCTCTACCTCCTGCATAAGAGCAATTTCATTCGAAGAAGACTTCTCAGAAACAAGCAAAGTACTTGATGATGAAAGACTCTGAGAAACTCCTGTGTCCCTTAAATGTTTAATAGGGATAGACTTAGTAGAATCACCATTAAGTGATATACAACTTTTCGACATGTGTATTCATAGTTCTCCATAGTAAGTTCAGAAAACTATATTTGATTTCCTGGTTGTCAAAGAATCCTACGCATCAGGTCATATTTTCTGCCAAGCTGGAGCATTTGTCCTTAATCAAAGACTCTAGCCCTTTCTGGCTTGGATTAAAATAAGGTTCTCTACTTTAGGTGACATTGTGAAAGCTTGCTGGATTCACTAAGGATTTCTAAAGTAAGTGAGATTAAACAATCTCGAAACAAACAGAATTTAAACAAATTGAAGTTTTCTAAAATACCTTAGAGAAATTCGGATCCCGGACATGAGCTCCGAATTTTCTGTTACGATTCGTTTGTCTTAAACATAGTAAGACAGAGGAGCAAAAACCTACAGTTCTAAAAAATTCAACGAATAGTTTATTTTCCTAGAATACAAAGTGAAAATTAAAATGGAACCTACATTATCTTGAATTAAATCTCAAACAATCTTTAGACCTCTATGACAAGTCCAAAAGTATGTAGTTTCAATTTGATTTCCATTGATGTTTCAATTTGGATATGTTGATGTGCCTGTAGTCGCGTGTGCGCTAATATGGCAACGGCCTGGAATGTAGCGATGTTAACGGTCTTTTGATGTACGACAATAATATAACCCAAAATGTCATTTACTACATTCACAATAATTCAAAATTAATGGTTTAGTCCAAGAAGTATTAATTAGCATTTTTTTAAAAATATTCCAGTGAATAATTTAAATAAATAAATCCATCCAAGTAAAAATCTAAACACAACAATAAGACTGATTCCACTTGAAATAAATAACTGTTCAAGTAAACAACATTGATAAATAAAGCTCAGACACAATAATAATGTCAGGATGTAAGTCAGTCATCTTCCTAACACATTCAAAGCTTTCAACAAGATTAGGCATTTGCAACTAAGACGCTACTGGCCTACACTCTGATTCAAATACAGATGATTACCTCCAATAATAATGACAAGATTATTTCGTCTATAATCATAAAAAATATTAGCTATGTATTATGATGTTTATAAAATAAATGTCACTAATCAGGTATATCATTAAGTTGATTTTGGACATAGGTCAATGTCAAAATACAGATATACATTACATAAATGATGGAGAAAATGCAACAAAAATACAAATTAATTGTACATAACACCAGCTACTGTAAAATGCCAGCTTATTACTATAATAACTATACTAGACAATGATGTTGCTGTATATTTAGCCACCGTAAACGACATAAATGGCAATACATTTAATACCTCTTTTAAATTTATAAACGACCATATCTGTGTTAATTTAATCATCATTACTAGCAATACATATGCCATCAAATCCCCCTGTTAAATATATACAACATTTGCTGCTAAAATACATTTTACTTTAAAGATAACATGAATTGTTACACCTTTTCCGTTAAACAACTGTTACAATTTCGACAAATTGAAATTTGTTTTTATATTTTGAATCAATATTAAAATTATTTTCTTTGAAAGTATTTTATAATATTTTATATTTCCAACTATTTGTGTCCGTTTATTTTCATAGGTTTGCTACATGTCTTGCAAGTTAACTTTGCTTTTTACATCTTTTGCACTGCTGATTTATCCTGTTATTTCAGCTTTTAATTTGTCATCTTTTTCAAAATTTGTTTTTCTACATCAACATCATTTACATACTCATTTCGCTCTGTGAATTTGTAGTTTGATAATGACATCACATTGGAGTGTAACCTTTTTCTAAATCTCATGTTTGGAAGCCATACACCCATTGCTACATTTAGTATGTATGTCCAGCATCATTTCCACTTGTATTAAATTGGTATCAAAACTATTTTGTGGTTGCCTATTTGCAACTGTTGTAAATGTTTGCATTTCTATACTGTCCATGTATCTCCTGATCCTGCCTAACCTAAAGACTTTACAAAATCACTTCCGCCTCAGTCCAAAGTTGTAGACGTAGCATTTTATTTCATTGCTCCTTTTAAGCTATGCTTCTCAAATGAGGCTTAATTTATATTGATGTTCCCCTATATTTAAATCACCCGTATTTATTAGTAGCTGTTGAGTGGTTTGAAGCCCCTTAGCATCAAATTTCATTCCACAAACTTGTTATTACTTTATGCTATTTACATGGTTAGTAACCAACTTGAAAACAAATTGGGTTTTATAGAAGATAACAGTGAAAAACGCAGAACTATTAGCAACGGCAACTATGCAAATCAAATCTGAGGAGGAATACAAACAGGAATTAAAAATTAGGGTGTCAATAGAACAATACAAGGAAACAAAAAAAACCCCTAGTATTTTACTAATCTAATCACATTTGACCTTCACTCAGCATTTGTCGAAGGCGATTACAAACAAAGAGAAAGCAGACAAACAATAAACGCAGAACACAGTTGAATATACTAAACGGTACATGTCTTAGTCAAATGGAAGTCCTGTACTAAAACTTTGATTTGAATTCCGATGATAAAATGGCAGCTTAGGCGGTCTTGACTTATAACAGAATGTAGCCTACACTACCACACGTGTTGGTTATGGGCATAGATTTTCACAGGTACAAGGAAGTACACATAGCTTCTCTGTATTTGGGTGTTGTATTTGCAATTCAATTAACCCTAAAAATGGAATAAAGAATATTCAGTACACTAATTATTCAAATACTAGCTTAATCACACTGTTTCAATCAGTAAGGTTGATATATTCTACTGTCATTTGGAAAGAAGAAAGAATAGACCAAGGATAAACAGGTATGGAAAGATAGGGAAAATTCAAGACAGGTAACAAATACAAAGAACATAGCATTCCGTTTACATAGAAAAACATAGCATTATAATATCATTAGAACTGCACTTCATGATTAGCAGGCACCAAAGTAAACATGAAATATTCAGTTCTTATTATTGAAGATAGATATATACATTATGTAATCATAAATTATCGTTACCTATTGATGAAACTAGGGTAACATTATATTGCAATCGGCTGCATGCTTCTGTCATCTGATAGTTCTCTATGTGAAAAAATATTCAACAATGAATAGTACAATGAGCAAGTTCTAAGAAACGAAGAGACAGACTAACTAAAAATTCATATGAACAAGCAAACAAAGAGACACATAAAATGATTTTTATTTATTCAGGACTTTAGACAATAATGCATTATAATGTACTGAATTTTGTATGAACTCTATCTAGCTTCTTTGTCTTCCAATATGATCTATAAAGGTTGCCCGTTTATGTATCTCCTTCAACATACTGTAGGCCACATGTCCTACATGTGATGATGTAACTTACCTTCTATGTTTTGCACATTTTGCTTAAATCATGTATGTTCAATGTCTTTCCTTATCAATACAAAGTAGAATGTGTTCGTCTCTGTCACGTACGGACGGATTATGCACTTTGTATAACCATAAAGCCCAAATATGCCAATATGACCTTTATTTGTGATTGGAGTAAATTTGTTAGGGGACGTAACTTTAGTGTGTCACGCGATTCTACGATGGGCCAGTATTTCTGGGTGATTTTACTTACTTTGTGGTAGTCTGGATGGTAGGTCATGATAAATGGTGTCCGATCAAACTTTTTCTTTTCTCTATATTTTAAGAGGACACCAGCCCTCTACGATGCCTACGACATGAAGTATTTATCGTAGCCTCGCTTAATCTACTAGTTATACAACTCCGTATACCCTATTTGGAATGTTTCATGGTCGGAGCACATTCTGCGTGTCCTCTGTGGCTGGCCATACAAGATGTTCCTAATGCAATGTTTTATCTTGGATGACAGTTGAATGGGAGAACATACTGGCGTATACCAATTGGTTTTGAGTTGATATCTGTGTGGAGTTCGTTTCCTGTTCGTCTGGTTCTTGCGTCTAGAAGAACATGATTTGAGAATTCTGCTGTAAATTTTATTGATGGAAGGAAATTATTTGACTTGTTATAGAAGTGATCCACATTTTCTCCTACATGTTGCCATTTCATTCGCCTTCATGGATGAAGCATACCTACTGGTATGGTGTAAGTCTCATCGATTCTGCAGTCTTGATTCTGCAGTCTTCCCATAAACATATTAGCATATAAGGGGATCGTGTTAGTGCCACTTGCGTTTCCGTTGATTTGGAGATAGATGTTTTCATTGAATACAAGGTCATTAAGTTTCAAGACTAACTTCAAAAGACTAAGCAGGAAATGAGCAGGTTGATCTTGTACAGTTCCTGTTTTCAATGCTTGTTTACATGCCTGTCTCACTTCATTTTGCGGTATGTTGGTATGCAGGGATGTGACATTTTAGGAAACAAGCATTACAGATGGCGTTAATAGTTCTTTTGGTTTACTTTTATGTCTTGTCCTAAATATAGGATGGGTGTTTATAGACACGTAGTCTCATGGAAAAATAATATATTTTTATATCCTTGAAGTGGGATGTCTATTACCGGAAATTATCTAGTCGGGTTATTGTTATGAGATTTTAGGCAGAATACAAATCTTTACGTACATGAATTTTCTAGGGTTAAGTAGTGTGCCCAGTTTGTACGCTTCATCAGTAATTTATTTTGTAGGTTTTGCATTGTGCAATGTTGGTCTTGGTCTAGATCTTGGTGGAACCTGATATCGGTTAACTGGCTATTTGATTCCATTTTTTATGGGCTCCTTCTTCAAGACGACTACTTCGATGTCCTTATCTACATGTTTGATTATAATGTTTGTGTTATGTTCAATTGTTATAAGTCCTCTTTCTCTTCTTAGTTCAAGATTGAATATTTCTTTGCATGATTTAAGTGTTTTGATATGACATTTTTAAATAAGGTGACGATGGCTTCTTAATTTGTGATTGAGCTCCTTGGTGATTTCTTTCAGAGCATAGGCTTTTTGCGGGAAATATCTGCAGCAAAAGTCTTCAAAGTCTTTTCGCAGTTTACCTCTGTCGTATACCTTTCGGCGGAGACAAAATTACAAACATATCGATTTCGTTTTTCGTCTCTGTAGGCTGTGTTTTTGAAACTTTAACCACGGTGTATCAGGATAAAGATTTTCTTTCTGCATTGTTTTCTTCTTTAACAGCGATATTCTTCTTTTTAGAGGAATCTTCCTTAGTTGATAGTTCCCCAGGACAGTGATTTGGATGCAGATTGTATCTTTTAAACTTACTTCCACTATCCTTGTATAGCTGCACAGAGGGAGTGTGTGTGTGTATATATATATATATATATATATATATATATATATATATATATATATATATATATATATATGTGTGTGTGTGTGTGTGTGTGTGTGAGTGTGTGTGTGTGTGAGAGAGAGAGAGAGAGAGACAGAGAGAGACAGAGAGCGAAAGGTGAGAGAATGTGTTACTGATTGGTAGGTCGAACCTTTATATATAACTGAATGCTGACATTTGTCACTATTCTGCCCAGGTGGTTCAACTTAGGTATGGTGAGCGACAAATGTTCTACTATAGCCTGGGTACACAAGACAGCGCCAGGTTTTCTGAGGGCAGCAAGGGCGTCGTTCTTCAATACAGCGCTGATACGTTAATGGAAAATACGCTCAGGTGACTTTATAAATGATTTTACATTATTTTATCTATCTTGTCGTGTGCATAGAGGAATTGTTTTTTTTTCATACGTGAATAAGAGATATATTTTATGATGTGGTGCAAAGAAACACGATTTTATAACGAGTTGCGAAATATATCTGGGTTTTCCTCAAGAAAGAAACGTTTTTTTTTTCTAGTACTTACCAAGCTATGGAGGTTTTGACGATTAAACTCACTCTGTTGCACACAATCATATCGCCTGTTTTAGTAGGTTTGCCTCGAATTCAACTGCATTCGTCGGCTGATCATCAACATATCAGCGATTTACTAGAGAGGTAAGTTTGTGATGGTGTATTCCCATCCATGTGACAGAGAAATCTAGCTGTTTTGCTAACCTCACTTGTTTTATCTCAGTCTGGTTGCCTCAGTCAGGTAGTCTCAGTCATGGTCCACGCGCTAGGAACCACTTTTAAAAAGAAGAAATCCTTGTTGTCTTCTACTGTGCCTGACGGAGTTATTTTAAAATCAAACAACAAGAACAACAACAATAGAGATATAACAAAACGAAATTCAATCATAAAGCAACCTAAGGTATGTCCAAGTTTGTTACTACACCAAACAAAACATTCTGAGAGAGACAAACCCACGCACCTACACGAATTGAATTAGTCGGTATTATACTAGAAACTATATACATCATTTTGTCTTATATGCAACTTAATACTTTTCCAGGTCAGCGTCATTGA
This sequence comes from Sinohyriopsis cumingii, assembly GCA_028554795.2. Classification (NCBI taxonomy): domain Eukaryota; kingdom Metazoa; phylum Mollusca; class Bivalvia; order Unionida; family Unionidae; genus Sinohyriopsis; species Sinohyriopsis cumingii. Next base: position 96,615,955 of record CM068840.1, on the reverse strand, counting down.
ATGTAGATAAAAGTATCTAATTAGTTTTAAAGACTTCGTGTGAAACGAATTAAATATTTTTAGATAGATTTAATTACGCTGACCTGAAAATTTAATGAGCTACAGATAGGATAAAATTCACTATGATGTGTGGAACGAATTATAACAAAAAACATTGTTCCAGACACATAGGCAATACACATCACTGGATATACAAATATCCAAACTCTCTCAAATGTGTCCGCAAAGGTGACAACAACTGGAAATGTGTTATGTCTGAGCTGCGTTCTTCAAACTTTGTCAAATACCTCAACCATAACTACCTGAGTCAAACATTGTAAACAAATGAAAATTCCTACATTTACCAGTCTGAGTGGTTTATTCATCGGCCCATACGTTAGTCAACAAGAAAAATTCCATGTAGCCTATCATTGTACCAGTAATAGCAACACTTGACATATTTACAGGATATAAAATATAAATTTTAAGAATATTAAAAATTAGAAATCCCCGCGCAGTCATTACACACATCGTTAGACTGAGTTGTGTACTTTACCGTACCGGTGCCTACCATAGAACCTTTCCCAAATTAGAACCAATAAATGTTAAAAGTTATCGGTAAAAAGAAATTAATTACTTATTTTTATTTTCACATGACATCCATTGATTAGGTGTGATAATACCGTAATAATATCAAATGATTTTATGCTTATCTTATCTCATGCGTTGAACTTATGTACTTAGAATCGACTGGGCATCCCATTGCCCTCATTAACATAATCGTATTATTTGCGCGTTTACAAAAATCAAAGCATGTGGCTCGAGAAGCTTATGATGCAATACTGCAGCAGGTAATAATTCTAACTTCCTTTTTGATATTTTGTTTCGTTTCTATGAGCATCATATATAGATAGATTCTACTTAGGTACCTATTTAGATTTTGATGAAAAAGTACAAAACCTGATGACTTTATACAGAATGAGAGGCAATAATAATATGTAACGAATCCTGTGATTTGTATCTGTTAAATATAATGCAAACGTGCAAGGTTATTTTGATTTAAATGGCAATAATGGCTCGGTGTTTGTACCTAGACAAGGAAATCGAAGTCGCAGGGTTAAAGTGCTTTGTTTCCTTCTCGGTAGAGCCTCGTGTGGAGGTAAATAATGTATCCATTTGACTCGGATTTCCATGTCCCGCTGCAAATCCTAGCATAATTCTGCTACTGTTATTTACGTTTATAAGCCATGTATTATAATTTAATATCTTACGTATAATAGTTGCTTATAATGTCATAAATTATGTACTTTATACAAGGGATATTTGTGATAAGAAAATCTTACATTTGTGCTACTTTCAGATAAAATTGGTGAAGCCAATGGAGTAATATCCATCATTTCTGAGCTTTGGTAAGAAATAAATGATTAAAATTCTTCAACCAATTTCATAAATTTGAAACTATGTCTCTTGTAATATTTTTAATTAGAAAAGTATGTCGCTTATGGCTATTTATGAACATGCACATGCCTAGGGAGCCGGGCAGTTCAAGTGTTTGATTGTTATTTTATAATCCAAGCGTCAGGGGCTTTATACCCACCAGGGTCAGTCCGGTCGGCTAACTCGGACCGTCCATGGCAATAATGGACTGAAATGCACCGTTAATACAACAAAACAAAACCATGCTTTTAAGTTCGATGCAAAAACAATTAACTTTTTCACTTATTTATTTTGGTATTGTGTAGGTCTTTTCAAATTATAAATATTACAAGAGATATAGTTTCAAAGTTATGAAATTGGTTGAAGCATTTTAATCATTTTTTACCAAGGCTACGAAATGATGGATATTACTACATTGGCTTCACAAATTTTTATCTGAAATTACTACAAATGTAGGATTTTATCTGCAATTAGCACAAATCTAATATAATGTACATGTTATATATATATATATATATATATATATATATATATATATATATATATATATATATATGAAAATATTTAAAGTTTTAAAGTTCTCTAGTTGATCTGATCTCTTCTATGATTTATTGCATGGTATTATTATTAGTTTTGCATGCTTATCAATAAGTGTTTATTTTAGTATTGTGTAGTCTTTTCTAATTTATACAGCTAAAATTACTCTTTTTCAGGACATCTTACTTTACACTCATTTGTAATGAGAGTCTAGAGGGACAACTCACTGCACTGGGGGAGAGAGGCACACAGGCAATTTATGTAAAGCCAAAAATTAAGAGTTCTCTATATTTAGCTCAGATTTTTGGAAAAGAATTATTTTGTTAAAACCCTTAATCTCAAGCTACACTGCGGATATCTTTCTACCAAGAAACAACACATTTATAACATATTATTTGTTTTTATTCATGAATTGACAAATCTACCGACAAAACTAAATTCTGATTAACTGGAGGTAAATTAAGAAATTTGAAAATGTATAAAATTATTTATACGCGAAAATAATGAAAAGTAAATGATATTTCAATCTCTTATAGAGTGATTTTATGCGGTTACTTTAGTATCCCAATAGGTATCGAAACAACATTCGAAGCAACAAGTACAAAATCTAATTTATCATGAGTGATTGAATCATACTTACAAGTCTCTGTTAATGGAATAGGAAAAATGCACACGCATCTGGACAGACAAATGCAAATACGTAAAAGACGTGGTGTCAAATCCCAAGGACATCCCAATTTATGAAAACTAATCTACTAAGCCTACTATTTTATCATATGTAAGCATATTTTGCATTTTTCTATTATTATTATTATTATTATTATTAGTAGTAGTAGTAGTAGTAGTAGTAGTAGTCGTAGTAGTAATGCGACTCGGGATCGGTTTTGGTATATTATTTGGTTTCATATTCTTATTATATTGTACAGTTTAGAGCCATTAATTACTGCAATTTATTTCCTCTGTTTTGTAAACATCTAGTATACATTTTTCGTATTACAAATTGAATGCTGTCATAGTGTTAAAGAGAAATGTCTTTGGATTGGGTTTGTAAACCAACCGCCTCATCAAACTGGTGTTATATCTCGGTCCTAAATTAGCCGCCATATTTCATTCTGTCTTATCCTTTATGTATTCCTTCTTCAAAATTGGGAGTACTTCCCATAGTCGGACAAGGTCGAACTTTAAGATATAATCGTCTATCATTCTATGCATCTATTATTCTTTAAACTGTGCGGATTCCTTAAAGCCAACGAACCAACATGACACATGCAACCAGAACCAAGTGTTGCTAGCATACTTTATTCTTCGCTGTATAAATCCAATAACGCATTAATATGTTCCAAGACTAAACGAGAACGTGAAAATAGTAACCTATGACACAACTACCCAATTTAAGCTTGGGGAAGAATGATGAATAAGTTTGGATTCTCTGCTATCCCATTTTAAATAAGGGCTTACTCATTTTACTGCATATTAAAGGCTGTGATATATATGTAAGAAAGTTTATAATCAATCTCCTGACATGTGATCAGTTTACTTCCTACCTGTACCATCGTTATATAAATATTTGTATGGTACCTCCAATTGTATACATTTAACTTTTGGATTTTAGAGGACAATAAATATTTTATCATTTGCCGTAAATGTTGATAAACAAATTTTAATATTATCCCATTCGAAATTGTCATCACTGATAGGAAATTCTCTTCGACTCAGATGTTTGGTTTATGATACATAACATCTCGTCGTGGACAGCAAAGGTTTCTGGGCCTCGGCTAATGACTGGATTAAGGTATTAATTTGTGTTTCAGACATTTATACATGTGATAGTGTCTAACAATTATACACATTTAAAACGAACTCATCTCGATTAACAGTTTATGTAATGCTTAACCTAATAAAGTTAAATAGAACATTTAACATAGAATGGACATCAATAAATTTTACCCATTGTGCTATTTGTAGTTTATCTATATGTATGTGTTTTTTAATACAAAAAATGGTTCGGCATCTCTACACTAACTGGCAAGCTGTTGTTACAACCTAATTGAGTCCCAAGGAGAATCCTTTATATTTTACCCTTGATATTTCCAGTAGATGTACTAACCAGTGAATAAATATTAGTTGCATTCAATAGAAATGAACATTGAAGTCTAAGCAGAAAATATTTTTTTTTTAAAGTTCGGCCTCTTATCTTTTGCAAACAGACGTGATTTCAAAATGCTTTAATTGGTAGACAATGTGCAACACATGATGTTTTATATAGTTTTGTCTACATTGGTGCCTAAGATAAGTAAAATAGTCTTCGTGCATCTAAACTTGTAACTAATGCACTTGAATTCTTAAAGATCAAGAAAAAAGAAGTAAATATATCAGGAACTCAGTTGGTTTAGTCATTGCAGTTCTATTTCTCTACAACCGATAGCAAACTGTACAACCTGTGCAAACAGCAAATATGCGTAGTGATGCAGTATATAGATTACCATGGTACCGCGACTATAACTTCGCAAAGTTTGGCTACCATTACATTAGAAGGCTTGGCCACCATAACTTCACAAGTTTTGTCGACCACAGTTTCTCATGGCGTGGCCACGATAACTTCACAAGGCTTGCTCGCCATAACTTCGCTTTGCCTGGTCCTATATTCTTCGTGCTTCAAATTCCCAAATCAGAATTTATGTATGAAGTTCAAGATCTTAGGCAGTCTGTGTGTATGACTAAAATTAAGAAAATTCTATTATTCCAAGATATTTCTATTTACAGTGCCGTATTTTCATGTTTTAGGACTTTTTTAATAGAATTTTATGCTAAATATGTTTAGCTTTCCGCAAGTGACTTTTACCTGCATAGCATACTTCTGGAGTTAAATATATGAATTAAGGTCTAGATTAAAGATAGGGTACTCGATGAAATATAAATCTGACTTAACTTGGACTCATCATACCTCCTGAAGCATTCTACTAATAAAGGGTCCAGAACGTATTATTGTACAATAATCGTTTCCAGTGGAAACAAAGACTCTGTGGTAAATTGCCTGTTGCTATTAAAATTTACCCGTAACAAGGGCACGCATACGTTGTTTTAATTGCCTCGCTGTCTAATAGCCAAGTCATACATGTGAAATGTTCATATATGACGCATTAATGCTAAACAAAAATATAATATACTGTAAATTTCGTGACAATGAAATTGACATAAGCATATATTTACAGTACAAGGTAATTATCTTTAGCGAAAAGATGAAAGTGGATTCTAATATTGGCAAGAGACATTATTAATAGTCGCAACTCAAACTCAGACTAAAATAAATTGTTATGCACCGCTGCAAAGATCATCTTTTATAATATTGCCTGTCTCAAAAGACCATGTTTTTCCAAAATACTTTTCCAACCAGGCTCTATGTTTTCAACATCAGTCTCTCTATAGATAGCTGTCAAGCTTTCCAGCACGCAGTGATTGACCTCCGATCACGGTCAATTCCAAAGAATCCAAGTTTTGGTGCATGGTTTTAAAAGCCTTGTCCTTCAGAATTTTTGTAATCAGAGTGTTTCGATGGAACTCCAGTTTCTAACCCAACAAAATACATTCTCGACCGTATGGTAGTATACGGACCATGGGATAAAATGTCCCTAACGTTTCCCTAGTGAGTCCATTTAAAGAAATATATATGTGCACTTGATTTATATGCATTATTTTAAATTATAGGATTTCGAATTAAGAAGTAAATATGCCTGCATACAAGGTGGCACAACAAGGGGAGTTAGTATTTCCATTGGAACTGTCCTGATTATTGTGTGAGTAAAATATTATTAATTATAGCAACTTCAAACCCGGTATCTTTACTGTCTGTTTTATTCTCATTTGTTCAGTTGGTATATATATTATATTCCAATGAAAATAAATATGGGGAATATATATAACAACGGTGTCGAATAAATTCTGTCTTGAGTTTGTTCTAATTAATTTTAAAAAGTTTCTTTATTACATTATTACATTATTACACTATCGCATCTGAATATTTATGGAGTGTAGTTCCATTAGTTGTCAGTTGGTGCATTGTCAGCTCTACTTCACATTAAAGTTGTTGTTGTTGTTGTTGTTCTAGGGTTTAACGCCATTTTTCAGCACAAGATAGGCTATACATGGCAGCCAGTATAACTGGTGGAGGAAGAACCCTGGAAAACCCAGGGAAGAACCACCGACCCACGAGAAGCTACCGGCAGGCTTTCCCACGTAAAAACATTATCCCATTAAAGTATGTCAATTCAGTACATGTCAATATATATATATATATATATATATATATATATATATATATATATATATATATATATATATATATATATATATATATATATATATATATATATATATATATATATATATATATATAGATAGCTCTACTATCCTATATAGCAGGCCAATTTCTCACCTGTCGATTGCCATATTTGTAACTCTACTTTCCAATAACACAGGTTACATACTTACCTGTCCATTGCTACATTTGTAACAATACTTTCCAATAACACGGATCAATTTCTCACCTGTCGATTAGCTACATTAGTAACTCTACTTTCCAATACAGATGGTCAGTCCCCTGCTTGTCAATTGCTGTATTGGTAATTATACATTCCATTACAGCTCTGGTAATTTCCTCATCTACCGTTTGACTAGAAATTTTATAGTTTCATCGAACAGAGCTGAATTCTTGTTCATCAGTTATAGTAGCATGGTTTGCTTTATCTGGTCAAAAGCGTTCATTTTTTCTGAATAAATAAATGTTCACTTAAAAAAAAATGTATATTATAGTAATCGTGACACACACACACACACACACACACACACACACACACAAACACACACACACACTTGTGCATTTGCATTTTCAGTGTTGAGTTCTGTCTTGCCTTTATTTCGTGAACAATGTTTACTTTACGAATCACAGGTTTGTCGGCTTGCTGTTTATTTACATCGTTGGTGGGATACTGTTCCAGACCTTTGTGCGGAAAGCTACTGGCAAAGAAAGATTTCCAAATTACGATACGTGGAGACAGTTCCCTGTCTATGTTAAGGTATGTTCTAAAGCATTGTTATGTAATCTGTATATTGTCTTCGAATATGCGTCTTGAGTATAGTCTTGAACTAGCATATGCTCCTTAAGTATGAAGAATGGGAGGGGCGTGATTTGGGTATGGGGAGGTAGGTATGGGGTAATAATGTTTTTACTGGGGATATGTATGGGAATATTGTTTATACTACATGTGTATATGACGACATTGGTTTTACTGCAGGAAGATAAAGGTGTGAAATCTATGGAGATTACTTATCATTCTCTGCTCTTGAAACCTTGTTCCAGAGGATTGCGACTCTAAGTTAGAAATGATCATGTTTCTTTCTCACGTTAAATTCTAGACACTAGAACCATTGACTCTTTCCCCTCTTGTGACAGACAGCTGAAACAACGTCCTGTTAATACGATCTATATATGTCTTCTCTTCGTGATACATTGCCGTCCTAAATTAGATAAGATCAAGTTTATTTATCATGTCAAATTCAAGACAATCAATCTTTTGAACACCACTGTGATATACAGCTTAAACAGCATGTCTTTTGATACTGTCCGGATCTGTCCTCTCTTCATAAACCTGGTTACTTTTTCAACAGATTACACACTGGTATATGCAAAGTGATGAAACGTACATATGGTTTATAATTTCTTCTGTTATTTGTCCAGGTGAACGAGTTAATACTTTCTGTTGTATCTATCGCATATGAATATACTTATATAGGCAAACTTGGTGTTTGTGTGAGCGTGTGTGAGGGAGAGATAGTATTTTTTTTTAAATCTCTTTTTTTTTACTATGACCGGCTGCAAAATGTCCGCATGTTATTAGATAATTTGATCTTTTTCACTTCACTGTTTTTCGTGAGATACAGTCTCATCCCAACAAATATATCATCTGAACTATACATCCCTTTCATTTCAATCTGCATTGGAGTTCCTAGCATAGTTTTCTTGTCATAGGATTTCACAGTGAGCCAGATTGGTGGCCATAGTTCATAAGGGCTCGATGATCATATCGTTTCTTCATCGAACCCTTTCTAATCCTTTTAGAACCATAATGCCTGCATTCAGGTTCGCCTTTTAAACTTTCTCGGAGAAGAAAGATCTTTTAGATAAGGTATATCGTTATTTTCAATGTCTGATAGGCGCGAACAAGGATCGTATATACAAACTGTCAGAGGCCAAGTTGTAAACCTCATTACCATCTTTTATTTTCCAAACAATGCCATGTACAGTATATTCGTTCGTTTGCTATTTGTATTCAAAAGTGGAAACCTTCTAGTCATGGCTAATTTATCTAGATTTTAATATATTCCATTTATACAAAGAGTGTGTCCTTTTTGTACATATATCGATGAGAAATATCACTTTCATGTTTATTGTCCAATATACAGTAATTTGAGATAATCTTATTGTAATAAATTTGGAGTATGCGCATTTGATTTTAGCGCCCCGTTTTAAGGAATTCTTAGATTTGTGTGATTACTTGAGCGATTGTTGGAAATCGGCGCAATGGAAATATCCCTAGCCCGAAATAATTGGCCAATTACTAGGAGCAAGCGTCACGGAGTGAAGTGTTAGCGAATTTCCATGATACCATGGTAAACTAGTAGTGAATTCAGCCCAAAACCGAATGAATATCCCTGTCGTAAGGTAGTCCATATTAAAATCTACTGGTGTGACTGCAGTGACATTATTTACGGTAGGAAACACGGTAAAATACACAAAGGAATAAATAAGAAGGGACTCGGCAGATACCGTTTATGTCGCCATGGGGGCAAATATGGTGCAGTTATATTGGCGAAATATGTCTGGAAAGCATACATTGACTGGCCTAAGGTGGCGGAGTTAAAATAGTTCCCAGTGTTAGGGGATACTCGTATATTTTCTAAGGCGTGAACGGCTGGCGGTACGGAAACATGATGAAGATAAACCATGCAGATGTGCGGTTGATATATATCTGGCAGGTTGTGACATCTGTGGTCTTGCATTTATTAGAGTAAAATTTAAGTATAGAATGGACACGTCGGGCTTTTTAATTTACAACTGAAGTTGTATGGAAGTCTTTGGAAAGTTGGGTCAAACTTATGACTTCTAGTGAGAATCGCGCCAGGGTTTGACAACCGCTGGGTCAAGTAAGGACCCTTAGCTTGTACCATTATATTCCCTGAAATGTTTCAATAATCTTCATCATTACAAGCTTCACACCTTTATGCAAAGATCATGTAATAATTATAATTATTACTTATTGCATAACATTTTACTATTCCTGTCGAATCATTGAAGAACATGGAATCAGTGGGTATATTAAAATTTTTATGCAAACTATGCATGTACCAGGTTAAATATATTAAGGTAGTTTTGTTATAAGTATAAAGATTATTATTAGTTTTATTATTATTATTATTATTATTATTATTATTATTATTATTATTAAAGTTGTGCTGGTGGTTCTGTAACCTGGACTTCCGTTGGCATTTTAGTTTTTTACACGTGTCAACATTAAGTACAAAAGAAACTCCAATTAGCCTTAATATATTTATATTGTTTGAAAAGTTCATTACGCGGGGTTAGATTACTTGCAACTCGATATTTCTTTAGGCAAAATTTCTCTGAAACGGATAAATCTCCGCAGTAGACCTGCCCAAGTGAATGTTTTTTTCTCAAATTTCTGGTCATAGAGCATTCTTCACTGATCAATAAATTGTAATGTTCAGTGTCTTTTTTATATTAAACAAACCTACTTATAAAGTGCGTAAATATTTGTGTGGTCTCGTCGTCGGGACCATAACTACAGTGTTCCAAGTGTTTTATTTATTTCGCTCTCTTGCTCTTTTCAGACTGGTATTGTGTTTTTAATTCGTGGAGGAAAAAACGTGTCCGGGTACCAGACAATCTGAGACCGGATGTCACAAATTTAAAGCATAGACATGGACATAAACCATTTCTGGCTGAAGGATCCGCGCGCGAATATTTCTGACTTATACCAGATGTTCTGGAAAATTCCTCATGTAAAGTCGATATTAATAAGTTGTTATTTTGTGATCTCGTATGCGAATGAAATATTGACATTGCATCATATATGTGATATGAAATAACACAAAGCATATTACGACAATAACAGTTATCCGGTTATCTTTCTTTGTCATTTTCCTATGATTTGTGCAGAATAAAACCAACAAATGACCTTGTTGCGCTCTGTGTATTGAATTACTCCTATTCACAGACGTGTAGAAGGTGTTCTAATAAAATAAAATAAAAACAATATTACATTTAATTTTAGATCGCGTGCTGCACATTTAATAATGTTTCCTACCTGAAATATTCTCAGCATGATTTTTATTTTGTAATGTTTTTTTTCTAATTTAATGGTGTTTGTTTTTGCAATAATATTATTATATGTTTTTTATCTTATAGGTGTTGTCTAATGTTGTAAAGCGCTTAGAGCTTATAAAGATTATGCGCTATACAAAAGTCCTCATTATTATTATTATTATTATTATTATTTAGCTAGGTCTTTTGATTAGATCTAAAAGTATGAGATTCCATACTGCGGCAGTAGGTGAAAAATTATTCAGTCTTGTTGGACAATCAGGAACATTTGAACTTCGAATAAGTTTTTCGTTCAAATTTATTTGGGAAATAATTTGTTTGTTTTGAAAGGACTTGTTTGTTTATCTACGAGGCTGATGTAGGTCTTGTTTATGAAACAAGTAACAAAACAATATCTACCTTTTATGAGGTATGAAATCAACTGCCATTTCTGTCAAGTTAACAATTCAGGCGCCGATTATAAAAGTTGTAATTGTTCATAAAATCACAAACTTTGCTTAATATATTTTGAAACCGAGTTACTAAAAGTCCTAGTAATAGGTCGACAGAAGTCGGGAGATGGCACAGAATAGTAGTAACAATTGCTCTATGGCGGTTATGAAAATTTAATATTGTGCTCTGGGATGGCTGTTATAGGAATATGAAATAAAATGGGGTGATATGGAGGTAATAAGAATGAAAAGACTGTGCTCTTGTCTCCATCGTATTTGCCTACCCCTCTTGTCTCCATCGTATTTGCCTACCACTCTTGTCTCCATCACATTTACCTACCCCTCTTGTCTCCATCGTATTTGCCTACCCCTCTTGTCTCCATCGCATTTGCCTACCCCTCTTGTCTCCATCGTATTTGCCTACCTCTCTTGTCTCCATCATATTTGCCTACCCCTCTTGTCTCCATCGTATTTGCCTACCCCTCTTGTCTCCATCGTATTTGCCTACCCCTCTTGTCTCCATCGTACTTGCCTACCCTTATTCAAATTTCTTTTATCTCTGTGTCTGTGTCCATGTTTGTTTTGTATTATAAAAATTTAATCTACCCTTTCCATTCATATGTGTAATAGTAGCATGAATAGTAAACATACGTATATGAGCTAATTCCTGTATTAAAAGGACACGCTTTTCTGGAAAGACATCACGCTGGTACAACTGAATCGTATAGAAGGACGAAGATCAAACTTTAGTTTCTTATAATCAATGTATGGAGTCTCATCTTTGATACGAACAATCTCACCGCTAATCCTAATCAAGCGAGATGTCACACTTGCAACAAGAATGTAATTCTTGATTGACAGGAACTATTTGTTATATAGTATTATGCAATCGAAGTTAAAACAGGTAGAGTAGTTCCTTTGACTTAAAAAGCAAGCTCAGCGTTGGTACAAGCTTTAAACTTGACTTGAAACAAAGTGGTCGATATCTTCTACAATGGCAAAAAGACAAAAGCATCGAATTTCTTAACCGACGTTTGAGAAATGATTAAAAAAGACCGATCAATATTTCCACTACTGAAAATCCTGGAATAAAAGCCAGTGTCGTTGTGCGTTTTCAAAGACCTCTAAAGAACATATGTGGAAATATTTTACACATCAGTATACTCTCAAATACATTGACACGTCATCACGTCCTTTGCTTTCAATCCATCTCAACAGCGTAGCATCAAATATGCCCTGGAAGAAGTGACACTTGAAAACAAAGTGATTATATTTTATCGATTATTTGGAAAGTAACAAACCAGAAAGAAAGAAAGAACTGTTAAACATCGCAGATTGGGTTCGTATTGGAAAAATTTTACGCACTGGTCACACAATTCATTCACCCACCTGCACGATATAATTTTTTCTTCTCATGGAACAAGTACATATACATGATCTTCCTATCTATGCAATATAAGACATGAGCTGATAAATGTTTAAAGGAACTTTTTACTTTCTCGGGTTAGAACGAGTGATCAAGAAAAAATACGATTGCTATATCGAAAGCTACAAGTTAGAGTCCTAGTGATGTGTTTCCCAGCAACAACTTATATTGTTTCATGGTCAAATTACCTCAGTCCATACACTTAGACTGAAAGGCCCTTTACGAAGTGGCTTCGGTAGAAAACGTTCATCCCGCTCAAGTCTGGAATGTGGTTCGTCTTAATAGTCAATAAACAAGTGCAAGGACACTGAAAAACGATTCTGGTTGTTACGAATCGAACACACCATCGATAGTGAAACCCCAACGGAAATCCCACGCCAAAAACGGTGTCCATCACTTTTTCACAGTTTGTTTGCTATCCTGGATGTAAGCACGAGCACAGCACAGCAGTGACAAGATATCATCAAAAATCATCTTTCCTACATGTATTCTGGCTACCCTATCGAATTGGAGGAATCACTGAATTCGATAATTGAGTATTGTGATGTCGTCTAAGACACTGTAATCGAAAACGCCGCTGCTCAGTTGCTGAGTGTCACCCGTTTCAGAATGGATTCTATCGTGTCTGCTTACCATGAAGGAGGAAACAAGTAAACGTTCACCAAAAATTTGTATATCCTCGTTATCCTCCAGATAGCAAATCGGATTTTCACAGTGTCAGTGTTAGTACAAAATGAGATATCGAATACAATATTCTATGTTCGTAAGGATAAGTCACCGGGAAACTACATTTTTGAAAACGATTCTCGAACGAATTGCATCAGAGGTATTTCCAGTGTACAGACGAGTAGGTCAACAAGAATGACATGGTTAAGTATATATGTTACCTAAAGCAGGAACAATGTGTTGATTCAAACAGAAATAAAGATCTAGTGGGTCGCTGAGACACCCATATACATTATTTTCAAACCCATGGCGTAGAGATTAATTCGTTCTCTACGGCACACTTTCCTTCAATATGGTCGTATAACCACGTTATTATCATGCAAAACTACGGATATCTACACATCGTATCACACTTCACTGTGTTATTTTAAAATACTATGATGAAATTTGCACAACCTACATGGATACGGACACAACCCTGGCAAGAGAAAAATATAGCAACCAGACAGTTTTGGTCTTTTGAGCTTAGCTGCATCTTCAAACTAATCAATTATTATAGAGTAAATCCTCAACCAATACAAGTTTGATTGGAAGAATGAGCCTAAGACAAATTATGACGTAAACTAAACACAATCGCTGATAGCAATCTTTGTCCAATAAATTATAAATATTGTTTGTGAAAATACCGATATGTCTAATATGGTACTAATAGTACTTGTGTATGACAGGAGTTCGTATACTAGATATATACTGTACTATGTTTACGACGATTTGATAAGTTGCAATTATCTTAATATAATTATCTTTAACGTTAGTTAGTCACAGACATATAATTATCATCGATGTTACTCAGTCACAGACTGAATTTACCATGTACAGACTGATATAGGTGTCTTCAGTGTTAGTCACAAACTAGATTTACAATGCAAAAACAGATATAATTATTATTGTTAGTCACCAACTGAATTTAATATGTACATGTTAGTCAGTTACAGACTGGATTTACTATGTACAGACATAATTATCATCAATGTTAGTCACATACAAGATTTACTCTGCACAAACTGATATTATTATAGTCAATGTTAACCAGTCATTGACCGGGTTGATGTATTATTATACACATGGAAACGCATGACAAAAACTAGTATTGATAACAGTCTGTGTCAAAATGGACATGAGTAAATCACCGGATATTGCTTTCAGTATTGTGTTAGTGTCTTATATTTATGCCTATACGATCTGTCATCATGCAAATGACCAGATAGTGCTTTTGGTGGGAAATTGGACCCCAGTTCGATTTCAAAACTGATGGCATCTCGCAGTAAGTAGAGCTTTTAACTTACACAAATAGTAACATGAATAGTTTTGTTCACTTAGAAAAGGAACACGTGAGATGTAAAAGCTTGAACATACAATTTACCGTATTTGTCCTGAATAATACACTCAACTACTTGCAAATAAATGCCACTGATCCTATATCCCCCTCTCCTCTCTTAATATCTAAAATATTGCGAAACTAAATAAGATTCGTATACATGTTACAGAAACATTGCATTGTCCAAAAAAAAAAAAAATCTCAGTGAACAACTGTTGGTAACTACATGGGGATGAAAAAGACTCATATGTCCAAAGACAAGTGATACTAATTATCCGTCATATTCCATAGAGTCATATGCCCAAAGACGTGATACTAATTATCCGTCATATTCCATAGAGTCATATGCCCAAAGACAAGTGATACTAATTATCCGCCATATTCCATAGAGTCATATGCCCAAAGACAAGTGATACTAATTATCCGTCATATTCCATAGTCATATGCCCAAAGACAAGTGATACTAATTATCCGTCATATTCCATAGACTCATATGCTCAAACACAAATGATACTAATTATCCGTCATGTTCCATAGACTAATATGCCCAAAGACAAGTGATACTAATTATCCGTCATGTTCCATAGACTCATTTGCTCAAACACAAGTATCCGTCATATTCCATAGACTCATTTGCTCAAACACAAATGATACTAATTATCCGTCATGTTCCATAGACTCATTTGCTCAAACACAAGTGATACTAATTATCCGTCATGTTCCATAGACTCATTTGCTCAAACACAAGTATCCGTCATATTCCATAGACTCATATGCCCAAAGACAAGTGATACTAATTATCCGTAATGTTCCATATATTCATTTGCTCAAACACAAGTGATACTAATTATCCGTCATATTTCATAGACTCCTATGCTCAGACACAAATGATCCTAATTATCCGTCATATTCCATAGACTCATATGCCCAAAGACAAGTGATACTAATTATCAGTCATGTTTCATAGACTCATTTGCTCAAACACAAGTGATACTAATTATCCATCATATTTCATAGACTCCTATGCTCAAACACAAATGATACTAATTATCCGTCATATTCCATAGACTCATATGCCCAAAGACAAGTGATACTAATTATCCGTCATGTTCTATAGACTCATTTGCTCAAACACAAGTGATACTAATTATCCGTCATGTTCCATAGACTCATTTGCTCAAACACAAGTGATACTAATTATCCGTCATATTTCATAGACTCCTATGCTGAAACACAAATGATACTAATTATCTGTCATGTTCCATAGACTCATATGCCCAAAGACAAGTGATACTAATCATCCACAGACATATGTTCCCAAATCGATAACTATTTTATAAAATGTTTAAAGGACATTGAACATGTAAGGAGTCATCAAGTGAAAAAGAGAATTAAAACATATGAAGTAAATCGATTAATTAAATCAAAACGCTTAAATGACATGCCCGAATGTACAATGTTGTCATTAGTAATCCAGAGCAGTTATATCAGATATTACTGTATACCTGGAACACTTTTGGAACTTAAGAGAATTTAACATGGATGGGTCAGTATGGGGCCGTATGGAAAATTAACATATAATGGTCATGACAGCCTGCTTTGGGATTCAACAAGGATGAGCCGACTTGACCCTCTATTGGAATTTAACATGGATGGAACATGGATGGGGCAACATGTGGCCCGTATGGGAATTAAACGTTCATGGTCCAAATGGGGAATGGGTCGGTATGATTCTCTGAGGGAGATGAATATAGAAGAATGCATCAGTGGGAATTCTGACTTCAAATATTTTGATACTTCTCGAAACATACTCACTTCCAATTAAGCATTGTGGGATTGAAACTACAAACCTAAAACAATTGAAGAGTTTGACAACGCGGAATAACTGCTTACTTCCGAAACTGAAAAAGGTTTGACAACGGAAGCGCTCAAATTATTTTTGTTCAGTTTTAGATTTTTATAAAGTAACACGTATTAGCACACTTTTGCCAAGAATATTACTTAGTTACAATTACAGTCCAATCATATGTTATTGTAACTTTAGTCAGTAATCAGAACAATGCAAGTAATGGGGTAAAGACTACGAGGAACTATTTTGTTGGACTCTTAACAATGCACATGCGTCTGCCGTGAAATACTACATACGATGATGATGATGGTCACACGAGATTTAGAAGACAGCTTCTCTCTATAAGCTCTGACTTGCGTGACAGCAATCCATTAATGGAATTGGGTGGATACCATTTCCAGTATACTTTCACCTTCTTGATATGACATTTTTCCTATTGTGCGTACTCTTTATTTGAAGATACACTCTGTATTACTGACGCCGTTCTCTCTCTTTTTCACTCTATTTAAACTAAGGGAGGGAAACGTATCTTTTAAAGCCTATATCTTTATATCGTCCCATCTTTATGTGAATTCACCAAGTCTTCTCGTCACAATAACAATTATAGAGTGCAATTTGGTAAGTACCTGTTGACGAAAGTGTTTCTTTCCTTATGCAAACCCGATTTCCCGTTTTCAGCGGAAGAGAAGGATGACGATTACTGGTGTGATCCACTTTGTTCTTATTCTCTGATATCTCAGTACATTTCTAGGTATATTATCCTTTTGAAGCAATTGTTATATAAATACAAATATGAGGTTGTATTCATGTAAACTTGATAAGTCAAGTCCTTACTCTATAGTTATGAAATTATTTGGAACATGATAAGTTAAGGTTCAAATTACAAAATTAAATTACACACACACACACACACAGATATATATATATATATATATATATATATATATATATATATATATATATATATATATATATATATATAGAGAGAGAGAGAGAGAGAGAGAGAGAGAGAGAGAGAACACGTAGAGTAAAGAAATGAAGCAGTCTATGCAAAAGACTAAAATCTGTAAAATTCCCAGTTCACAATATCTATCTAATGTAAATCAGTGTCAAAGTTTTGAGACTTGGAGCATGGGTCTGGGTTTTCAGTGCTGGATGCGGGTGGGGGTGGTGGCATGTTTTCCGGCACTCCCGCTTAAAAAAACAACCCCCCCTACACACACACCCTAACATACAGTCCCTTGTAACTTGACAAAATGTGACTATCGTTTTATTCTTTCGCACTTTTCTTGGGTATTATGCACACGTTGATTAAACAGACACATAGAATTAGCTGCGGTGCTCATTCGAGGAAAGTCAGGGCCCTTTTCAAATTTTGGAATCCCCACCCCCAATCAACACTTGACTTGATTCGACTCTGATTTTGAGCATATATTTTACCAACATAACATAAGGTTGGACTGATACATAAAAATCAAAGTATAAAGTTAAAATGTTCATATTATGCATCAGCAAAAGATAGATTACCAACTTTGTGGAAAAGAAAAGAAAAATATATATTTACAGTACAGTATAATTATCTTTTACGACAGACACGAAGGTTGATCTTAATGTCCTTCCGTGTCCATGTTATAGTTACATCTCACAATCGGACTAAAACGCCCAAGGGGTGGTGGTGGTGGGACCGTCATAAGACGTTTGTGTGTATGTACTGCAGTAAAGACCTCCTTATATCAATATTACCTGTCCCCAATATATCCTCTGTCTTCAATATTGCATGTCCCCAATAGACCCTCTGTTTTCAATATTGCCTGTCCTCAATAAACCCTCTGTTTTCAATATTGTATGTCCCTCACTTTCAACCTGAACCGATATAGACCACTCCTTATCAGTACTCACAAATTCACCTCGGATTATGGTCAGTTATATTAGAGTTCAGGTTTTGGGCGATTACAGTTCCATGAAGTTTTAATTCTGAGCTGGATCGGTGTAAAGAGACCGATGAGTACTGAACTACCTCCGATTTCTAACATTAGGAGGTTAGTGTTAAGATTGCCTGCCTGGTGTCAGGATGATGTGACTGTCTCATGCGGCATGATGCCCCAGTGCTAGATATCACTATAATTTCCCGCACTTCAGACATCGTAGCTATGTTAAAAATCTAAATCACACACACACACACACACACACACACATAAACTTGTACTGGTGATTGTATACAGTTTTTTTTTACCTTCAGAATGAAAACGATGGTCAGTTGTAGTTATTATATTCAAACACAGTGATAACAAAAAAGAAAGCTATGTTGGAAATTGATACATAACAAATCATCCTCGCATATTTCATACTTGTAATTAAATAATATAAGGTTGAAAAAGCGTAGACATATTTTATTGTACGTTGAGGTACATACGAGGAATATAATCAAGTAAATCGGTTTCATCTAGCAAAACTAAATCTTAAAATTGTCACAGCTTTCATTCCCCTAGAAATGCAGGTATCGCGATATGAATATTAGTATCGGCATTGTTCAATACGCTAGAAATAATAGAACATGACTTTGCATCTGACGAAACAGTAAATGTTCGCTGACGGACTGGCCCATCTGATGAAGGCACATGGGACACGGAAGTTTAGATAGCATTACAAGGGAAAAGTCATCATGATGTTGGGTCGCCTGATCTTTGGGTATTTACGAATTTTTGACCCAGCCCGTCATGGACAATGTTCGCAGTGATGAGCTAAACTGCACATATAGTATTATCTTTAGTCCAATGTTTGATAAACACGGCCTTTGCCCGTTGTATGTAATCATACATGTATATCCTGGGTGTATTGCTACATACTCGTTAACACGTTACATTGATGAAAGTAATCATTAATACTGAGTCAGTGTTTTATGAAAATGCATGACAGTAGAATAATGTATATCGTCTCACATAGTCTGCTATTTCTTCTTATTTTTTGCCTATTCCGACCAGTAGTAGGAAAATGCAGCAAGACGGGACCTTGTTCGTGTCAAACAGAAGATGGCGGGAAATTAGACCTACATCCAATTTCTAAAACGGACGGCACACCGCAGTGAGTAGAACTTTCATCTTATGCAGATGGTGAAAAACATTCCTTTGTAACAAACATACGTGTATTCTACATGTACTTCTTTTGTTAGAAACAAAAATTGTACCTTTTATTTAGGATATAAATTGTAAATTTTACGTCCGTCACATGTAATCTCTCTCTCTCTCTCTCTCTCAATATCTTTAAAATTATATTTACTACTCATACAGAGCTGTCAACATTACCTCAGAATACATAATTTATGAGTATTGAGTAGTGATGATAGTGGTGCATATGGTACGGGCCCCTTTATAGTATGTAACAGGAAGGAAGTGAAACCAACATTTATGTAAAATCAACAAGCAATTTATTTATCTACAATACAAATTGAAACTTCAAAATACACTTAAATTTGTTTAGAATTATATTCCAAATAATGGTATATCACAAGTCCAAATATATAGAATGTTCCGAATGAATTCCATCAGTATTCAAATATAATGATACACCAAAATGATGCAGTCAAGAACGTCTTTGAATTGTTCACAACAAAATTCAAAGTAATAAATTAATTCAAAGTCAATGAGCACTTTAGAAATTCCAATGAATGTTTTAGATGTTTTATTCCTTTCAAATTATATTTGGGGCCCCGAGTGGCCGAGTGGTCTAAAGCGCTCTCAGTTACGAATCAATGCCATCTCACCTCTGTCTGCGTGGGTTCGAGTCTCGGATTGAGCCAATGTGGGTATGTGAGAAAGCTTGCCAGTAGCTTCTCGTGGGTCGGTGGTTCTTTCTGGTGTTTTCCCGGGTTCTTCCTCCACCATTAATACTGGCCGCCATGTATAGCCTATCATGTGCTGCAAAATGGCGTTAAACCCCACAACAACAACAACAACAACATCAAATTATATTACAACTGTAACCCCTGAGCAATGGATTCCGTGAGTCTGATATAAAACAGGAGTGAATTATTTGTTTAACAAACCCTATTTATACAAGTAATAACTTGATCAATAACCTGATATAATGTGAATATTTCCAAAGGAAAAACCTAGTCTAATTGTAAGCAAGACTGACCATTTTTTAGAACTTATAACCACGGACAAAGGTTGTCTATGTAAACAGTCTGCTTAAAACTTACAATCATGTACAAAAATTTTGCACACTATATAAATTAAACATGCATAACAGATTAATCTTACTAATGGATTACATTGTGAATATTAACTTTCAGAACGTACCTTTCTAGCTTAATATGTTGACCTTTAAGCGGTAATATTAAAACAATACATCCAAATGAAAACGACAAGCTCAACAGTAATTGAATACGACAGCCATACGAGACGTTAACGGTCAAGGCCGAATTTAAAGAGCATTTGTCTCCAAGGGATCGTTTTATTTTGTAAGAAAATATGCAATAAATGTGAGATTGCGTCGCAAATTAAAACTCAAACAATACAAAAAAAAAATCATTTAGTTTTTATTTTTCCATATGCTTTCCTTAATAGAAAGCAACAATTACTATCGACGACACGAGTACCTTTAATATTTATTACAAAACATATCGTTGTGGTAGTGATACTATAAGAAGGGACTGAGTTGCGTTTTATATCTTGTTATGTATATTCTTCGTTTCCATTGTTTGTTATTTATTTATTTTTAAATTGTTCTATTTCATTATGTGCTATTGAAATGTAACATTCTGCATGTTGGTCTTAACCTTGTCGAAAATCAAGTTTTTTCTTCTAATTGATCTGAGTTATCGAATTTTTTAATATTCTGTAAACAACTGATACATAGCAAACATATTCTTTATGTGTATGGGTTTAATATTATTATAATTATTAATATAAGTAAACATGTTTATTTGGGTCTGGGTCTAGGTTACTGGGATTCCCCTGGCGTACCTGACATTGTCCAGGTTATATATTAGTAACAAACTTTCTAATTATATCTAACCTTCTATTTTGTAATCATTAAGAAGTTTTTAGAAGGTTAATTTCCATTAGGTAATATATTTTTTTAGAAATTGATAATTGTGCCCTCAGGTCATGTGGGGGACTATATAATCTTATCGCGGTATAAAATATTCATTCGTGTTTTTACGTCCGAGCAGAATCATTTTATTCTTGTATACAATATTTAAGTTGGAATTATTTAAATTATTTTGTCTCTGATAATACAAAAGTTCTCTTATAAGATTCTTTGAAATAGAGACTTGAATTTATACTGCAATTTCCAATAAGGATTTCCTCTAGGATTGTATTATTGTGATCCAACAAAAGAGATTTGGAACATCAGCACCTTACAGGTACATCAACACTTTACAAGCCATCAAGGCACATGAACCCTTTCAGCGTTGGACTTAATTTGGATTTCCAGTAATGTTTATTCAGAACTTTTGTTATTAGGACTTGTGTCTGTAATTCTAAGATTTTTTCTGGGTATTTAATTCCCAATATCATAAGTCTTTTGTTTTTATTTTTACATAGTATTCAATTGAGAAATAAATTATTGGTTGAATTTTATAATGTTTGTTGCTCTTCACCTTTTTCTTTTACTTATGTTAAGAGCATAGACTCGTAACAGAAAATTGTGCGCTCGTCTGGGATACGAATTTGTCGAAAACATTTCAGGAAACTGTTTTTCAAATTTAAATTCACCTTGTTTTTGGAATTTCCTTTGACAAAGTTTTTTTGTTTTATATATACTCAATTTGGCCTTCCTAAATCTGTACAATCTGATCAAGGGTAAAATTTTATGTCCGGAATTTTTCAGCAAGTTAATAATAAGTTAGGTATCAGTATGTTAAAGGGGTATGCTGATAGAGATAGCCATGTTAATCACGCAATCAGTTTTGTTGCTACTGTCCCATACAGTGAGGAGTTAAGCGATGGAATGCAATCGGACTGTAATAACATTGAATCAACCAGTTTTCGGAATTCAGAAATTACTTGTAATCTGAACCAGAAACGTCCACATCTGCAGCAACAAGAAAACAATGAACTAACAGCCGTTATTTGAATATGAGCACATGTTTCCAGATTAATTCCTTCACGAACACATACAATCTACCATGATGTTGAAATTCTCGATTCCACACTTGTGAAACAGCATCCGTACAGGATGAACCCTCTCAAATATAAATGTTTGGAAAACGAAATTCAGTATTTGCTGGAGAATAGTTTCATATAACCGAGTAACGGTGACTGGATTTCACCATGTGTACTTGTTCCGAACACAGATAATACTTTCGGCATGTGCACTGACTATAATAAGGCGAACAGTGTGACTACAACAGGCCAAGGATCGATGACTGCATTGATAAAATTGGAAATGCAAAGTATGTCACCAAATTTGACCTTCTGAAAGGATTCTGGAAAATTTCACTGACGGAAAGAGCAAAAGTAAATGTCGGCATTTGTTACTCCAGATGGATTATATCAATATAAAGCGAAGCCGCTTGAGATGAAAGGTTCGCCTTGTACTTTTCAACGTTTGATGGACTTGATTACATCTGATGTAGATAATTGTAATGCTTACATCGATGATGTCATCCACTACAATGACAGCTCGAAAAATCACTCAGAGATAAGTCGGGAATTCTATTACAGACTCAAAAATGCAAATTTGACAACTACATTTATCCAAAGAGAGATTGGTCGTGTCTTAACATCAGAGCAGAATCAAGTTATTCTTGTGTACAGTATTTGACTTGGAATGATTTAAATTATTTCGTCTCTGGAAATACAAAATCACGCTGATAAGACTCTTGGAAATATAGGCTTCAATGTAGGCTGAAAGTTTACATAAGGATTTCATCTTGGATTGTATTATTGTGACCCAACAAAAAAATGTTGGCATATCAACACCTTACCAGCCATCACATACTTATCAACACTTTACGAGTTATCACAGGCCCATCACCACTTTCGTCGTTGGAGGAGGTAATTTGCATTTTCGCTAAAGTTTATTCAGAACATTTATTATTAGGATTTGTATCTATAATTCTAGAAATTAATTTGTTATTTGATTTGCAATACCGTAAGTTCGCTCCGGTGGCCTAGTGGTTAGAGCGTACTCCTTGAATGCAGTAGGTCGCGTGTTTGAACCCGGCCGAGTCGTACCAAAAAATGATAATCAGCATTAAGAGGTTAGTATTAGGACTGGATGGCCTGTTGTCAGGATAATGTAGCTGGGTGGGACATCATGCTACGTGTCTGAGGCATAATGTCTCAGTGCCCCCCCCCCCCCAGTGCCAGACATCAATATAAACTGTCAAAATGCAGATCTGGTAGCAATATGACTGAAAATGTTTTAAAGCTACATTAAAATCCATATCACACACACGCAATGCCGTAAGTTCTTTTTTTTCCATTTCCACTTCGTATTCTAGGGAAGTAAATTATTTGTTGAATTTTACAAAGCTTGTTCCTGTTCACTCTTTTCTGTTACTTATTTTAAGAGCATAGACTCGTGAAAATATAAAAGTTACCTTTTACCAAAATGTAAAATGCTTTTTCAAAACTTGTACTGGTTTCATTTTAGTCATTACTTAACGTTATTACTCTTGTGTTTTGAACAGCTCATTAGTTCCCATGTACAGACAGCGTGTCACATTAATCGGTTAACAGACTGCCCCAGACGCGCGGCTTGTTGTATCTGGAAGGATCTGTTAACCTTGATCACAATTCCCTCGGGACACGTTAACAGTCAGTACAGAATAGACCAGTCTGCTGATGATGCCATTTGTATGAGGACGAAAGCTTCAAGTTAGCTTTCTATATTTATTGTATATGTGATTTTAAAGTTAAGCACTATCAAATATAGGTTTCGCATTTACTTTCACATACAAAACTATTGTCTGAATCGTCATTACCATATTCTGATGAACAAGCTTTTGATCCAACATCCTATTTAAAAATACATAGTATAAAATGTAATAAATACTTTACTATTCCTTCTAAGCATGAATGGAGATATATCACTGTAAACAAATATTATGATATATAATTACTACACAGAAGATAAAACAGTAGATCATGGCAGTAAATAAACTACGCCGGAAATTAAAATTACAATATTAATAAATGAGAAAAGAATAGGGTGCTTTATATATGCAAGACAGCAACGGATTTAAGTAGAAAGGGATATCTATTCTAGACTAAATAAAATAATTTGGTCTTTTTATATATACTTTACCTGAGGTTTCAATACTTTATATTGATCTTTATCTGTCTATAAACTATGTATACCAAATTTTTGTATTGATTAAATCTATTTGAAGTTGACTGCAAAAACCCATTGATTGATAAAATTATCACTAATTATTGCATCCGTAGTTTGTTCCACATTATCATCGTTTTAAAAAGGTAAAAAATCGTCTAATTACCATTAACCAAATCATGTCATTTTATACTATTTAAATGGATATAAAAACAATTTGAAAAATAACTCAGTACGGTTGAAGAAAAATTTAAGTGAGAGAACCGGTGCGAAACAAGGCGATCGAAAAAAAAAAACGAAATAAGCGTAGTAAACAAGAATAAAGAAGTATAAAAGAACTGTAAATGAGAGAAAAGCAATAATGTTAAAACCATTGTCAGATTTATTAATATATGGAGTAACATCTCTAATTACAAAATTACATCCACTTTATAATATTAATGAAATACTTAGAGAGTTAAAAAAAAGATTATATTACATTAAACGGTATGGTTTGATCATTCAGTTTCGGAATACCTCTGCTGCATTGAGTGCAACTGAAATAACATTTAATTGCATATCTTTTAAAATAGCAACATAAAGAAACCAAAGCACATAAATCATGGAAACAGAAAAATGCTAAACAAATAGCATGCAAGAAGCGGAAAGGAGTGATAACAACGCATTGCTCTACACAAAAACAATAAATATGCAACTTTTTCAATTAATATACCAACAAAGCTGGATAAATCGCATTTTTGTTTTTAAATCCAGGAGGCATATTTCTTTATTACCTATGATACCTTATTACCTTTGAGACTATATACTTTATTGTGTTTCGTGTTGATCTCGTCAAACACTGAACTGATGACTTGTTGTTGTCTATTATTTTAGTGTTATAGTTTTAAAATACTGTTTATTTAGTGAATGAGTTAAACGCACTGACTATATCTTTTAACCAGAGACTTGGAAATTAAACAATTTTTTTTTGGTTTGTGTGATTAGGATTTGATCTGGAGGGTTGAACTATGAAAATACTGGGTTTGTTTTCAGTCGACGGGTCATGCAAACCGAATGAATGGAAGCTTATAACACCTAACCAGATGCCTATATCTTAAAATATTGTGGTCGCTTTGATGGTGTTGAGGTTCGGAGGTCATTTGTTTAAATTACTTTTTGTTTAAATTTTGTTGTGAAAGAGGTATTTGTGTTTTTTAGAACTGTCTCAATAAATGGATGAATTGTTGCTCTTGGCTTCGGTTAAAGTTTTAGGGTATAATTATAGAATACGTAAATGTTTGCGTTGATTCTACAGTCAGTTTTGAATGTTCATTTTCTCGTTCTACATTATAATGTTGTTATGTTGAATGCATTTAGTTTAATTTTCGCTTGGATTTATAATATATTTTAATTGGTGGAGACATTCTAGTTTTCTTGGTACAGGTTAGAGGGAATAAAATAGTGGGATACATGAACTCGAAACCGTTTGCCTCGGTTTGATTGGTAAGAATAGAATAAACTATAATCTCTATTTTAATAAGCTATAACCTTTATTATTTAAATTTATTTTTGACTAGTAATGTTTTGCATTTTTAGTTTGATATTTTCACTTGTTTTTATAAGACATATTTTAATTGGGGAAAAACCGTGACTCTGCGCTGGAATAAAATACATAACTTTTATTTACCGATAAAGTAAAACTGCGTTTAATCTCTTTGCTTTATTTCAGATTCTTAGATATTGATGACCAAAAAGGACGGGATAAGTTTTCTTGGAACCCATGCACGCCTTTTAATGAAGGGACGGCTGTTGGTGTGATGGTATGGAGAAATATAGGTTGAATATTGTAGCTAAGTCAAGATACCTATGACGTAAATAAATTTATCGTTTTTAAATTATATAGTTTTCTTTGAAAAATTCATTTTGACGGGTGATGGCGGGGGTGGGTAGAAGGTAAGGTATAAACTATTGAAATGTTTAAGAATATGTTATTTGTGGCCGATCTACGATTCATTAGACGCATTAAGCTTTAATAAAAAGGGAACGAGGTTGGCCGAGTTTCCTTTCAATGAAGAAGGTTGATAAAGTGTGGTATATCAGATATGCAATATATATACTATACGTATAATTTATTTTTACCTAATACGAATGAACATATTTTCATTTCCATCCGTATTAATATCGATAACAGGAAACTTTGTATTGGCAGAGGAAGGGAACTCTTCATTTCCCTCCTGACTATGTCCGCTACAAAATGAAGTTTGGCGGCTATACACAATTTTGCTTTGGAAATACTAAGTTGCTTCATATTTTAACGAGATTATATTTTCATTCATGCTGATATTAAAAATAAGAAGACTCTTACGACTTAAACACGAAATTTGGTCTACATAAAAAAGTGCGCTACAACATTACATATCTAGCGCTCCGAACAGAGAAAACATGACTATTCCATCATCGGCGAGTAATGAGTATATACCCAACGAACGACGAATCAACAAGACTTCTATGCAGCGACAAGATAGTTAGTAACTTTCACAACATACGTTGGAATATACAATGAACTTACATTTTGTATTTTAGCAGCAGGAAAAGTATTCCAAGCCGCAATTTATGAGACTTTAGAAGGACTGGTTGGTACTAAAACAATGAGTGGTAACATAAATGTTTATGGCACGATTAAAGAACAACACGACAAACGCCTGCGTGCATCACCAATGCTTGCATAACTCAATATAGCGCTTGACAAAACAAAATGTGAATTCATTAAAGATAATCTAGAATTCTTTGGACTCATATTCTCAGAGGAAAGAAGTTTAATTGGGGCTAACATGGTGAAGGCAATCTAAAGCGCACAGGCACCGAAAAAAAGTAGCAGATTTGTTGAGTTTTCTTTGAATGACAAACATCGTATACAAGCTCGTAAATGACTTCTAAACCATCATTGAGCCAATGAGAAAACTCAATGAAAAGGATACAAAATATCATTGCGAAGCTATTCGCAGAATGCATTGAACAAACTAAAGGAAAGCTTGACAAGCGAGTCTGTCATGGCATACTCTCGTGCAAACAAACCAAGAAAGCTAATTACAAATACCAGCCTTGTGGCAAAATAATAGAGGTTATGCACATAAAAGCAAACTAATACTGAACAATGTTATTCACAGATAGAGGAAAAACGTTCTAGGGGTTGTTTGAGCCTGTGACCGCTTCTGTTATATCTCAACAGTCATATATTGAGACTTTTCACTCACTATCCACCAGCCCCTTCCTGAAGCAACTTTCAACAACCTCAAGGTAAAAACAGCCATCAAGAATTTAAAGATTGAAAGGTTCTACTAAAACCTTAGGACTATGATGTTCAGTACAGAAAAGTAGCTGATAACCCAGTTGAGAACATATCAAGGTACCCATCAATGGAATTCGCATTTAATTTCATACGAGTCTAAGATAGTTTAGGAATGTATCTTCTTCTCAGCACAAATTGCCAACCGATGGAAGACATTTCTTAAAAATTTTATTCGGATTTCCATCACTGAAGTGTTACTGCCTGTGTTTCTACAAGGAACTGTAGACCACAGCGCAATACAGGATAAAGCATACGTAATCGCCTTCAATCTTGGATTCTTCGTCGGGACTCGAACTTGAAATCATTAGAACATTTTGTTATTATGGCTTCAAACATTTTATTCGTAGATTATTCTTGGATTATATTTGGATTTGATTCTTAAAACCGTATGTTCATATTTTTTAATTTGTTTTACATTATTTGTCCAGGGAAATAAACTATTTGTTATATTGTTCAAAGCTTGTTGTTTTCACTCTTTCTTGTGTTACTGTTAATTCAATCCTAAACGCGTAACATAAGAATATGTGTTGTGGACATTCTCCACTTCCAAGCGTAAGTTAGCATCGTTATTTCCCCCTATAATTGCTCTCTCTCTCTCTCTCTCTCTCTCTAAATATATATATATATATATATATATATATATATATATATATATATATATATATATATATATATATATATATATATATGCATATATATATATATATATATATATATATATATATATATATATATATATATATATATATATATATATATATATATAATAATAATAATAATAATAATAATGAGGACTTTGTATAGCGCCTAATCTTTAGAAGCTCTAAGAGCTTTACAACATTAGACAACACCTATAAGATAAGAAACATAATAATATTATTACAAAAACAAACAACACGAAATAAAAAACATGCTGAGAATATTTCAGGTAGGAAACATTATTAGATGTTTAAGTTTGTTCTTGCAGTCGAAATACGTGAGTTTTGAGAGCCCTCTTGAATGTGATCACTGTGTCTTTGCGTCTAAGTTCGGTGGGCAATTCATTTCACATTGCTGGGCCCTGGTATGCAAAAGAACGCTGTCCATATGACTTTGTTTTCATACTTGGAATAATGAGTATACGATTGTCAGAAGAGGAGCGTAAGTATCTTGCTGGTGTGTACACATGGATGAGGTCAGATAGGTACGTTGGTTGGACTAGAGTCCGACAGTGAAATGGAGCACAGAGAACAAATTTCGTGTTTGATTCTGGATCGAATGGATAGCCAGTGTAGGGTACAGAGTAGCGGGGAGGTGTGCTCTGATCGTGGTACTCTAAGTATGATCCAAGCAGCTGTGTTTTGAACTTTTCGAAGTTTCTGGAGTAGATATTGAGATGAACCTGACAGAATTGAGCTAAAATAGTCCAGTCTTGAAAGTACTAATGAACACACAAGTGTTTTAGTGGCATCAACTGAAAGATATTTGCGAATTGAGCTGATGCGTCTCAGCTCAAGATATGCAGCCTTGCATATGTTCATGACATGTTGGTGCAACGTGAGAGTACTGTCCAGAGTAACACCTAGGTTTCGTACTGATTGTGTGAATTTAATGTTGGCATTGCTGATATTTATTGTTTGAGGTAAAGAATGTGAATGAGAAAGTCTTTGTGTTGTGATCAGAATGGCCGCAGTTTTATCATCTGCAGCTTGTTAAAAGTCATCCATGATTTCACATCAGAAATGGACCTCTCTACACCTTGGATGGTAGCATCAACTTCAGTTGGGTGGCTAGATTTGTATATTTGGGTGTCATCGGCGTACAATTGGTGAGACACTGGATGATGATCTATGACACTTGAGAGCGACTGACTGTACAGAATGAAGAGAACAGGTCCAAGAACAGACCCATGTGGAACACCACAACATAGATCAGCTGGGCTGGAGTGTATTCCATTTGCAGATACAATTTGTGTCCTGTTGACCAAGTAGGACTTGAACTACAGTAAGGCTGTATCATGAATGCCAAATATATGCTGGAGACGGTGAAGTAATATATCATGGTCTATTGTGTCAAATGCTGCAGACAAATCAAGGAGGGTGAATACTGTAATCTTTCCGCTATCCAAAGCAGAGAGAAGTCATTAACTACTTTTAGAAGAGTTGTTTCAGTACTGTGGCAAGGGCGATATGCAGATTGTACATTGCTAAAAAGACTATTTGAATTTAGATGAGATACAAGCTGGGATAGAACAACCTTTTCTAAGATTTTTGAAATGAATGGGAGATTAGAAACTGGGCGGTAGTTCTTTACATCGTTATGGTCTAGTGTTGGTTTCTTCAGCAGAGGCTTTACAATGGCAGTTTTGAAAAATGATGGGAATTCCCCAGATGAGAGAGAGGTATTAATAACATCAGTTAGTGAAGACAATACTGGATCTAAGCACTCAAGCAGCAGTGATGTTGGAATTGGATCAAGTTCACATAGCTTTGGTGCACTCTTCATCACGATTGTACGTACGAAATCCATAGAGACAGGTTCAAATGCTACTAATGGTTGCCGCTCAAATTCTGTATTCCAACTGTATGGTGACGACGAGTCAATTGAAATTGTGGTGTCAAGCTTATCTCTAATGGTTTGTACTTCGTCACGGAAGAAATTTACAAACTTGTCGACTGGGGAGAAGGCAGTTGTAAGTGGTGTTGATTTGTTCCTTGACATTAGCTTGCTAGCAATCTCGAAGAGCTCTTTGCAGCTGGAACTTTCCATGATCTTAGTAGTGTAGTGGGCTGATTTCGCTGCATGGACTATATTTGTGACATTCTTCTTAGCGGCTTCATAGATTTGCTTATGAATAGTGAGTTTGGTGGAAAGCCAAAGCCTCTCAGCTTTACGGCGGTCTCTTTTAGCAGTGCGAAGCTGGTCCCTAACACTGCTATACCATGGAGAACAC
This sequence comes from Sinohyriopsis cumingii, assembly GCA_028554795.2. Lineage (NCBI taxonomy): Eukaryota > Metazoa > Mollusca > Bivalvia > Unionida > Unionidae > Sinohyriopsis > Sinohyriopsis cumingii. Next base: position 96,585,311 of record CM068840.1, on the reverse strand, counting down.
TTTTGAATTGATACTCTGCACTTGGTAGCTTTGGCATGTTTGTCAAGTAATGAACGCAGACAGTTATCGAGTTGTTCTGCGGTAGGAGGTAAGCAAGTTGTTAGGTTAGCTTGGATGTCGTGCATTTAGTTTGGTTCTATTTATCATACTGAGGTTTCTCTTAGTAGCAGATAAAGGTGGAGGGTTAGGGACTGATGCGGTAAGATGGCATATAATGCAAAGGTGATCTATATATATATATATATATATATATATATATATATATATATATATATATATATATATATATATATATATAATTGCCACAAAATCTTATTAAATGACGACATTTGTTTCCATTATGTCCAGGTGGTTCAAGCTAGATTCGCAGTCCCACGTGCATTTTACTATAACCTGGGTACACAGGACAGTGCCAACTTCTATGATACCAGTACAGGTTTGGTTCTTCAATACAGCGCTGACGCCTTAAAGGAAAATACGCTCCGGTAATTTTTGCATTTTGCACGTATGTTTATCCATCCTGTCGTGTCCGTTGATGTGTGTTTAATTTCCTAGATTGATAAAGGATATATTTAGTTTGGGACAAAAATGTGATTGGTTAAAGAGTGACGAAACCAGGAGCTAAAATACATGATTTGTTTTACCGCACGGAGAAATGTATCATGTATGAACGCAGGAAATGATAAGTCTCTTTCAATTATATACCAGACGTGATACTGAACCAAAGCTTCGAAGATTAAACGCACTCTTCTGCGCCCACCTCCGACCCTTTTTTCGTAAATTCATATCATATATAATCGTACATAAACTTACCATCAAACTGTCATCAACTTAAGGTAGCAACTGGTCTGTGATGATATAATCCAGCGAAGTTAATTACAGCTTTGACTTTTTCTAAACTATCTCACCCTATCTGATCACAAAGCAAGTCCAATTCAACAGTGAAGCACTAAAGTGTTCCATGCCTGAAAAGCAATTTAATTTTCATCTATTTATTTTAGCTCTAAAATTTCTCATTTTCCTTGCCGCAAAAATAACGTCTACCTCCACATAAGTAGAACTTGATGATAAGGGAACATGGGAGCATCCGATGTTCAAACGGGTAAAACGTTTCTGTTGACAAGTATAATTTATCATTTTGCCGCTATGCTGAAATTTATAAGATGTAATATTAAAAAATTAGTTCATAGGTTTCATATGTTGAGTCTGGATGGATGGAAATGTAACCTGTGATATGTAGGTCTGTCTGGCGGGAGATGCAACATGCAGTCTGTCTGCCTCAAACTGAAATGAATAACATGATGGTTTAATATTAAAGCTACATTTTCTATTTACCAAGCCTTTTGGAGTGGCCAACATTTACTAACACACAGTGTAAGATGTACAAAATGCTATATAAAAGAGTAATAGGATGGGTCTGTCTGAGTGGAAATGTAAGAGGTTAGGTCTGTATGGTCTTTTGCGGAAATATAAGATTCTCTCTAAATATTGCTATTTATTACCGACAGTTAGTTTGCCAAAAACGTCAGTAAGATGAAGATTGCGAAATTGGATTTTTTGGGGGGTTATTGTTAAGGCTTATTATGTAGCATTACAACGGATTTGTGGACATTGTTGCCTATATGTGCATGACTGCTCACTGGATAAATCCTGTGTGGGAACTGGAATCAGCTATTTTGCAGATAAGGGAGACTCCAGAACGACAAACTGGGAAAAATAGCAGTGTTCGTCTGAGTGATTGTGCCAATGAGTGGAACATTCCGGTGAACAAAATAGCTGCAACAGTCAATGACAATGGATCAAATACTAGTTGAACCATGGACTTGCTGGATGACTGGTCAGACCAACGTTGCCACGCTCATACGTTGCAATTGGCAAACGTGTAAGCCATAGCCAGAATTATTAGTGCTGCCAGAAGAATAGTTGCACATTTTAAACGCAGTACAGTTGCAGCTGAGTGTTTGAGTGTAAAGCAGAAAGCGCTACAAAATAATGCCACCGCTTCAGTTTCGGAAGTTATCATAGATTGTTCCACAAAGTGGAATTCGATTCTGGATATGTTGGAACGCCTCGTGAAATTACGGTGGGCGATCGGTGCAGTTCTGTCTGACCCACATGTAACAGTCCGTAGCATCGTTTCTACTTTTGAAATGACGGACGAAAACTGATCATCGGCTGAAGCTCTCATACCTATACTAAAGCCGTTCAACCATTATATATATATAATTCTGTTGATATTGTTTTCTTTGTGTTGTTATATTTTATACTCATTGTAGATAAATTTAATAATATTGTGTAGATTTTGTATGAAAAATTACTCCGGCATGTTTATCATGGCGAAATGTTTCAAAGATTGTTTGATGCGTAAAGTATTTTGAATGGATTTATGAGCGTATCTAATGTGTGAGTTATTTTACCCGAAATATGGAGTGTTTGTAGCGTGTACGTAAACGATTAAATACTATTTCTCTTCAATGCATCATAAGTAATCTTCAAAGAAGCTCAAAAGATGTTTTTTGATTTTATATACGGATCTGAAGCGTCCTGATATATCAATCGACTTAGGGATTGTATTGGAAGAACAACAATGTAAACTCGGTCAAGCTTATGACAAAACGTATGCAAAGTCATATTATGATAAAGCCTAAAGTGTTCCGGTTCAAGTACAAGTTTATGATATTTCGTGGTATTGACACATAGTCTTGCAAACATTCATTGGACACCGTATGCGGCCAACCACTCGTGGATAAGTTTCGGAGTATATTTGCACGTGTCATTCAGGAATCGTATATTAATCTCACTATTGACTTGACCAGAACTTCCAGGGGAAAACATTGCTGTGACCTGTGACGGAAATGTGATAATTATGATAAATACATACAATGCCCCAAAAAAAACAGAGAAAACTGCCAACGATATCATAGTAGAGTTTGGAGAGCGACGCGGTTACATGGATGTAAATTCGTAACATACTTCAAGAGAAGACCTCAAAGAGCGTCTTGAATAAAGGTTTGCTGCTCTTTTCAAACACAAGCATCAATCCGCAACCAGAATGCGTCTCCATATTAAATTCTTTCTCTGGTAAGAGTTATTGGAATTATCATAGAGGTATGAGTGGTAGTTTATTTTATATAAGAGATGGGTAGGTTAGTTATCGGGGAATAAGGGTTTCATTTTGTTTATAATGGATTTAATTCTTGTTGTTGTCCGCTTTTTTCAAACCTACCTTGTGTGGTTAGTAGATACGTAATTGTTGGTCAGCCCAAACGACGTGCGAAACAGTCACACCAACACTCCTTTTAGGAAAAGTTAACATATATCAGTCCATGCTAGGGCATGCAGATTTGTAACATGGTTTCAACAACACACAATGAGTAAATCAAGGTCACAGTCAGAGGTAGGACAGTTTCAAGTCATTTAGGCTGACAATCTCGTGATTGATTTAAGAACCAAATTTTGGACACGAGAATGTAGCAAATAACACTTGTTTTCAGAAAGTGATGAATGACAATTTGTCTTGACATTGGATTATCATTTTGCAAACCCATACCTGGTCGACAGTACGGCTGATAAATCGATCTTCTTCCTAACTGATAAAAAAATCCAATCTGGCAAGCTTCACATTGGATATTTTTGGCGAACATGCTGTCTGTACAATACATTGCAATTTGAAGTGAGAATCTTAAATTTTCCTTATAGACCAGGACGACCTAACCTGTTACATTTCCATCATGTTACACTTTATATAGCCTTCTTTTACAAACCTATGTTGTCAGTAAGTGAGTGAATGTTGGTCATTACAAAAGGCATGTTAAATAGTAGGTGTAGCTTTAACATTAAATCTCGTGTTATGTGGCAGAAAAAGCCACCATCTTAAACTTAAGATGTAATACTCTTTTCAGTTGGAGGCTATATACCTGCATGTTAAATTTCCCGCCAGACAGACACCTTTGTCACATTTTTACATTTCCATTCAGACAGACTCATTATCTGAAATCTATGAACCAAATTTTAACATAAGATCTTGCCCCTATTAATTTCAGCATGGCGGCCTAAAGTTAAATTCGTTTTGCTACAAGAATCTTTTTATCCTTTTTAGCTTTACCCCCTTTCGGTTTTCGCTGCCATGCATATAAAATCAAGAGTCAGATACAATTATGATGTTTGCGTTTGTGGGATTTCACGCCATATTTAAACACATAATAGGCTATACATAGCAGCCACAAAATTTGGCGGATGAAGACTCCGTTAAGATTCTGGGAAGAACCACCGACCGACGGGACGCTACTGGCAAGCTTTCTCACATACCTACGATGGTCTAGCCGAGACTCGAATTTACACGGACAGAGGCGAGATGTGTGAATGATCTGTAAAGGCGAGTTAGTTAGACCACTTGCTAGCGTGTGTCCCCTCTTGGTATTATGAGAAATGTTGTAGTTTCACAAGTGAACATGTAAGGATACAATTTTTACATCAGAAAATACAGGAATGAAGAATAATTATGGTAAATATTTTGCCAACAACTGTATCTATTACAAAATAAAAATATGATACATTGGTTTGTCATGTATTTTACGCACGTATAATAACTATCATTGATGTCACAAGTTACATGAGGACATCTTAGAAAGTAAAGTGGAATATCAAAAACATCCGAGTATACTCGAAGGACATTTCGTTGGATCTTACCGGGTAATCTCTCCATGTATATCCTATTAGTTGCTAAAACAATGGCGTTAAAACCCACCAAATCATATCACATCCACTCGCCCAGACCAGCCTGTGTGGGACTGTCTCAAGGTGTCCCTTGGAAAGGCGCTTGCCAAGCAAACTATTGTAGTTAAAAGTGCCCTTAAATCCCATCACTTACCTTTTGCACTTCAAGTGTCTTTTCCAATATAATGTACATCTTCAGTATATAAAAAATTTATATAGAAACATGGAAAGATTAATCAGTAAAATTTCTCTAATATATATATATATATATATATATATATATATATATATATATATATATATATATATATATATATATATATATATATATATATATATATATATATATATTTTACAATTTAATTTATGGTATTAAAATTGATGTCCCATGTTTCATTATTAAAATTGTTACGAGTCTATGCTGTTTTTATTTATAAGTAACATAATTTTATAAGTATATTTATAAGTAACAGAAAAGAACCGAAGAAAACAAGCTTTGTAAAATTTAACAAATAATATTTTTGCCAAGAATACAAAGTGAAAAATGAGAAAAAAGAACTTATGGTATTGCGAATTAAGTCCCAAAATAATCCAAGAATCACAGACGCAATTCTTAATAATTTAAAATCCTGAATAAAACTGAGTTGAAGTCCAGAATAAACCCAAAAACTAAACACGATGACTTTTTTTGTTATAGCTCCTAGTTTGCTGATGTGCCAACAGTCTTTTGTTGAATCAAAGTAATATAATTCCAGATTTGAATTCCGTATAAATTCTATTGAATGTTTTATCCACTAATTTTATCGGAGCATTTTTGTATTTCAAGAGAAAATAACTTTAATTCAGTAATTTGAACAAAAACGATTCCAGCCCAAAACTACTAGTCACAACATATAATATACAACTTGTAGGTGCTAGATGTTAAAGCACGAATGACATAATCCTATCAGTTACAATGTATATAGTTCGTTATTTGACCTCAGGTCACAATTAACACTACATGATGGAAAACCTCCTTTTTTAATGATCCTGACGTTAATAGAACAAAAACCTGGAGTATGTATAATTCACGTAGGACCCGAAAAACATATTTATTTATTCTATTAATAATGATAATATTGATTTTTAACCCATACATAAACTGTTTACAATGAATAAAAAATGCACTTTTGCAATTTAGTTAGCAGATTCAAGCACAGTATTCATCAAGTACTATTATTGCTTCTTACTCTGTATATAGGTCATCCTTCTTTTGTACTCATTTTTGAAAATCTGAATAATTATCTAAGTAGAATCCAGCTAAATATGGTGCTCTTAGAAACGGAAGAAAAAACCATGAAAAAAGTTAAAATTTTATTGGAAATATTTTGCCACGAGTGCCTCTAGCCACGTGCTATTGTTGTTCAAAATACTGCACACTTATACGAATATGTTAATTATGGTAATGGAGTACCTGTCGACCCTAAGTAAACAAGTTCTACGCATGAGTAAAAAGGAAACGTAAAACCATTTGATATTACTATTGTAGTAGCACATTTAATCGATTGATGTCATATGAAAAAAAGCAATAAGTAAATATATTTTATACAGATAACTTAGCTTTCATCAGTTCTAATTTGGAATAAGTTCTATGGTTGGCGGCAGTATGATACATCATAATATTGGGTACAGACTACATTACAGTTCTAAATCTTGGAAATAAATATTTGTTCTTTCGTGGAAATTTGGCAAGTGTTGCTGTTACTAGTTCAGTGATATGCTAAATGGTAATCTTGTGGAATAGCTCGTGGGCTGATGAATGAACGACTCCGATTTGTAAGTGAATGCATTTTCATATGCTTACAATGTTTGATTGAACTCGAACAGATGTTTGGAGGTGTTTGACAAAGTTTGAAGAACGCAGGTCTGACAGAGCACATTTCTGGCTGTTGCCGTATTAGCGGTAGTTCTTGAGAATTACTTTTTTTTAGTCAGTGATGTGTATCGCCTGTCCGCATGAAAAAGTTTTCTATCATAGTTTGTTTCACACAGCATTGCGAATTTTACCCAATCCATAGTTTTGAAACGTTCAGGTCATCGCCATTAAATGTAGCTAATATTACCTAATTCATTTCACACGAAGTATTAAAAACTAATTACATACTTTTAGCTACACTAAATGACGATTACCTGAAACTTTACTAAGTTAGGCCTAGATATATTACACAACCGACCATGCTGTGTGCAAAAAAAATATAGTTTCTTGCATAATGCCAAATAGTTCGACTTCTTGTGCGTGTGTATATCTGTCTCCCTCAAAATTGTTTTGTGTCCTGTGTTCTTTTATGTATATTGGATTTAATTTATTTCTGTTTTAATTGTTTATAAGTTTTACAATCTTTCTTTTTTAAAATTTCATTTTATGTCAAAATAATCTAGTATTATAGTAACTCATATTTTTTCCAGAAAATAGCTTGACCGTGACTGTTCATTTTTGTAAACATAAAGCTGATTTAATTGTTTGTAAGTTATAAAATCTTTCTATTTTTTAATTTCATTATATGTCAAAATAATGTAGTTCAGTTTACGAGGAACTCATATTTTGTCCAGAAAATGCTTTGACCGTGACTGTTCATTTTTGTAAACATAAGGCTGACCTGCTTCCCTACCTTAATTCAAAATTAGTAACAACCACGTGAACAAGTTATCTTTAGTTTATTTTTATTGTCAGAATCATAGGTTTGAGATCGAGGCTGTGTTGGATACCTGACCCTAGACTTGTAAATAGTTTTAGTGAAGTAAACAGCTTTTATTCTCGGAGTACAATGATTGCTTGTTATCAAGGACATACAGGGGCTATGTGATTTTTTTTTGCATGTGTAAAGATGATCACGTGACTCTTATCTGGGTATCTGTTTTGGGTAAAATTTGAGTTTTAAGTAATCGTTTTAGAGGAATAATCTCAGTTGGGCTTCTAAACACTGAGACGTAAAGGTGTTTCTTTTGTTGTGTCATTGTTGAATTACAGTTTAGTGTTTATTCACATTATTTGGATTCAAAAGGGTTAATTCGTTTCTCTGGAAATATTTTTAAGCGCTCATACATAATTTTTGAACAAAGACCTTTCTTGAAAATTTTATTTGGATTTCCGAAACCTGAGGATTATTTATTGTGTTTCTACAAGGAACTGTAGACAACAACATTGAACAGGATACAGCATACGTCATCGCCTTCCATCTTGGAGTCTTCGTCGGCACTCGAACTTGAAATCATTAGACCATTTCAATAACAGTACTTCTAAAGTTGTATTCGTGATTTGTTCTTGGATTAATTTTTGGATTTGATGCTTAAAACCTTAAGTTCTTATTTTTTCATTTTTACAGTATTTTTCCAGGGAAATAAATTATTTGTTAGATTTTTCAAAGCTCGTTGTATTCACTTTTTCTTGTGTTACTGTGTATTTGAGCCTAAACACGTAACATAAACGTTCTAAAGGTTGGAGAAACCTTAAGTTGCTATATGGGTGTTTTTTAATATTTTGTTATATATCTTTTGTTATTGCTGTTGTTTGATTTGATAACAACTCTTTCAGGTACAACAGCAAACAGCAAGAGTTTCTTCTTTTTAAATGTAGTTCTTAGGTCGTGGACACCATGACTGACCGAGACGACCGTCTGAGAAAAGAAAAGTAAGGTTAAAAAACCAGAGAGATTTCTCTCTATCTTGTGTGAGCAAAGTCTGCACTTTTGTATTGTGTGGGTCTTTTGTAATTTATGCTGTAAACATTGCTTTTTTATCAGTACTTCAGTTGCCTCGGCAGTAAAAATGACACACTCATGTCGCCTTGCTGTAAAATCACCAAACCAAACTCTTTTTTTCAGCACATCAATCTTCACACTGATCTGTGATGAGAGTCAAGAAGGAACACTAACTGCATTGGGGGAGAGAGGGGAGCAGGCAATTTATGTAAATCTCGGATTTAAGAATTTGATATTTTGCTACGATTTTAAATAATCATGTGTTCAAAAATACGAATTTGTAAATTTGTTGTCCGGTGGCGAAAAAAACCCCAATTCTTTCTTTAAATCTCAATCCGCCTTGATCATGTTTTTTGTATGAACGAACAACAACTTGTAATACCTTTATTTCAATGACTTTTATTTAGCAACTATACATATTTCTGACAATTCTCGGATGCATATTCAAAGACTAAACATTGAAAATAAGAGGTTAATTACGAAATTTTAATTAAAATATTTGCACGCAGAAATCATAAAATGTAAGCGTTAGGTTAATATGTATTTAGAATGATTTTGCACAGTTTTCCTATCTTTTGGCATCCCAATACGCTATGGTAAGAAAATTGGAAGCACTGAAGTCAAAATCAAATATATCATTACTGATTTTATTGTATTCACAAGTTTGTGTTGATGGAAAGGAAAATAGGTACATACATCTATACATACCCAGGCAAATGCATGAAATCTTTGATCTGACATTCCAAGGACAGCTCAATTTGTGGAAACATTCTTTATCTACTTAATCTACTATTTTATAATTTCATTAGTCGTTTTCAGTTCTTTCATCCTTTGTTAATATTTTTTAATTTGATTAGTAGCGGTGGTAATAGTAGCAGTTGTGATATTATCAATACTAATACTACCCAGTAAGTGCTAAATATAGTTTGTATGTCATTATCTTATTATATTACATAGTAATATCGCGATTAAATCCTGAGTTGTTTCCCTTTCTTTTGTAAACGTGTAGTGTAAATTTTCCATATTGTTCGTGCTGCAAATGATTCAGAATAACTGAATGCCCCTGACCTGACATCGATGTTAAAGATCATCTTCCCCATATTAGTCCCTTAAACAAAGCGCTTCTTCTAACTTGTATTACGTCTTTGTATTAAATGAACTACAGTATTTAATCTTTTACCTCTCTTCATCACTGGGATTACTTCTACTAGTCAGACTCTGTCCGCAATTTGAAATAGAATGGTTAGTCATTCCAAGGATTTGTTCTTCTTTAAACTATGCAACTCCCTAGGAGCCAAATAGCATACGGGACATTATCCAGTCTGAGCCAGGCGATTGTTCAGACATGCTGTATTATTCCTTGCATAGTTCAATCGACAGTTATGACACTAAAAGACCATCAACTTTTGGCAAATATTTTAAGCAGTTATAAGTTACAGGATGTAAATACAATACGAAAATAGATACGGATATCCAATTTAAACACGAAAAATAATAGTAAATCAATCCGGTTTTCTGCCTTCCTATTCTAAACGTGGTCTTGAATAATACCTTACTTGTTTAATGACGAATGATGCTATATAAGATACTATATAAACAGTTGTCTAAAACTTGACTAGTTTGCCTCATACCAGCACCAGCGTTGTATTAATTTGCATGGTACCTCCTTTTTTATACATTTAAATTGTTGGGTTTAGATGACTCTAAATATTTAGCCATTAGCAGCAAATTATTGTAAATAGCTCTTAATACCATTGCATTAAAAATTATCACCATTGATTAGAAATCCTCTTCGATTCGGGTGTTTGGCCCAACATGTGTAAGATCCAGTCTTGGACAAGAAAAATTCAGGGCCGCAGAAAACGAGAACATTATTCATTTTTTATTGAAACATATATACTTGTGATAATATCTAATTATCTAATTTTAGTACTCCGTAAAAATCAACTTTTCGCCCGATGAATTGTTTCAGCAATACCTCACTTGACAAAGTTAAAGATAACATTTATAGAAGAACGGACAGCTTTGCTCACTGTTATTTGCAGTATATCGATATCACGTGCTTTTATTTCGAACTGTTCGACATTTCTACATTAATTGGATAGCAGTTACTAAATCCTAGTGGAGTACATAGGAGAATCATTCATAATTCTTCTCTGATGTGTCCTGTAGATGTGATAACCAGTGAAGAATATTTTACTTGCATTTGATAGAAAGCAACGCTGAAGTCGAAACAGAAAATATTATTTTACTTTAAACTTATGTCCCTTAGGCTTTGCCAACAGGCGTGATTCGGCCACTTCGCTTGAATAAACATGTAATTCAATGTTTCAAATGCATTAATTTGTCGAAAATGCAACATCTAATTTGTATATAGTGTACACGTTAGTGCCTAAGTTTAATAAAACGGTCTTGGCGTATCTGAATTCGTAAATAATGCATTTAATTTAATAAAGATCTAGAAAAATGAAGGAAATATTGTAAGAACTCAATTGGCATAGTTATGTCAATATATCTTCTCGCACAAATGTTAGCAAACAGTGCAGCCAGAAAATAAACGTAGTGATGCAGCATAAGGATTACGATGTCACTACGACACTAACGTCTCAAGGCTTGACCACCGTAACTTCACAAGGATTTGCAACCATCCCTTCACAAGGCATGACCATCATGACTTCACAAGACTTGGTAACCATATCTTCAGATGACCTTACCCTGCATTCTCGAAATTATTGTAAGCACAAAACTCAATTTCAAGCTCACAAACCTCCAAAATCAGAATTAATATATATATATATATATATATATATATATATATATATATATATATATATATATATATATATATATATATATATATAGTTTACAAAATGAGGAATATATATATATAGTTTACAAAATGAGGAAGTCTATGTGTATGACCCAAGCTAAGACAATTATATGGTTCCGATATATTGTTATTTAATGTGACATACTTCAAAGTTTTAATACTATGGGCTTTCAACCGAGAATCGTTCTTAGATGTATTGACTTACCTGGCTCGACTTCTACCATTAGTGCATTATTATTTACTTGAGTATATCAATTAAGGTCTAGAATAAATGATGAAATATAAATCTGACTTAGCTTTGACTAATAATATCTCCTGAAGAATGCTACTGATATTTTACACTTCCAGTGGAAAAAGACGGTAGTGTATTGCCTGTTGCTGTAAAACTTGTCCTGTAACAAGGGCATGTATACGTTGTTTTAAACGTGTCACTGTCAAACAGCCACCGTATAAGTGTTACACGTTCACGTGTTGCTATATTGGTCAATGCAAATGTAACAAATTATCAAATTCGTGATATTGAAATAGAAAAAGCTTGTATTAAGAGCACAATGTAATTAGCTTTAGCGAAAAGGTAGAAAGTAGATTCTAATATCGGCTGGACAGTCACATTTCACCTTGGAATATAATGGATGGTTATGCGCCGATGTAAAGACCATCTTTCAGTAATACTGCGTATTTCAAAATTGCCTTTCTCAAAAATGCCAACAATTTCAACCTGAACCTCTCAATAGATCGCTGTTAAGCGGTCCTGAACTCCGATCACATTCGGTTCTGACTACGGCCAATAGTTATGTCCTCTTAGTACGGTTGTGATCAGCGAGTTTAGAAAGAACTCAGGTCCCTAATCGAACAGGACACGTGTCCCTAGCGAGTCCATGTAAAGAAATATATGTCACTTGATTGATATGCCTTATTTTAAATTGTAGGATTTCGAATTAAGAAGTAAATATGCCTGCATACAAAGAGGCTCTAGTATTTCTGCTGGAACTGTCCTGTGTATCGTGTGAGTAAATTATTATGTATACTTCGTATTCGGTCTCTTTACTGTCTGTCCTGTTACCATTAGTTCAGTTGGAATATCTCTCTCTCTCTCTCTCTCTCTCTCTCTCTCTCTCTCTCTCTCTCTCTCTCTCTCTCTCTATATATATATATATATATATATATATATATATATATATATATATATATATATATATATATATATATATATATATATATATATATATATATATATATTAGACAGACTAGAAATAACAACGGAGGCAGTTTTAATTTTGTATTGAATTTCTTTCTTTCTTTACTATAGCTGAATCTCTTTAGTCTATAATTCCAAAAGTTTACAATTGCTACACTGGTAACTATGATTTCCAATGCAGCAAGACATTCACTTATCTGTCAAATGATACAGTGGTAATTCTACTTTCCAATACAGCAAGACACTCACGTACCTGTCATTATTACAATGGCAACTCTACTTTCCAGTACAGCAGGTCATTCACTTACTTATTGATTGCCACATTGATAACTCAGTTTTCATATATGGCAGGCCAATTCCTTAATTCTCAATAGCTAAACTGGTATCTCTACCTTTCTAAAAGCAGGCAACTTCCTTACATGTCAATTCGCTCCGTTGGTAACTCTACTTTCCAAGATAGCAGGTCAATGCCTTACCTGTCAATTGCTAAATTGGAAATCCTATTTCCCAATACAACAGGCAACTTCCATAACTGTCAGTTGCCACATTGGTAACTATACTGTCTAATATACTGTTCGGATGGCCCAAGTTGTTAGAGCATCCGTCTCGGATGCAGGCGGTAGCTGGTTCGAATCCTAAAGACTTATAACAATGGTGCTATCAGCTCCCTTGCTTGACTCTCACCATAAAGAGGTTAGTCTCAGAATAACGTGACCGGGTGGAATGTGATGCTACATGTGTGCATCATGATGAGCTAATGCTAGACATCACTATATGCCACACTGTAGACATCGCACTATATGACTAAAATTGTTAATGTTCGTTATAAATACACACACAGACGATCTTACTTTACAATACAACAGGTCAATTCCTTACCTCTCTACTGGAAACTCAGCTTTCGATATTGCAGGTCAGTTCCTTACTTGTCAGATGTTACATTGGTAACTCTACTTGCCAATATATCAGGTCAATTCTCTGTCTTCAGTTTAAGTAGAAATTTTCATATTTTCGCAGACTAGAATTGTTTCCATGTACAACACGTGGTGAGTTTTTTTTTTTTTTTAAATTCCAGTAATAATATTGCCCGTTGTTTTACAATGTCAAAATTGTATTTGAAATGTATATAATAGTAATCATATACATATTGAGAATTTTTAATTGGAACTCTACGACAGAAATCAAGGTATATAGAATTAACTATATAAAGAATTACAAGTGTACATCAAACTAAACGGAAAGTGCTATCCAGGGACGTCATTTAAACTTTTTTTCAGGGGAGAGAGGCAAAACTTGATGGGGGGGGGGGGGAGGAGGCAAAAATTGACGGGCTAGTTAATTTTTGTATACAGGCAACAGCAATATTACATTTTGCAGCACATGCAAATTCGGGGGGTGGGGGTGGGCAAGTGCCTTCCTGCCCCACCCCACCCCCTAAATGACGTCCCTGGTGCTATCCCTGGAGTATACAAAATAATGATTTATAATACTCGGCAGAATTATTATATAAATACAAATGATACTATCATACAGGTTAGGGGATTTTTAAATTGTACTTTTGAACAAGATACACTTATGGCTGTCTCAGAACGGTCAACCATATTAAAGTTTCGTTTCTTCATCTTCATTCCTTTCTGGTTCCTCGCAGGTTTGTCGTCTTGGTGTTCATTTACATCGTGGGAGGAATCCTGTTCCAGACATTTGTGCGGAAAGCTACGGGCAAAGAAAGGTTTCCAAACTATGATATGTGGAGACAGTTCCCAATTTTTGTTAAGGTATGTTCGAAAAATTGTTATGCAATCAGTATATCGTTGGGGAACATGCGTGCTAAGTATAGTCTTGAGATAACATGTAATCCTCGACTGTGATGAATGGGAGGACCGGAATCTAGCTATAGGGACAGTATTTTGTTTACTGCAGGTACGTATATGAATATTGTTTTTACCGCATTTATGTATGTTGACAATGTTTGTGCTGAAGCAAGGTAAAGAGATGGGATCTTTGGAAGTTACTTAGCACTCCATGCTTTTATATTTCTTAAAATCTTGCTCCGAAAGACTGAGATCCTAAATTAGAAACGATCAGGTTTGTTTCTCACGTCAAATTCTAGACACTGGAACCTTTGACTCACCCACCCATCCGGTGATACACTGATGAAACAACTTGCTGTACTGCTTCGGGAAACTTGGCTCTGGAGCATTGCAGTCCTAAGTTAGATACGATCAGGTAAGTTTCTCACGTCAAATTCAAGACAATCAATCCTTTGAGCACCACTGTGATATACAGCTGAAACTAGTTGATTCCATCTGGATCTGTCCTTTTACTTTTCCAACAGACCTCACGGTGATATATGCATAGGAATGGAACTTAGATATGGTTTGTATTTTCTTGTTTTATTTGTCGGGGGAGGGGCAAGAGAAGTTTTTTGGGGTATCTTTTGCATATGAACATCACACACACACATTCACATCCCTGTCTGTCTGTCTGTCTGTCTCTCTGTCTGTCTCTCTGTATGTTTCTCTGTCTGTCTGTCTGTCTGTCTCTCTCTCTCTCTCTCTCTCTCTCTATATATATATATATATATATATATATATATATATATATATATATATATATATATATAGAGAGAGAGAGAGAGAGAGAGAGAGAGAGAGAATTATAAATATATACCATACAGAATGGAGAGTGCTATCCCTTGATTCTATAGAAGAATGCGTGATAATAGTAGTCAGAATTAATATTTAATACAAATAATACTATCATACAGCTTAGAGAATCTTTTAATTGGTACTTTACGGATATTCGAACCCAGGTCCGCGGGTAAACGGTACTCACGCCTTGCCTCATCGCCTTCACGACTAAGCACACATCACCAAAAAATGATGCTACTATAGAATCCAGAGAAAGCACATTCCATTCTGTCTGGTGTGTATTTATAATTCTCTTTAATTAAATTAAATGTACCTTGCTGTCTGTCATAGGAATCCGGAATGACTATGTAGATAGATGAGAATTAATTACTATGTCGTAATGCGAGTGTGTCTGCTACACACGGGTGCATATAACACCGACTGAGTAGCATCAGTGTTTGGATTAGTGTGCTTAGTCGTGAAGGCATATGGACCACGTGTGTGCAGGCAAGGCGATGGGTGCCGTTTATCCGTGGACCTGGGTTCGAATCTCCGTACAGTACGAATTAAAAATCTTCTTACCTGTATGATAGTATTATATATATATATATATATATATATATATATATATATATATATATATATATATATATATATATATATATATATATATATATATATACGAACCCCTAACTTAATCTCTTATTTAGCATGACCGGCCGCAAAATGTCGGTAATGTTACGACATTAATTGATTCTTTTCCCTTCACTTTTGATTGTGAAAGAAAATCACATCCCAGAGAATATGGATGGCACCTGTAGTCCTTATCTCTTTCATGTGAATCTGAATCGGAATTAGTCTTACAGATTTCTTGATTTATAACCATTTTCATATCGTATTTACGGTTCTGTCAGCATTCGGATTCGTGTTAAAGCCGTTTTCCATTAGCAGAAAGTCCTTTCCGATGCATATACTGTTATTTACAATCTATATGAGATGCAAAGAATGACCTCTGTATTCAGATCTTCGGTGGCCAAGTTGTAAAAATGACAGCCATGTTTTTTTCTATGGATGGAGCGGGCATAGTGAGCATATTTCCGTCTGTCGCTTCTTCGCCAGTCTATCCTTTCGTTGGGCCGTCAAACTTGTGTGCGCCATATAATTTGAGACTCATTGCGAGAATGGATTGTTTATTTTGTTTTGTTATGCCCTAAGCTGTATTCTCGTGATTAATTTTAAAGTTCAAGATTGCATGTAATCTTGTTTACTTTTCGTACTCAATTTATGATCCTGAAGTAGTTCGAAATAAGTCTGGAATAACTGATCTGCGAACCTAAGCCATCTTAGAATTGTAGTTCAAAGGTGACTTGAGGAAATATTATCAAAGCTGTTACGATGCATATAATAATAATAATAATAATAATAATAATAATAATAATAACTATTATTATTATAGTGGTATTCGTGGTTCCATAAGCTCCGCCTTGGTCGATATGTTAGTCTTTATCATATGACAGTTTTAAGTATGCAAAAAGTTATGCTCTTTAACATAAACCTGAAGAAATACTTTGTAGACCCAAATTAGACTCAATGTATTTATATTTTACAAAAAGTCCTAGAGTTGGGAATAGTTTACTTACTATTCGATATTTCTTTATCCAAAACTTTCTATGGGACGGATAAATCTCCGCAGGAGAACTACTTAAGGGTAAGTTTCCCGCTCGAAAGTTTGGTCCTAGAACATTCTTCCCGGATAAATATATTTTCATGTTTTTTAGTTAGTAAAAACTATTTACAAAGTTTATAAAGATTTATGTGTTCTCGTCGTTGGAGCGCAAAGGTTTTATTCATTTCGCTCTATTGTTTTTATTTTCTTTTTTCAGACTGGTATCATGTTTGTAATTCGGAGAGGAAAAAACGTGCCAGTGTACCAGGCTATATGAGACCGGATGTCACAAATTTAAGGCATAAACTTGGACATAAACTGTTTCTAAATGAAGGATCCACGAATATTTCTAACTCATACCAGATATTCTGGAAGATTCCTCATCTAAAAATCGAAATTGATAATTATCATCTGATGTCGCACTGACATTACATCATCCATGTGATATAAAACAGCACAAAGCATATTACGACAATAACTCTTTTCCAGTTAAATACCTTTGTCATTGTCTTTATTTATTTTTTGTGCAAAAATTAAAAGCAACAAATGGCGTTGTTAAGCTCTGTGTATTCGGTTAATCATATTCATTGAAGAGTAGGAGATCGTCTGATGAAATAATACTAAAGCAATATTACATTTTCATTTTAGAATGTGTGTTGCCGATTTAGCAAGGTCCTTCGTTTTGTTCCAAAAGTGTGTGATTCCAAGCGCTAAGTTTCGTGTATTGTGGCAATTATTGAAGTATGGTTCATACTTATGGGACGATCAGAAACATTTGAGGTTCTGATAAGTCTTTTTACTTAAATTTGTTTGGATAGAATGTGTTTACTTTGGATGCCTTATTTGTTTACCTTGGAGACAAAAGTAGTTCTTGTTAATGAAACAAGTTACAAGACAGTTTCTACTTTTTATGAGATATTAAATTAAGTGCTAATTCTATCATGTTTATCATTCAGCCATCAATTATGAAAGTTGAAAGCATTCACAGAACCACACACTTTTTTAATATTTAGGAGCCTGTACACTAAAATTTCTTCTGATAGGTTGATAGTAGTGGGGTGGGGTGGTGGGTTGGGTCTGGGGTGAGGAGCGCAGAACAATAAATAATATGGCACTATGGCTGGTATGGAAATTTTAGATTGTTGGCTAGTATGGAGGTTAAGGGAATATGAAATGGAATGTGATCATGGGCGCCTGCACATAGGGGAAAGGGTTTTGCACCTGAACCCCTAGTTAAATTTCAGCAACGTAGTAGTTTCGTCTCGATTGTCAGCGGATTAAAGACATAACGAATGCTATGTTCGTGATTTTTGAGAAAATAAGTCACATTCCTATCGATTTCATGCAGGTATATCTCGATGAAAGGTCGTTCGAGTTTGCTAGGCCGACAAGAAAGCGTATACGCTATGCCGCCACCTAATGGTGGCGGCCAATTCCAACATTTCGATAGGCATTGGACTCTGACCCTACACCCCAACATAAATGTCCAAATATCAAAAATGGGGTAGCAAGGGTCAGAAGAAACTCGGACTAATGAAGCCCTGACCAGATTTCACCTCTTAACATGTTTTGTGTTTTGTCCTAAAGCCGTAAAACTTAATGGCTGACCACTACATATTTGTCTCACACTTATATGTTCAATAATGGTTTTAATACTTAACATATTGTGTTGTATATCTCTGCCTTTTGGGCCACATGTTTGGTTGATATTTATAATTTTCCACATTCCGTTTTTTATCCTATCCGCTAAAATTTTGCTTAATATTTTATAATTAGTATTAAGGAGGGAGAAGGGCCTCCAATTTTTTAGTTCTTCTCTATCTCCTTTCCCTTTGTATAGTAAGGTTATTAACCCTTCCCTCATGCTTTCTGTCATTACATCATCTCTAAGTAAAATATTATTATACAACCATTCCAAAATGGGTGACAACTCACCACAGAATTTTATGTAGAAATCCGTGGTGAGTCCATCTCCCCCTGGGGATTTTCCTTTAGTAAGACTTTGAATACTTTTCATTATTTCTTCTTGTGAGATGAAATCATCACATATGTCCTTATGTTCTGATGATATCATCTCGTACTGGATATCTCTTAGATACTCTTCAATTTTTTCGTCTGCAATTCCCAGTGATGTGTACAGATTAGTGTAGTATTCTTCAATGTGTTTTAAGATTTCAAGCTTATCGGTTGTTTTCTTATCTCCATTAACTTTTAGGCTATCCATAATTTTTTTCTCCCCCCTCCTAATTTCTTCACGTTTATATAATCCTTCTGCCCTTTTTGTAGATATATGTGAATTTTCCTGCCCTTATTTCTTTTCCCCTAATCTTTTCTTCTATAATTTTATTTAATTTGTCTTTTAGTTTTTTTCCTTTCTATTGTATTAGTTTCCTTGAGTTGCCTTTCAATCGCTTCCTGTTCTAGTTTTAGATTTATACTTCTTATCTGCGCGTGTTTTATAGCTATTTTTTTAAATTAGTTTTTGAGTTTGTCCCATTCTTCAATAATGTCTCTATTCCCGTTTTCCACAAAATTGTTAAAATCATTTTTTATTTCTCTAACAAAGTTTGGCTCTTTTAGTAGTTTGTTGTTTAATTTCCAGTTTCCTTTACCCCAGTTCTTTTGTGTGTTCAACATTCATTTTAATATATATTAATTTGTGATCGGATACTTTAAAATCTAAAATACCTGCTTCTTTATACTTTATCCCCTCAAAGTTGGTACACAAAAATTTGTCGATCCTACTTCCTTTATTTATTTTATATTCATAGGTGTATTCCTTCCTTGGCATATTCAGGATACGATATACATCCGTAAATTTATGTCTAGTTATAAAATTTTCCATTTCTAATTTGAACCTTACATCATGTGGTGTTAACTCCCCTTCCCTATCTATAATATCCCCCTACCCAATTATAATCCCCTCCCAGTACCACCTCTTGCATCGTGTATTTCTCTAAATATTTCGTTAGTTTTCCCAAAAACTCTTGTTTGCGATATTTGTTAGCTGGTATGTATAGATTTATAAAATGTGTTTTTCCTAATTTTTATATGTAAAAGGTGTTGGCGGACCGTCATGGGTTCAAGTCATGTGTTTTGGAGCTCCCAGTTTTTCATCAAATTGGATGGTAAAATGTGATTGTATTCATTGATACATGTTGTGGATATATTCTTGAAGTGATCAGTTGTATTGTGGTGTAATTACTATTTTTGGAAGTTTTCTTTCAAGTATTAATTTTGTGTTTTTAATATTTCTTAGTCATATATTCATTGAACCCATTTGTACCAGGAGTACCAGGAGTACGGACAATTATAACTCACTTATAGCTCACTTATAGTTCAGTTCTATATTTGGTTTGTTTAAGCCTTAATGGATTTAGTGAGTGCAAGTAAGAGCTAATCTGGGCTAAACACATGACTTGGTATAGGCTCTCTTGATAACTGCTAACTCATGTTCATCTAAAGAGTGTGAGCTCTTTCAGAATCTATATTGCATGAGAAAGTTAGATAAAAGTTGACAATATGGCTGAAATGAAAATATACTACCAACAATAAATAAAAACAAAATAAATAAATAAATAAATACTTGAATGTTTTGGGAGATTTTCATTAGAAAAGAACAAAAATGCTCTCTCAGCAGGATATTATAGATGATGTGGACATTGAGAGAAAGTCTCAAAATAGTTTTGATGTTGCTCAAGACATGTTAGATAATGAAAATGAGGACAACACCAATTCAAGGCCGGATTTAAACTTATCAGAGATGGATGATATGGGGAAACCGAAGGGAAATCTGAGAAACATTGAAAATGTCACTGATGCTGATACCAAAGATGATACCAATGATGATGCTCTATTTGTCTCACAGACATCGCAAGCAGAACAAGATTCAGATGTAGACGAAATTAATGAAGGCATATACATGCAAATCAAAACCAAATTTGGAACTCTTAATAGAAGTGCCTTCAAAAAAAGATTGAAATCAACACTTGATGTCAAAGGTCTCAGGGATTCTAGGCAAGCTCTCTTTGATCTAGCAAAAAGGAAGAGATATGATTGTCCTGATGGTCGATTAGTAGAACGTTTACCTCGAACAAATAGTGCTCCTGTGGAGGATAAGTTATCGGAAGATATTTATATTATATTCCATTTCATTGAAGGAGAAAATAATTACAGTGACATGAAAGCATGTATATCTAAATGGGCATTGAAACATAATTCTGAAACAAGATCATCCCAGCGTATAAACTCAATTCGCAGTGATTGTATATCACAAAGTCCGAAAGCTCCGGTCAATGATAGCGCCTTACAAAGAACTGATGAAGATGCTGATAGAATGAGCACAATATTTGCGCAGATAGCGATAATGAATGATAAGTTTGAAGAAAAATTCTCCAGATTGGAAAACCAGTTGGGTGATATTATCACACGGACAGAAAATGAGATCCTAAACTTAAAGTCAGACTTAGTGGAAACTACGAAGAAACTCAAAGAGGCGAACTCTCATATAGAACAACTGAAATTAAAGGAAGAAAAACTAATCAATGATAATAGAGGAATGTATTTCCAGATGTCATCAATGGCAACCCGGGAAAATGAGATTAAAGAATTATCTTCTCATGTACATCAACATCTAGATGTGATCATGAAAAAGATTAACTGTATTGAGGGAAAGTTAGACACAATTTGTACAAGACACAAACTTTTATTCAATCAGTCTAACAAAGGAAGTGATAGAAACGTAGACTTGCAAATGAAAGAAAATCATGGAAATCATGAACTATCAGCATACAAGGAGAGTAGACATGTTATCTCTCCATCTATTGATCAAGAAAATGTAGTACATGGACAAAAAGAAATACGTAAAGAGCCTGCTAGAGCTCTTCCAGTAAATTTGCCTAGCAATGGTCCCGCTATGTTTACATTGAAAGATTTCCCGCCACTTTCACGGAATGATCGGACTAACATAACGGAAAATGTGAATCATAATCAGCGCACAGAAATAACATCTCACAATGCAAGTACATCAACCTACAATCAGCAAAAGAAATTAAGATATGAAGATAGAGCTAACATAAATATAAATGAAAACATAAATAAAGATCAAATAGGGCACAACAAATCACCAAATGATCAAAGAATGATTCCGAATGACGAGGAGAGACAAAAAAAGGAAGATACATCGTATAGACATATTGAGACAATTATTACCAGACCCAATCAAAGGAATATAGAACCGGATGTGTTTGAACCAGTTGTAAGAAACAAAATAAGACGCATTCTGCTATCAAATGTCAAATCGAGAAAAAATATAGATGTAGTAAGGACAGCTATTGCAACTCAGTGCAAGGAGGAAGGTGTGACAGTAACATTCGTCCGCCTCATAAAGGAACGACCCCATTGGGATGGATCAAATATATATACATTTCGACTAAATGTACTGGATAAAGATTTTGAACTGATGATGAATAATGAATCATTTTGGAGTTCTGGAATAAAATGTAGGGAATGGATAACAAACAGAAAATGGAGAGAAGGCTACTTACTTGATGAAACGCATGAGAATTACAAAATATATTCCTAATGAGCATAACCATATGACTAGTAATTGCTTCTTAATTATAATTATGATCATTATTTCAACATGGAATGTACGTGGTATAATGTCTAGCACGCAGAAATTAATTGAATTGTTACCAGACACAGATATATTTGTTATCACTGAACACTGGCTTTGTACAAAGAATCTAACGTATTTAGATAAATTACATGATGATTTCAAAGTAGTTGCGCTACCTACTGAAGAGATACAACAATGCTATAGAGGTAGTGGCGGGGTTGCCGTATTTTATAGATCATCACTATGCAAAGCAAGCACCTTACAAAATGAGTTCCCAAATATTATGGCGGTGAAAATCTTAGTGAGAGACTTGGAACCTATAATTTTGATTGCAACCTACTTTCCCTCGACAACTAGAACTGATGATGCATATGACAAATTTTGTGAAAATGTTTTTGATGTGTATGATAGGTATTCTGCTGAAAATATATGCATAATTACGGGCGACATGAATGCAGATCTTGTGTGTAAAAATCCATCAAGAAGAGATCTTGCTCTCAAAAAAAGAATAGAACAGAGAAACATAGTTGCTACGCTGGTGATAAAACCACATGAACATTACATCACGTATAGATCAAAAGACATGTCACGAACGTCCACACTTGATTATATATTAATACCTGAAATAATTAGAGGTGCTGTAAAAAGACACATAGTAAATGACAAAATCGATTTCTCAATATCGGATCACCTACCTATTACAGCGGCACTTGCAAAAGATATACTGAAGGAAAATAAAAAGACATGTGTATCTCCAAGAATGAAATGGAACTTGGCAAATCCATTAGAAATGAGCATGTATAAATCTGATGTTAGTGCATTCTTGAATTTCACCTATGAGTGTAAAAAGGTAGAAGATATAGAGAAGTATAATGAATTGATAACTAAGAGTGTAATAACTGCATCAGACCGATATATTCCAAAGTCCGAATTCAAATCGCACTTGAAACCATATTGGAAGAAAAGTGGGCTTGAAAATTTACATCAGAATATGAGAAAAGCGCGCGGAGAATGGATCAAAGCAGGAATAAATAGAAGCACAGAGTGTAGCATCAAAAGAAGATACAAGGACGCGAAAAGAAAGTTTAGAAAGAAACATAGGCAAGAGAAAAAGGTATATAAAGAGTGTATATTTGAAGAGATAGAAAAGAGTGCAGAAATGGGAATAGACGAATTCTATGCAGTCATACGGGAAAATAGAAAAGATAAATCGGACATTGGTAATATTGCATTTCGAGGAGTAGAATCTAATACTTTGGATGAATGTGTCAATCTATGGAAACTATATTTTTCTGAATTAAGTGGTACAACAGATGAGGAACATAATGATTGTGTCAAAATGAAGAATATGTACGAAGAAAGCAAACTAGAGAATGATAACATAAAATGTAATAATATTACAGAGGAAGAAGTGTTGCAGCATATCAAGTCTCTAAAAACAAAAAAATCACCAGGCATTGATTGCATATCGAATGAACACTTAAAGTATGGTGGAAAATATTTAATCAGACATTTAACTGCCCTTTTTAATTACATGATCCAGTATGAGTATTTGCCTAATGTATATAGATGTGGGATGATTATACCGATATACAAACAAAATGGTAAAGATAAAAAGGATCCAGTGAATTATCGTGGTATAACATTGACATCTTGTCTGGGAAAATTGTTTGAAAAAATATTGATGACTAGAATTCAAAAGTATTTAGACAAAATAAGCTTTCCACATCCTTATCAATTTGGATTTCGTAAGGAGGCTGGATCTATCTCCGCTGCTTTTACTCTTCAAGAATGTTTGATGTACTTTAATAATCATAACTCTAATGTATATGCTGTTTTTCTGGATAACGAAAAGGCATTCGATAGACTGTGGCATTGTGGACTATTAAAAAAACTAAAAATATTAGGAATTAATGCAAAAATATGGAGAATAATCGCCCATTCCTACACACAGTCAAGTGCCTGTGTAGCGTGTAGAGGATGTATATCTAACACATTTCCATTACGGAGAGGCGTTGGTCAAGGGCGTGTAATGTCGGCTTTTTTATTTCTCGTGTACATAAATGACCTATTGAATGAGCTAGTAATGACTAATTGCGGGATAACAGTGAATCAGATGAACATACCTGGCATGCTTTTGGCAGACGACACTACTCTACTAAGCTCTACGCTGAATGGATTGCAAATACTCGTGAATACAGCTTATCAGTATGCACAGAAGTGGAAATTGAAATATAACTCTAACAAGAGTAATTGGATGATATTTAGTAAAAGAAAGGAAGTGTACTCATCAAATGGAATTACTCTGGGATCACAGAATATTCCTAGAGCAAAAAAAGTGAAATATGCAGGAGTTACCTTTTCGCAATCAATGAAAACTAATGATCGTATAATCTATTCCTACGATAAAGCTAAACGTGTAACAAACTCACTATACTCAACTGGATTAAATGCAAATGGAATGAATCCTATAGTCTCTGTGAAAGTCTGGGAAAGAGTTATATTGCCATCTGCTTTGTATGGCTCAGAACTCTGGTTTAATATGTCATATCAGGGCATTGAATCAATGGAGAAAATACAACGATATTTCGCCCGGAGAGTACAAGGTTTCCCTCAAAGATCGCCTACTGGATCTACGACATCGTGCTTGGGGATGATATCAATGGAAGCTCGCATAGATAAGCAAAAACTCGTATTCCTTGGTCGCATGTGTAGAACATCAGCAAATTTAACGGCTAAAAAGGTTTTCCTCTGGGCTGTTGGAAATTTTATTTTTGACCCCCAACATAGCTACAACTCTTTTATATATGATGTAAATACTGTACTAAAAAAGTATGATTTAGAAGACTATCTCAACGACTTTATTTTCACTGGAAAATTTCCAGACAAAATAACATGGAAAAACTTAATTGGGACAAGAATACAGATATTAGAGGAGAGAAAACATGAAATGAGTATCAGAAATCCATCAGAGGGATTTGGTAGATTTTTAAAAATTAATCCAGGATTAAAAATGCATCATCTATGGAAAATAGCTTACACTGACTCAAGCAGAAAAATGGAATATGGGACATTAATTCGTATTGGAGGAATGCAAGCAAGACCTGGACTGTGTCCCCTATGTGGCAAAATGAGTCATGACCGTATTTTGCACATTTCGATGAATTGTGCCTTAACCTCAGACGACAGAAACCACTTGATGGAAAGTCTATTTTCGTATATGCCTCCAGTGATTTACCGTGATTTCTGTGATCAGATCGATGATGTTATACTGATTATACTACTTGGTGGTTTAAATGATATATCAGAACGTTTAGAATTTGAGGCATGGTTAAATATGATCAGACTATCTACCAAGTATTTCATTAAGATAAAGGATATTATATATTCGATTCAATAGAGAACTCACTCAAAATATAAGGAAAGAAATACTTGTACTGGATTGCAAAGAGAGTAGGAAACTATTTTTGTTGTGAGGATACATTTTCAAATGTTTTATCGTATATATATCTCTATCTAGATTAGTAATGATTTTAATTTATTTATTCGTTTGCTATTGGAAATAATTCAATAAGTAACGAATCTACTATTTTTGTGATTCTATGTATTTAAATGCATTTCTTTTTTTGTCTTAAAATCTTCAGAAAATGGAGGAATAAAAGAATATCATCATCTATATATATATATAGAGAGAGAGAGAGAGAGAGAATTATAAATATATACCATACAGAATGGAGAGTGCTATTCCTTGATTCTATAGAAGAATGCGTGATAATAGTAGTCAGAATTAATATTTAATACAAATAATACTATCATACAGCTTAGAGAATCTTTTAATTGGTACTTTACGGATATTCGAACCCAGGTCCGCGGGTAAACGGTACTCACGCCTTGCCTCATCGCCTTCACGACTAAGCACACATCACCAAAAAATGATGCTACTATAGAATCCAGAGAAAGCACATTCCATTCTGTCTGGTGTGTATTTATAATTCTCTTTAATTAAATTAAATGTACCTTGCTGTCTGTCATAGGAATCCGGAATGACTATGTAGATAGATGAGAATTAATTACTATGTCGTAATGCGAGTGTGTCTGCTACACACGGGTGCATATAACACCGACTGAGTAGCATCAGTGTTTGGATTAGTGTGCTTAGTCGTGAAGGCATATGGACCACGTGTGTGCAGGCAAGGCGATGGGTGCCGTTTATCCGTGGACCTGGGTTCGAATCTCCGTACAATACTAATTAAAAATCTTCTTACCTGTATGATAGTATTATATATATATATATATATATATATATATATATATATATATATATATATATATATATATATATATATACGAACCCTAACTTAATCTCTTATTTAGCATGACCGGCCGCAAAATGTCGGTAATCTTATGACATTAATTGATTCTTTTCACTTCACTTTTGATTGTGAAAGAAAATCACATCCCAGAGAATATGGATGGCACCTGTAGTCCTTATCTCTTTCATGTGAATCTGAATCGGAATTAGTCTTACAGATTTCTTGATTTATAACCATTTTCATATCGTATTTACGGTTCTGTCAGCATTCGGATTCGTGTTAAAGCCGTTTTCCATTAGCAGAAAGTCCTTTCCGATGCACATACTGTTATTTACAATCTATATGAGATGCAAAGAACGACCTCTGTATTCAGATCTTCGGTGGCCAAGTTGTAAAAATGACAGCCATGTTTTTTTCTATGGATGGAGCGGGCATAGTGAGCATATTTCCGTCTGTCGCTTCTTCGCCAGTCTATCCTTTCGTTGGGCCGTCAAACTTGTGTGCGCCATATAATTTGAGACTCATTGCGAGAATGGGTTATTTATTTTGTTTTGTTATGCCCTAAGCTGTATTCTCGTGATTAATTTTAAAGTTCAAGATTGCATGTAATCTTGTTTACTTTTCGTACTCAATTTATGATCCTGAAGTAGTTCGAAATAAGTCTGGAATAACTGATCTGCGAACCTAAGCCATCTTAGAATTGTAGTTCAAAGGTTACTTGAGGAAATATTATCAAAGCTGTTACGATGCTTATAATAATAATAATAATAATAATAATAATAATAATAATAACTATTATTATTATAGTGGTATTCGTGGTTCCATAAGCTCCGCCTTGGTCGATATGTTAGTCTTTATCATATGACAGTTTTAAGTATGCAAAAAGTTATGCTCTTTAACATAAACCTGAAGAAATACTTTGTAGACCCAAATTAGACTCAATGTATTTATATTTTACAAAAAGTCCTAGAGTTGGGAATAGTTTACTTACTATTCGATATTTCTTTATCCAAAACTTTCTATGGGACGGATAAATCTCCGCAGGAGAACTACTTAAGGGTAAGTTTCCCGCTCGAAAGTTTGGTCCTAGAACATTCTTCCCGGATAAATATATTTTCATGTTTTTTAGTTAGTAAAAACTATTTACAAAGTTTATAAAGATTTATGTGTTCTCGTCGTTGGAGCGCAAAGGTTTTATTCATTTCGCTCTATTGTTTTTTTTTTCTTTTTTCAGACTGGTATCATGTTTGTAATTCGGAGAGGAAAAAACGTGCAAGGGTATCAGTCTATATGAGACCGGATGTCACAAATTTAAGGCATAAACTTGGACATAAACTATTTCTAAACTATTTTTAACTTATACCAGATATTCTGGAAGATTCCTCATCTAAAAATCGAAATTGATAATTATCATCTGATGTCGCACTGACATTACATCATCCATGTTATATAAAACAGCACAAAGCATATTACGACAATAACTCTTTTCCAGTTAAATTCCTCTGTCATTGTCTTTATTTATTTTTTGTGCAAAAATTAAAAGCTACAAATGGCGTTGTTAAGTTCTGTGTATTCGGTTAATCATATTCATTGAAGAGTAGGAGATCGTCTGATGAAATAATACTAAAGCAATATTACATTTTCATTTTAGAACGTGTGTTGCCGATTTAGCAAGGTCCTTCGTTTTGTTCCAAAAGTGTGTGTGTGTGTGTGTGGGGGGGGTAGAGTCTTCGGTGAGGAGCGCAGAACAATAAATAATATGGCACTATGGCTGGTATGGAAATTTTAGATTGTGGGCTAGTATGGAGGTAAAGGGAATATGAAATGGAATGTGATCATGGACGGCGGCACATAGGGGAAAGGGTTTTGCACCTGAACCCCTAGTCAAATTTCAGCAACGTAGTAGTTTCGTCTCGATTGTCAGCGGATTAAAGACATAACGAATGCTATGTTCGTGATTTTTGAGAAAATAAGTCACATTCCTATCGATTTCATGCAGGTATATCTCTATGAAAGGTCGTTCGAGTTTGCTAGGCCGACAAGAAAACGTATACGCTATGCCGCCACCTAATGGTGGCGGCCAATTCCAACATTTCGATAGGCATTGGACTCTGACCCTATACCCCAACATAAATGTCCAAATGTCAAAAATGGGGTGGCAAGGGTCAGAAGAAACTCGGACTAATGAAGCCCCGACCAGATTTCACCTCTTAACATGTTTTGTGTTTTGTCCTAAAGCCGTAAAACTTAATGGCTGACCACTACATATTTGTCTCACCCTTCCAGAAAATAATTCTGCTGGCGCCCCTCAGTGCGGTGTTATGTAGTTTATGATATGTAACTTCTGGTTGCAATTTCGAAAGAAATCACATTGGCGGTTATGGGAATTTAAATTTAAAAAAGTACATAGATTAAACATTGTGGGTTATAGCGGTAATTGAAATTTAATATTATAGGTCAGTGTAGTGGTTTACGCTGATCTAACACACGGAAAGGCAATCCAGTAAACATCTTTGCTAACAAGATGTTATAAAGCAATTAGGCGCCAATTGATATAACATAGAAAGTTCACGTGACTAGGTGAAATTAAACATATGGCGGTTCTAATGAGGTTATATAGGTGAGGGACGTGGTGTATTTAACATGGTGGTCTTTATGTCCAACATAGCTGTCGTTAGATTGGGACTAAATGTAGGTCTCGCTGGTTAGTTACGTATTTTGACACCTTTTTTATTTTTAAGGTAGAAGGCATGAACCTCATTATCATAAGCCTAGCATTTATAAATTCACACAGAAGCTAAATCTGTAACGTGGTTTAGATTTACTTTGAGCTAGGCTTGAAAATTGATTGTCTTGTTAGGTGACTGCCTGTCACAGCTAGAGTAGCACTGAAGATCAAATACGTAACTTTGTTGAAAATCAGCAGCCGATTTAGCTTACGTATTTACGTATGTCTGCTACAGAGGTAAAGATATACAAATCGAGATGGTTGATGGGTAATGAAATGTATGCTAATTTGTTATAGTACTAGTGAACTTTATCCATGCATAGGGCATATACTGATTATTTTAGCTGCCTTGTCACTGGAAAATATTCAAAATAGCTCTTTGCTGTCAAAAATGAATGTATAAAGGAGGGGTTGGTAGCAGTGTTGTTTCAGCATAAAAGCCACCAGTTGTATAAGGAATTAACTGATTGCCGCAGTCAAAATCTCGCATGTATGCTTTCTACAAAAATCATTTATTTGTTTTTATTTGTATCTTCAGTGTAAAAGTATTCTCATATTTCTGCAATAGGTCATTGTCGGACGAAAATTCACCAGATAAACTGTCCAGTGAGACTTGTAGTTCAAATATTCCATGACTGAAACAGAGTTAAGCGGAAACAAAATAAAAGCAAAACGGTTTTCAAAGTCGAGGAGACTAAATGTAATGATAAATGTGCGAGACTGCAGCAGAATTTAGATGTGTTAGTCAGAACATAAAGTCATTGCTTATCGTATGTCCGATCGTTAATGCTTTCTGTTGATGATTTTTCTGGATATCATTAAGGTCACGCTACACTGACTAACAGCAGCAGAGAGGGTGAACAGACCTTTTGCTGAAATGTCATTTTTGAAAAATATAAAGATTCCTACGAAAATTAAAAATATGAGCGTAATAACGCCAAATCAAAACGTATAACTTACCGAGACTTTCTCTAATTGGGTTAGGCTCTTTTGGTTACTTTATCTTTGTCGTTCGTGCTTTTCTTTATTTGCATGCGCGTTTTCGTTTACCCACCGGATGTTTTATTGAGGCCGCACCCTCTCTGCTGCTATAATTAAATCATTCTTATATCAATAATGACACCGGGTACGGAGTCTAACACTGTTAGATTAGCTAGAGAAAGATTAGAAGCAATCAAAAAGTTTTTGCCTGTTCGTGATTCTCTTAGACAAAAACTTCAAGAACGTCAAGAATCACAAGTCAAATATGCAGAAGGTACAGAAAAATTATTTAAACCTATTATAAAAGTTACTGAAAAAATTGCAGAAGCTAATGAAGGCATTCTTCCAGCAGTTAAACAGACTGCTGAGCAAACTGAAAAGATAGCACGAAGAACTAAACAAACAAAAACGATTTTAAGAGTTCTTCCAGCTGCAATAGCTGCTGCTCAACCTCCCACCATGGCGGAAGAAATACTTGAAGGTATTGGCAAAGTTCGTACTGAAACAGCCGATGTAAGAAACGATCTTGCACCTAAACCTTAAGTAGAAAAAGAAAATGTTGAATTGATTAAAAAATTTAAAGAAGGTGTTATTAAAGAACTAAAAGAAAAAATTGAAGAGAAAGTTTTTTCTCGTTTTTCATTTGATAGTCATTTACGAAAGTTTGAAATTCAAAACCTAAGTATGCTAAAATAAATAATGATAGTTATTTTAAATGGCTATACCGTGTGTATTATAACAAATCCCAAGTTAGAAGTGATGACGAAGTATATAATAAATACATTGACGACATAAATACATTTTATTCGGAGTTACAACTTCAACAACAACAACAACTACAACCTCCACAGCACGAACCTTCTTATCAACTTCATTCACCGCTGCAACAGATAGAACGACAACAACAATCTCCCAGGTCACGAATTCCTCGGCCACAACAAAAAACACAGTCTTTCCAAGAACAACAATCACAACCTCATGAGCAATAAGAAGAAGATCCAGAACTAAAATTAAGATTAGATTTTCGCCTAAAGGTATTAAAAATTATTAATTTAAACCACATCCATTTAATAGGTTTTGCTGCAAATAAAGCTGAATTAATAAACTTTGTAAGACTTGATCTTTTTAAAGATTATTATGGAAAATAGAAGGGATTGGGTTAAGGATTTATATTCTGTGTACAGTAATAACATTCCCAGTGATGACAGTCAGAATTTTATCAATTTGAAACGTAGTGTAGACTATCAAAGAAGATGAGGAGTGGGGCAAGACGAGAAAACAAAAAGGAGACGAGAAAACCTAGAAGCACAAGTAAGACTTTATAATCCTCCAGAAAATTGGGAAAAAGATTCTGGCGATGACACACCTCCTAGCGCCACAGGAAGTGGGTTTTACGCGACCACGCCAGGAGGAAGTGGTCTAGGAACTTGTCCTGACAGTGTTCTTGCCGATGTTGGCCGACTAGATCGGAGGAAAACGCGCAGAAAATAATTCTCCATAAATTATTAATGAAATATCTGATATTTGTCGAAGGTTGTTTACTGGCGGTGTTATGGATCGTAACATTTATCATTCTCTTATTAATGAAATTGCCGTTGATTATTACAGCTACTGAAACAATTAATTAATGGGCGTATAATTTAAAAAATGATCATACACATTGCTCAACGTGGGCCTATAATGGTTAGGGTATTGAACTCACGATTGCCAACTTACAAAGCGATTTACATAGATGGACTCGGTGATGTCGTTATGGGTTTATTCAGAAGGATGGCTCCAAAATCAGTACCGATTGCAAAACAATTATGTATGAAAACTACTGAAATTATTCGACATAAAGGTAATAGTGCTGCTTGTAATGTTGCTAGTAAGGCTTTTTTAGCGATCAAAGAAAGATTCGCTCAATTAGTGAGAAAAAAATCACACCCAGTAAAATTACCCAGCATTGAAATTATGCCTGCAAAAATAAGTAAAATAATAAATCAAGCTGCAAATGAAAAACTAGCGGAGTTGGCTGTTAATGAAGTGGTTCCTACAAAGTTGAATAACGAAATTATACCGACAAAGAAAGGCTTAATAGCAGGAAGCAGTCTTCGTGTTAGACGAAGATAATAATAATAAAATGTTTAAACGTATATCGGATCCAGCGTTTGATATGGACGCACCAATGCTCAAAGATGGATCTATACACGATTATCAGTTGTATTCTTACGACGCATGTATACCAGATCAACGTGGTCGAATCGAACTACAAGTTCAAGATACAAGCAGATATTTCTTACCCGCTGAAGCATTTATTGATGTAGAAGGTCAAATTGTAAAAACATATAATACTGCATATAATGCTAATGACAGAGTTGGTTTTATTAACAGTGGTATTATGGCGTTGTTTGACGGCGCTACGTACATGATTGACGGAAGAAATATTGAAACGATTAAAAAAGACGTTGATGCTGCTACAACGATAATAAATTTAGCAAGATATTCAGATGATTATACACGATCAGCTTGTCCGTCAATGATGATCGTTAAAGATAATTTTGACAGTGCTGACAGCAGACCGTATCATATAAGACGACCAAGAAACGATACCGACACCAGTGATGCTCCTATATGGCCGATGGTTCATGGTGCTAATCCAGAATTTAATTTAGGATTTACTACACGTAAATTAGTGTTAAAAGACGCAAATAGAAGATTTGCATGCGCAATTCCGTTATCACATATTTTTGGATTCTGTAGAAATGTTAGAAAAGTTATCTTTGGAGCCAAGCATACAGTTATATTTGTGAGAAAAGGTAATGAGAATGATGCAATCTGGCGGTCTGATGTTGTTGCTGATGATGCTAAGTAGCACTAAGAAAACTTTCACTGTGGATGCCAGTAATGACTCCAACGACTGCTGAAGAACAAAAATTACTTTATTTTATGAATTTAGGTAGAAAATCATTGTTATCATGGTTAACAGTAACCACAGATATTTTCGAATATTCAGAAGGTTGTCTATGACTTTCAATTTCATGTATACCCCTCATATCAAACCCCGGGGAGAGTGCAAAACGCAATCACCACGTTGTTCGACGTCGTGAGGAGGTATACATGAAATTTCCTTGGGCTGGCGCCCTAATCTTATATAGAAAAACTGCAATTATCGCCATCGTCGACAGTATGTAAGTCACGAGACTCGAACGCCGACACTCGAGCATGAGAATCAGCCGCGCTACCACTGCGCTATGTTCTAATCTTAGTGAAATTGTTTTTAAAGTTACCTATGTTAGATTTTCCTACAAATAACCACGGCGTGAATTTCAGAACATATCGTATTAAAATAATCGTATATTGGAAATATTTCAGCCTTTGACAAAGTCAGATTTAAAATATTTCTGTATATTTCTGTATAACAGAAAGATCTAGAAATAACTGAACTGTATTGTACATGTAACGGCGTGTGTGACCTGTTTTCTGCCTTGATTTTGTCGATAAGTTAGAAAGTACAAATACCCTTCTACTAACTTGAACTATTATAAAATTATGTTACTCAAATAATTTTAATTGTCACATAAATGGATATTAATTAATTAAAATGATAAAAAATTAACCTCTACCGGAGAAAGTTAGGCCACAGACTTATCTCCCTTCTTAAGATAAGGGACATAGCAGCAAGCGAAGTAACTATTGAATGACTCTGCCGGAGAGAGTTTTAGATTGACAGAGCTATTTTCCTTCAACAACAAAAATCTCACAATGAGTATAATAATCGTTGTATTATGACATTTTAGACACACAAAAATATCTATACCGTTTGCGACTGGTGAAACCATCCTAAATGCAAATATAATATATGTATAAGATAGTTTCTCAACCAACGATATAAGAATTAGATCAATAAAATAACTGTTCTAACAATGAGTATAATGTTAAATTAAATAAATATTATTAAAGTAGATTAGTACCACAACACTACCGGATATATCTTAGTTTGACAGAGTTATCTCCCACCAGCAATGATAAAATATTATCTTTTGTTTATATTTCTTCGAAAAAGCAGATCTGTATATTTTATTTGCGACGTTATGTATTGAAGACCTGCAAATATCGAAATATTTCGTAGCTGCTTATGTCGATTGAAATTCTAATTTTCACCTTTCTCTACATTTGTAGATATAACTGCTTAAGCTCTATTATCATTACAGCCAGTATTTCCTAATCTGCAATTCTGCCTCTGTGTAACAGCTCGTAAATTACATAAATTATTATTTTTCTTATTTGAATCAATATAATCGATCACAAGACCGTCTTCGATTAATCCGTTGAAACATTCGAAAATAAATCTATAACATAAATATCTTTTCTTCCCAGTAGTAAATCTTAGATAACCAAAATTATTAACATAACCGACTAAAGGTCTTTATAGTCGACAGTGTCTGATGATACCATCACGAGATGCCTCGTAATCTTTTGTTGATAGGATGTTTCATAAATTCTTTTTGCTCCATTTATATATAATATCATTTGTTTAAATGATTATTTGTCTAAATTATTATTGTTTTGAAAATCTAGCCAGATAGTCTTCAGCTTTTCTTATAACTTTGTCATCATTGTGGTTGTTATTTTGTTATCATAATATCTTGTGAGCTTTCTGTATTTTTGTCACCACATTGCACACATAACTGTCTTTTTCTCTAACTCCAACACCACACTTCAGACACGGGTTTGGTCCAAAACTCCCTCTCTGTGCACTTTGTAAGTGATATCCGCAGGATTCGTTTACACAAGCTTTGTCACACAGAGTTATAAAACATATCATAAGCATTTGTTCTTTATTTGAATCATTATATATATATATATATATATATATATATATATATATATATATATATATATATATATATATATATATATATATATATATATATATATATCAATTTAAATATATACTTGTCTCAATTATAATCGAATTGACAGAGATTAAAATTAAGCCTGCTAAAAATGAATTTAATCTTGACAGAATATCCCCTAACTTACAGATGCGAGCTCTGGTTGATCCGACGAATAAAACTTTGATTAATACTATTCATGACGCCAAGAAAGAATTTAACAAAGATGGTGCATCTCATGTGTGGTCGATGTTCAAAATCATACGTAACACTGATGGTGTCGACAAAGTCGCCGATGCTACAATGAACGACAAACGAGCCGCAGCGATTATTAATTATCTCGACGATTAAAGATATTTTTTCAGAGTAAAGTTTATTGTATTGGCATAAAGAAGCAATAATACTTGGATTATCAGTTACAAGCGTGACCCGGTCCTTCATAATGAAACAGTTGCCGCGTTAAGTAAAAATTCCAAACGAGGAATGTTGACTGGTATTGACGAACCGTATTATGAAAGAGCGTATCTTGTAACCGTGGTTATTTACGGAATTTATCCGATAAATGATAAACCCAGTGTTAATAATCTGAAACCGATGAAATTTTCAAAAATAAATTGTGTAGCCGAACATTTTACAATAGCGATACTTGGAAACGCTTTAACTAACAAAAGACGTAAAAAAAAATAAACGAGTGTGGAGAAATAGTTAAAGATACCGGAGCATCTGTCAAAGACGTCGCTGACTTAGGAAAGAAATTAAAATTCCCGATAATGGTAAGAACAATAACCGGAGAGATTTTGTAAGAATCAAAGTATAAATCAAAAGGAGCTTCGATTGAAATTATTGATCATAATGCGCATGCGTGGACTAATGCAGTAACAATATT
Source organism: Sinohyriopsis cumingii (assembly GCA_028554795.2). Classification (NCBI taxonomy): domain Eukaryota; kingdom Metazoa; phylum Mollusca; class Bivalvia; order Unionida; family Unionidae; genus Sinohyriopsis; species Sinohyriopsis cumingii. The sequence goes on along the minus strand of CM068840.1, from coordinate 96,549,129 downwards.
TCCACGAAATCGAATTGTTAACTTTTAACAAGGAGATATATTTGATTTTATTAACGAAATAAGTAAGAACGATACTGTATAAATATCATTATCTCAGTGTTCCGGTGGACAGTAAGATCAGTTTGTACGACCTAATGGAGATATTTATCGTACAGAATCTCTCCATGAAGAAATGAAGAATATTGCGTTGAAATCTACCCATGACACTGCTGAAAAATGACTCAGTAATTTTTTTTATACCGTTCCTTCAGTTGCTGTCCATTTTGTTAGAGAGAAAAATTCGTGGAAACCAACACGATTGGATTTTCTTGAAGAAAATAAAACGCATTTATGTAGAATACGGACACGGTGGATTATGAAATACTAAATACGATTATAGATATGTTATTTCGCTTGATATGGTTGCATGTTATCCGGGAAGTTTTCCTGGTATGGGAGAGTGTTCTAAGTATTTTAATCGATTTGGACATCCCAAAAACGAGATGACTAGAGTATCGATAAATGGAACATTACCGGATTTTGATTTGACTGGATTTGCTTGTATCGAGTCATTTAAGTTTCCAAAAATCTTCATCCGATTTGTTATGTCTGGTTTGGCAAACATTTTTCAGAAAAATTGTGGGCACCAACTGTATTATTACGGTATATGCTCGACGTAAAAATACTATTATTGTTAACAATAAGTGAAGCAATTATATCATATCGTCCGCAGAAGAAAGTTTGGATACCACAACAAAAGAAATAGTCCGATGATGGAAATCCTGATATAACTGATTTTGAAAATAAAATCGCAAAAGATCCTGTCAGAAAAATAATCGCTAAATTCACCCAAGGAGGATCAGATGATCATAAACGACATTGTACAAGACTGATTATAGACGATGCTGAGTTATATTTTATAATTGTTGATACAACGAATAGATATACGTTTATAAGTCGAAGTAATGTTGATTTATCAGACGGAACTAAATTAGGTACAATTGTGAGTTATATTGATGGTGAGTCACCGCAGTTTACTCATTTAAGATCTTCAATGCTTGCGTACGTTACGATAAATCTATTTTCGATGATAAACAGATTTCCTGATACCGCGGTTAGAGTCGCTACGGAATCATTTTATATCAATAAAACGTTTTACAGGATTGATAGAACAACTACATATCGGCACTTTTGCATCATGGGGTGAATGGAAAATAAAACAAGAAAATATACTTAATTATTCTGAATCCGCCGACGTTGAAATTAAGGATATGTATTACCAAAAAATTCAAATATCAAAATTGTCATCAGCACCATCTGTATTTGATCCTGTAGCTAGACATAATTTTTTTTTTATCTCAATGGGCCTGGACGTTGTGGTAAAACAACTCGTGTGATCAAATTATTCTTGAACAGTTGTTCAGAAATAGTTGCATTAACAACTACACATAGACTTGCAAGAGAAATGAGAGAACGAAATATTAAATCATGCACTTATCATAAATTCTTTCCATGGAAGGGAGATAAATGATTTTCTGAACGATTGGGGGAGAAATATATTGCAAGGATAATTGTTTGGGATGAAATATACACTGTTTCATTAGAAATGTTAAACATATTTCTTGATCGGTTATTGACAAAAAAATACTGCTGTGATAATGTGCGGCGAGCATGGTCAACCACCACCTTTTGTTGCATTGTCTTCACATGAATGGCTAAAAAATTTGTGAATTATCATGCGGAAATAATTGATGATCATAGATTACTTGATTAAGAGAGTTTAAGAAATTAATCAGACTACAACCGAATCAAATTCAATGTGAAGTAATGCGTGAAATAATTTCAGAAACTCCTATTAACAATTTTTGGAATTTATGGAGGCCAGATGATTTGATAGTTGCAAGTAAAAAGATAGTTCGTGATACACTTCAAAAACAATTATTTAGGTTACATAAATAATTTTTTTTCAAATCTACCTATACCATTATGTTATCGACTAGTAGATACGCGACGACAAAATATCAAAATTGATATAACAGGATCATCAGAAAAACAAAATATTGTATAAATGATGTTGTTTTAGTTCCTGTCAATGTTGTTGAGATCGCATTAACCACTGAAAAAACTCCATGGACGCTAGGATACGCAATGCCAATTCATTTATCTCAAGGATTAACCATCTCTGACACAAATTTTTGGATCGTTGATGATCTTATCGAATGGTCAAATTTAGTTTATCTCGCAAGTCTTGAGTCAGAAAAATATCTCAGCTGCGGAGAATTGTCATAGACTTTACTGAAACTGCTGGCAATAGCCATGACAATGATATAGTAAGAGCAAATTAGTTACAAACAGTGTGACAAAACAAATAAGCGCGACTTTTATATCGATGCTGAATTTATCGTGACATTGAAACAACAGCAAAATAATGATTGTGCGAGCTGTAACACGGTAATGTTGTTGCAGTATTCAAATAATAATCCAAGACAATTTACCGTAGACAGAATTAATAGTAATTTTGGTCATAATCGCGAAAATATAATGCTGACTGTCTTGAACATAATCGACGTCGAGGTGCTAGTTTACAAAAGTGAATGCGGTGGTAATTGTGTATCTTCAGGAATTACTTGTAATTGTTCACGTACAAATCCATTTTGAGGAGCTTTTGAATTTAATCTGTAAATTGCAGGTCTACCCGTGGATCTTACCACGGTAGAAATTTTAAGTGCCTGGATCAGTCGCTCTTTTTAACCACCGTCAAGTGCACCGGGTTCAAATAAATATCTTATAGTCATATTCCTAATACTGGTTGTTTTGTAATTTCATGTGGCTCTATTGGTATTTTTTTTTGTAATTGCATTAACGGGTTTCATGGCAGTTGTTCGAGTAATTTCATTAATCATCGCATTTATCACACTTGGTAATCTTGCAACCCATTCGCGAGATCTTATATCTTTCTGAATTATTTCGTTCGCATATTGATATCCAAATAACCGCTCAGCAAGTGTTCGATTAAATCGTTCAACAAATGTCTGATCATGATGAATTGCGGTATGTCCTCATCTAATTGTGACGTTATGTTCTTTCATCAGAGATGATACTGTACCAAGAAATTCCTTGCCGGGATCAACCTGTAATAGTTGTGGCCATCGTATGGGTCCTCGTTGATAAATTCGTTCAAAATAGAAGAAACTTAAGTTGCTGTTTTGCTTGATAGTGGTTCTGCTTCCTTATATCTACTTGCAACATCAACGACAGTTAACGTATATTTGTATGTTAACTGACGTCTTCCAATTTTAATAGCATCATGTGGTAAAAAAAATATCTGCTTGATGAACTTCATTAGGAGTGCTGACATCAAAATGTGTATGCTGATGTTTTTTAGGTGGTGGCAGATAAATTTGTCATATTGTCTGTCGTGGTAATCATTTTGCAGCAAAAGAACGTGTAACACTTGTTGCATCAGCTAGTTTACTAATCGCTGCTCTACCCCTTCAATATCCTCTTGGGCTATAATAAATCGATTCCATTATTTTATAATAATCGGATGATTAATTACCGGCTCCTAATTCTAATTTATCTTACATCGCAGATATTACCAACCAATTAGCTAATAATTATTCTCTGAAAGATTCATTTTTTATGGAATTTGCATCTGCAATATGTCGTTCTTGTAAATCTTTACTTTTATAAGCTATATCATGAACGTGACATGCTTGATCAGTAGCATTTATTGGATACTCTCTAGGTCTCGCTCGTCAAGTCGGATATCAAGTCGGGTTCCAGGACCACAATAATTATATCCAGGAAGATGTTTTTCTCATGGGTATTTAGCCCACGGCGTTCCTGGTAATTTTCCTAATGAAGTAACGATATCATCACCAATTTTATTATTAGAAATAATTTATATTTATTTGTACCACATTTTACACATTTACCTGTAAGTCCACATTTTTTATTATTGTTGTTAATCCATAGTATTTATTATATTTCTACAACATGGAAGTCATTGATTTCTCAGCGACACGAAAACAAGAGGCAGTAAAACATCAGCCAGCGCTAACGAATTCTATCAGAATGATAATAGTAGGTCCATTTGGATCGGGTAAAACTCAATTACTGCTTAATCTAATAACGAGATGGTTCAAGTGGGATAAGTTATATTTAGTAGCACCGTCTGTTGATGATCAACGATGTTATAATATACTTAACGATTTTAATGAGAGCGTAAAATTGTTAAACTAAGATGGTGATAATATTATTGATCTTATAAATGATTTTGATGAGGCACCATCCGTAGATGACCTCGATGGATCTATTAATAATTTAGTAGTTTATGATGATGTGATGCTGGACAAACAATCAAATCCCGCTAGTAGACGGCATAAAAATACAGATGGGATTTATGTTACTCAGCGATATATACAAAAAACTAAAGTCATCAGAGATAATTGTAATATCTTAGGTGTGTTTAACGGAGTCGATACACATGCTCTGTGAAATATTCATCAAACCTGGTGTAGTGGAGACATGAACATGATTAAGTTTAAAACCTTCTTTTCAAAAGCACAATCTGCTCCACACGGATTTATTGCAATAAATTTACACGATCCTCGATCACGATATCTATAGGTATTTATACAATATTTGGTTGAGAGACTGATATAATAATGATTTAATTATAGCAGCAGCGAGGCCGCGACCTCACTAAAACGTCCAGTGGGTAAACGAACACGCGCACACAAATTTAGGAAAACACGAACGACAAATATAAAGTAACAAAAACACTAACCCAGTTAGAGAAGCTCTCAGTAAGTTAGCGGTTTTGGTTTGGTGTTATTACGCTTATATTTTTCATTTTCGTAGGAAGCTTTATTCTTAAAAAATGACGTTTCAGCAAAAGGTCTGTTCACTCTCTCTGATGATCTAACTTTTATCTGATTTATATATATATATATATATATATATATATATATATATATATATATATATATATATATATATATATATATATATATATATATAGAGAGAGAGAGAGAGAGAGAGAGAGAGAGAGAGAGGTACGTTTATAAGATCGTTTAGTGACACCTAAACGTATAACCCGTGAAGAGAGAAGATCAACGAAGGATAAGCTTCTGGTGATATATTTACAGAGAGTTAAAATATCTCTAATGTCTGTGTTGAGAAAGGGCATTAATCTCCAGAATGTCCACAACATCAATGAAAATTAACCCATTATCCTAAAGAAAGAAAAACAGCTCCTTTTTTACAAATGCTTTGGACGAAAACTGCGTTTGTGTGTCTTAGTTACGGATATTGGTCTTCAGAGTCCAGAACATCAAATGAAACTGCAAAAAGAGGTAAGGATGAAAAGAAAAAATTTAGTAGAATTAGAAGACCCCACTCCTTCTAAGGACCCACTCATTCTTATCAATTGCAAGAAAGACGTTAACAATAACACTTCTTGTAAAGTGACTGAAATTTCATTGTGATTGATATTTCACGAGAATATACAGAAAGATAGTGAAAATATAAAGTATATTGATTTTTATAATATTATTATTATTATTAAGATATAGACAAACATACATATACCTATATACCATCATAAATGCCAGAATGTTCGTGAAGGGCGTTTTTAAATCTTTTATTATTTTTTTCAAGTTTGATAATTTAATCATGTTTAAAGTTGGCTTTATTTGTAACAATTTATAATTTTTAATTTTCTTTAATCTTGTTCAATATTTGTACTAAATGTTTGAATTATACAATTTATTCTACATCTTAATTTCTTTTTCTTCTAATATTAATTTAAAGAAATTTTTGATGAAACTTATTCACTTATGTATATTTTTTTACAGTTTTACATTTTAAAAAGTAATTTAATTTATTTAAGATCTGTATATTTTGACATATTTACATTTTAACTTTGTTTCACGATTGGTATTTGTCTTTTTTATTTTAACAAAATGCTAATTAGTTTACATTTGTTTAATTGCTGTCTGTAACGTCTTCTTAAAATGTATTTTTCGAATTTTATCTTGGCCAAAGTTCATCCGTTACTCAATTTCCATCATTGAATAATGTGGGTGTTTGTATGTATGCTTTCATGTATGTGGGAATGTTTATATCTGGGTTTATTCTTATACCCACCCACTCACCTCATTTGGTATGTATGCATTATTAATATAGCAATTGTCTCCTATCCCTGCTGTGTTTGTGTGTGAGGTGTGATTATTTATTGAAAACAAATTTTATATTCCTTACTCCCTTTCTGTGTTATGGTATTTTGTATTGTTGATACAATTATATGAACTACCTCTTTCAGTTGGTATGTGTGCACTGGTATATAAGTGTTTATGCGTGTATGAGTGCTCGAACATTCAATCACATCTGGTTTCATATATTTCAAACTAATTTTTTTATTTGTTTATAATTGTTATAACCTGAATTTGTATTTTTTTTTGTTTTCCGGATCTTGCAATTCTTACAATATAAATTTTCTTGTAATGTTGCTTGTCTTTTCTAAAATGTTAATTTTATGAACCCTGTTTTTCAATTACTTAATTCTGTCTGTTTTGTCCACGTTACTCATCCTGCTTTGTTAGAAATTTTTTTTATACATCTTGTATTAGGTTTTGCATTCGTTTGTCAAATTAAGTTTTTCTAAGTCCTTTTCTGATTTTGCTTGTTAAATATGTCATTAATTCAGTAATTCAATTGCTTGTAAATTTCTTTTTCATTTGTGCCAATTCTAATTTTCTCTGATTTTTCACATTACAATTGTTAATTTAATTTGTTATATTTTATCTTAAAATGTCTTTGAACTGTTATTTCTTTTGTAATAAACATTTGTTTTTATGTAGATTTTTAACATTGTCAAACTTATTGTATGTTTCTATTTTTGTTTTTTAAAATGACCTGTATTAATTCTGAAAATATTAAATAATTTGAACTTTGTAAATTTGTTAAATTTGTTGTTCAGATATTTTTTCTGCATGATTGTGGCTTTCTAAATTTGCGAAATGCTCACGCATCTTGCAATTTATACATTATGAAAATTGTTTCACATTTTCGTTTCATATTTGAACTTTGTTAATTTTTCACTTTTACTTATTTGTTTGACGTCTTTAATTTGTTGCAATTAAGAACATTTTGTTTCAATATTTGCCATGCATTTATACATTTTAAGATTTTTATTTTACAATTTAAAAGAATTAGAAATAATTTATGATTTACTTTAAAATCTTAATTATTAAAAAAGTCTCTGCATGGCTTGATGTCAATTTAATAATTTCGTAATTACTGTTAGTCTTTGGAATTTTAAGATAATATGATGGTTTTAGAATTTTAGGCTTGATCTTAAATCATTTTAATGAAATAATTCCAGTAGTTTGTTTCCCGCCAAATTCGGTTTCCCTTTTAGCATTACCTTAAGGACACACATTATTAATTGTATTTGTATGGAAAAATGTGAGCCAGCCTGGAAATGGGTGAACATAAAATAGAGTATATATGGGTTTGGCAGGCCTGAATTGCTTAATAATGTTAGTTCTTGATTTTAGGAAAAAGAATTTTTTTGAGAGCTTATCCTAGTAATAACTGACAAAATAGAGACATTGTTTTATTGACGAATTTCAGTCATTTAACAGTCTTGAATTTAGAACCCTCATTACTGAAATTAGCACCCGATTCTTTGGTGCAGAATTGAAAAAACATGTTTCAAACACATATAGGTCCCGAAAATGCCGTGGCTCATATTCTTTTCTCTACAAAGAGGCTGACATTCATTTTTCGTCTATACTGTTAAATGTAGATTTGATCATGAACATTCAGAAATTTAAAGTTATTGAATTTTTAACATCATGGTGTTTGCATAGGTTTACTATGGGAACTGAATTAGTACCATGAGTCCTATAGTCACCTCTTTTTTGGCAGCCATGTTGGATATGTTGGATTCAGCATTATTTAAACTCTTTTCTTTGCCTACAAAGCCCATTACAGTCGCTTTGGTGAGTTTAATTTCGTGATGTGAACTTATGTCAATAGGTGCCCTAATTGCAATATATCATCTGACCCGAATTTCACTAACAGAAATTAAGTCTATAATGAAATTTATGTTTAGAATCTAGCAATTTGATTGTCTGAAATTACAATCTGAAATAACATCGACAAAAATTTTTAAGTCAAGGCTGAACTAAAGACTAAATTGTACTGAAAACAAGTTTCCTTACTGGGTCAACCGACTAATGTTTTTACCCTCAAGCTACAATTCTTTAATCTGTTTTCAATATCATTATATGTACTACTTATTACAGTATTATGGATATATATGCATGTATTTGATTACATGATGTCAAAACTAAAGGAAGAAAGAACAAATTGGGGGAATTAAGTTTAGCTTTAAAGCTGTATAAATCTCGTTTGTTTCAGATGTTAAGGACAAATCGGAAATTCATGTCATTAAATAGTTGCCCACGAATGTTGTATTCTAACAAATACAGTAGCTAGTTCTTCAGAGTATGTTCCTTGTTTGTTTGATTGAAAATCAATGAGATTCGAGAATCAACGACAATCCTGCATGCGATTATTTGGGACCAGAAAATACACTAGCGGAAGGTTTCTTCTTGTCGCTCAAAGGAGCCTTTGATTACAACACCAATAAATTTACACCTCACAACAATTTCATTTGGATACTAAACAAGAATAAGATTGATTAAACCGTAAGCTGACTATTGGAACCCTATTCAAGGACCTACAAGACTAGCATGTATATTTTTGTGATATAAAAGGGAACAACATTTTTAAATCAAAGTCTGTATTACTTATTGCATGCAATTTGCTTTTGCAGCTCTGTTACACAATTAGACAAGGTGCATGCAGTGGATTGCATTTGCTGAGCACATGTTGTGTGGCAGTTTGGCTTTTCTTGAGATGCATTGAAGTTCAGTTTATTCAAAGCAAATTTCATATGAAGATACATTTTGAACAGAAAGACCCATATCCATTCTTAATTGGCCGTGTTCAAAGGCAGACCCATTACGAGCACGGGAGAACGTTTCATTTGATAGGAACTCTCTGATCTGTTAAGTGTTTTGTCTTGAACAGTATTTGACCTAACATTGTGCTACGGTTAAAGCAGTCAGATATGACGTAAATGATCCTTTATTCGTGGAAGGGACACTACTGACATGGGAACTGTTATTGACAAGCCTTGAGTATGATAAATATAATTAATCAGGGTCATAGGTTTTCATATGGGGTCAACCGCAATTGTGACCGCCATTGACTTATAAGACCCTTTTCATTCAAACTTCAAGACACTGCCATTTTCATGATATATATGATACCTCAGAGCAGGATTCAGTCTCCTCATGGACATCTGTGCATATAACTTTTTTGGTTTATGGCACAGTGCGCTTCCTAAAGATAATTTCATTCATGCCTAAGCTGAGAATCAAGGGAATTTGCTTGGATTGAATTTGCAATGTTTCCCATCATAAATATAGATACGTGTAGTTTCTTTCTCTAACTTTCTTCATTTCATTTATTCATCAACCAGCAGCTCTCATTTTATACTTCACTGGTAACTCTCATTTAATACTTCACTGATAACTATCATTTTATACTTCACTGATAATTATCATTTTATACTTCACTGATAACTATCATTTTATACTTCACTGATAACTATCATTTTATACTTCACTGATAACTATCATTTTATACTTCACTGATAACTATCATTTTATACTTCACTGGTAACTATCATTTTATACTTCACTGATAACTATCATTTTATACTTCACTGATAACTATCATTTTATACTTCACTGATAGCTATCATTTTATACTTCACTGATAACTATCATTTTATACTTCACTGATAACTATCATTTTATACTTCACTGGTAACTCTCATTTTATACTTTTTTCTAACAAAAGCTCCAATTAATCTTGGCTTTTTTCCCCAATCGGATGTTCATATTCTATACTACTAACAATGACGTGTCCATTTCATAGAGCTTTGTTCCGCTTTAACTTGGGCATAACATTTTATCGTCTTATCCTGAAAATTCTGTGATCAGGCTGTACAAGTCTTGCCGACTGGGACATTTTTTTTTGGGGGGGGGGGGCACCAGACAGATGCCCCCCTCCCCCCACCTAACCAAAGATAAAAGTGTTTTATGTGTTTCTGAAGCCCCCCGATATGTTGCTTGTTTTCTGCTTTTAATAAAGAATTTGATACTAAATTTTACAAAATTTTGACGGGGTATTTACACTCCTAGTGTCTTCTATAGGTTTGATCTTCCGAATAGGTTTTTATCACCTTAGTCGGAGTTCCTCTCCTATTTTTTTTACCTTGGCTGGAGGTCCCTATATCCTGTGTGTGCTATTGGTGAGTATGCTATATGTTGTTCGTGCTATAATTGTATTCGTGTAGGGATTGCCTTCTATACCAAATCTGTACCCAGTTGTTTTATGATCCTTATAACCTGGATCTAATGCGTTTTCTTATAATTTATTTGATTGATTTCTTTCAATTTTGAATTTTTGCGAAGTGACGATGCGTTAATTTTAGACAAAAAGAAAAAACCTATTGTTTTGGTGTATGCTATAATTGTGTGTCGCACTTCGCTTTAAAGTATTAAGCCAGGGTCAGCTGTGTTCTAGAGAGCTCCACATACTGTTTATTTTCCAATACTTCACTCCCTCGAACTTGGCTACCTTTTATTTGATGTTTTATTTCCAAACAATTGCCAAATACTTTATCTCCCGTTTGGGTTATCCTGTATAGTAGAATGACTGTACGGGTGTTAGTTATGTTTGCGAGACAAAGGTTATGTTTTGTTTTGTTTTGTAAGTCCCCATGTCCTCCATGAGGGTGTTATTCCGGACTCTTCCATAGGCCTGTTCACTTCGCGTAGCACCATGTGACTTAGCCCCATGGCTTCCTCGTCTCGAACTTTCCCCACAGGAGGTCCCTGTCCTTTCTCTCTAAGTTTCAACAGAGAAATGATTAAAGATATTAATTTTCAAAACAAAAGATGTTATGGAAAAAATTTCAAGGATCTACTTATCGTGAGGTAGCCGGGGCAAAAACCCTTTTGGGTAACTACTACTATTGATAGTTCTCATTGCCCCCGCCTCTCACCCCTTTTTACTAGCATTTCCCTATCATTATTACTTGGTCACAGGCCCTCATAGTTGTAACGATGTAATCAGCAATTTTATATAATAATTTTTTGTTAAAGTTTCCATCTAAATATAAAATGTTTTGGTGTTTGTATTTATCCATTTTATTTATTTCAGTTATGACTTTTAGCCTATTAGTTTTGGAGTTTTCGCATTGTGCCATAACATGTAATTTTGAAATGGTCCTTTTTTACACAGTGGACCATGTGCCGTCTCACTGCAACCTCTCCTGTCAACCACGCATTGTGCATGTATTTGAAGCAGAGGCTTTGAATTTTCAGGGAGCCTAGTTTATTCCAGTGCCCCCATGCTCTTCTCCAGTTTATGTGTACATTTCCTTTTTCTACTATGCTTTTAATGTCCTTTGTCGTATCCTCTCTTATCCAATTATAAGTCAATTTTTCTTCCCTATTCCAGAGCTCTTTTTTGTTTATATATTTTAAAAGTAATTCTTTTATATTCCTTTGATTTCTGGGTATTTCTAATTGTTTGGTTAATTTACTATTTTTATATACGTCCCCCATTTCTTAATGTGAATCCATAACGGTATATATAGATACCTTCCCATGGAGATTGTGGTTCTGCTCTTAATCTTTTAAACCTATTTAAAACATTTGAGGCTTTAAGTAATACGGGGCTGGGGAGTGCACCCCCCCCCCCATTCCTTAGCCTTATATAATGTTTCTTTATTAATATGGTGTAATTTAAAATCCCAGACGTAGTCTATTATACGTTTATCTATTGTATTTAATACTTTATTACTAATATCTATAGATTTTAGTATATAATTTATGTGTGCATACATGTCTGTTTTTGCTACTTGCACTCTTTCCATAAGGCAAAGTGGCGTTACTGCCCAGATGTTCACATTTTTTAAATGGTTCTTTTATCTGTTTACAGTTTTCCTTCTCTTCCTCTTCTCCAAAATAAATTCCCAATGCTTTGACCTTTTTCTTGATCAGGTGTGGGGTAAACCTGGATGGTTTCCTCTCCACTTCCCTATTTTAAGTATTTCGGTTTTGTCATGATTAATTTGAGATCCCGATGGTTTTCCAGATTTTTCGAATTCCTAGATCAGGTGTGTAAAGGAATATGAATCCTTTATGAATCCTTTATAAAGTTTGTACAATCATCAGCGTGCTGCAGCATTTTAACTTCTTCTTTTATGTTTGGTATTTTGATGCCTTCAATGTCTTTGTTTAGTTTAATTATTACGCTTAAGATTTCAATTGCTATTACATATAATAGCATAGATAGTGGGCAACCTTGCCTCACTGATCTTTTAATTTCAAATTTACCTGTTTTTGCTCCATTTACCTGCACCCTTGAGGTTATTTTGTTGTACAGCATTTTGGTCCATTTTTGAAAGTTGTTTCCAAAACCAAATTTCTCTAGTATTTTTTGTATATAGTTGTGTTCCAATCTATCAAAAGCTTTTTCCTGATCTAAAAGTACTATAGCACCTTTTTGTCCACTGTCACTTATATGTTCAATAATGGTTTTAATACTTAACATATTGTGTTGTATATCTCTGCCTTTTGGGCCACAAATTTGGTTGATATTTATAATTTTCCACATTCCGTTTTTTATCCTATCCGCTAAAATTTTGCTTAATATTTTATAATTAGTATTAAGGAGGGAGAAGGGCCTCCAATTTTTAGTTCTTCTCTATCTCCTTTCCCTTTGTATAGTAAGGTTATTAACCCTTCCCTCATGCTTTCTGTCATTACCTCATCTCTAAGTAAAATATTATTATACAACCATTCCAAAATGGGTGACAACTCACCACAGAATTTTATGTAGAAATCCGTGGTGAGTCCATCTCCCCCTGGGGATTTTCCTTTAGTAAGACTTTGAATACTTTTCATTATTTCTTCTTGCGAGATGAAATCATCACATATGTCCTAATGTTCTGATGATATCATCTCGCACTGGATATCTCTTAGATACTCTTCAATTTTATCGTCTGCAATTCCCAGTGATGTGTATAGATTAGTGTAGTATTCTTCAATGTGTTTTAAGATTTCAAGCTTATCGGTTGTTTTCTTATCTCCATTAACTTCTAGACTATCCATAATTTTTTTCTCCCCTCTCCTAATTTCTTCACGTTTATATAATCCTTCTGCCCTTTTGTAGATATATGTGAATTTTCCTGCCCTTATTTCTTTTCCCCTAATCTTTTCTTCTGTAATTTTATTTAATCTGTCTTTTAGGTTTTTTTTCCGTTTCTATTGTATTAGTTTTCTTGAGTTGCCTTTCAATCGCTTCCTGTTCTAGTTTTAGATTTATACTTCTTATCTGCGCGTGTTTTGTAGCTATTTTTTAAAATTTGTTTTTGAGTTTGTCCCATTCTTCAATAATGTCTCTATTCCCGTTTTCCACAAAATTGTTAAAATCATTTTTTATTTCTCTAACAAAGTTTGGCTCTTTTAGTAGTTTGTTGTTTAATTTCCAGTTTCCTTTACCCCAGTTTTTTGTGTGTTCAACATTCATTTTAATATATATTAATTTGTGATCGGATACTTTAAAATCTAAAATACCTGCTTCTTTATGCTTTATCCCCTCAAAGTTGGTACACAAAAATTTGACGATCCTACTTCCTTTATTTATTTTATACTCATAGGTGTATTCCTTCCTTGGCATATTCAGGATACGATATACATCCGTAAATTTATGTCTAGTTATAAAATTTTCCATTTCTAATTTGAACCTTACATCATGTGGTGTTAACTCCCCTTCCCTATCTATAATATCCCCCTACCCAATTACAATCCCCTCCCAGTACGACCTCTTCCATCGTGTATTTCTCTAAATATTTCGTTAGTTTTCCCAAAAACTCTTGTTTGCGATATTTGTTAGCTGGTATGTATAGATTTATAAAATGTGTTTTTCCTAATTTTTATATGTAATAGTCTCCCTTTTAAGTCTTTGTCCTCTTCTACCCTCTCCCACTTCAAAACCGATTTATTTTTAACTAATGTGGCCACACCTCCTCTTATAACCTCTCCTCAAAATCATTTTTATTACAATCACATTTAGATGGCTCTCACAAAAGATTCTTACATCGTCCTTAAAACCGTTATGAGTTTCTTGAAAAAATAAGATGTCATAATTTAAATCTTTTCCAAATTTTGCTATTTTTTCCTTATTAATTCCATTCACGTTAATAGATAAAACGTGGAAGTTCATTTCTTCCATTTATTTTTTCCCTCCAGGTTGCCGCATTGCTGGTTGTTGTATAATTTTTCTAGATTATCTTCTTAATTATATTTTAAAAGTGTTTTACTAAAATGGGGCACTGGAGTCAAAATCCTTCCCTCTATCTATGCTGGTGGGGTAAGTGTAAGTTACTTCCCCTGTAACATTGGTTATCGTATTTGTTTCGTCCGTCGTCATTTCCTAGTGTCATATTTTGTTACTGCATACTGTTTGTCTTGTGAGTCGATTTCGCTCCCCTTTTTTTTTTCCTTCTATTTCTTCTTCTTCTTCCATTTCATCTCCACTATCCATTTTTCTTTCCGTTTCCTCCTCTTCAATCTCTTCTTCCCTTTTCTTTTTGGTTACTGCACTTTTCTTTACCGTCCCGTTTTGTCCTTTACTTGCATCTATTTCGCTACTGTTTTTCCCTTCTTTCTCTTCTTCTTTTTCATTTTCTTGTGAGGATTCTGGGCCTGTCACCGTTTTTCTCTTACTCCTCATCCTTCTCGGTAAAGGTGTTGATGCGAGTGGCTTTATTCCTATCAATCCTTCCTCTGTTTCATCCTTATCATTTTCCTCCTGTATTTCCTCATCAGAGAGGCATTCGAATCTATTCTGTAGTCGAATACTGTGTTCCTTTCCCATTATTCCATTCGTACTCGTTTTGTTAGGGCTCAGTACTTGCTGCCACTCTGGAGTTTTCTATGTGTGTATAGACTCGTCTCCCTCTTCTTGATTCGTCGCCTTTCTTGCATCTTGTATAAGTTTAAGAATTTGCTCCGTCTCTTCTCTTATTTGTCCATGTGTTTTCATAGTTATTTTGCTTGCATATGTTGGAATTGTAGAGTTTCCTGGTTGTGTTTTTGGGTTGGGCATTGGGCAGTCTCTCGGTTCGTGTCCCGTTTGATGGCATCTGTGACATCTTCTGTCGAACTCCGACCCTCTGTACCAGCTCCTTAATTTAAACCCTAAGACATAGAAAAAGACTAGGATCTTTTTTGCATCCTCCTTTTCCACATATATAATCCTATTCCCTGATTTAATGGGTGCAAAACCCCATATGGTAGCCATTTTTGATGTAGCCACTCTTGCACGGAACTTATTTTCGATTTTCCTTGTTACTTCTACCGTGCCTACTTCTAGAGGTAAGCCCACAATATGAACTTCCGTTAGCTTTGGCTCTATGTTCCGTATGAAGGGCTCCTTCGTTCGTATTGTCGCAGTCAGTCCCTTTATTTCTATAGTGGGCATGGCAAGTAAGGGAGTCTGGTGTTTAGGGAAAACCACATATTTATTTCTCCCCCCGTTTTGTACTCCGTCTATTGGCCCTATACCTACACCAAGGGTGTGCAGTGCCATTAGGATTTCTGCTTGTTTGGGGGCCTGTGCTACATCCCCAAAGTCGATTGTTTGGCAACCCACTGGGTGCCTCACTATTAGCTGTCTATTCTCAGCATGTGTTTCAAAATACTGGTTGAGCTTTGACCTTTTAGAAATTGTTCCTGCTGTTTCAGCTCCAACAGTGCCCATTCTAATCATTTGAACAGTGTTCATACAATTATGTAAACTGCAATACAAAAGCAGGTCTCACACTACTATTTTCATGATGATATATCTAATATACCTCTACTATGGCAATATAAGGCAGTCACGCCTTACTAATTGTATGTAATAGGTAAATATTAATCCCTTTTCACCCAGATAAGTCTAAGTCACACGATGGACTAGTACAACTGTATCACAGTATTTAGATATTAGGGCAAGTTGGGATTCATTGTTGTCATATACAGTGCGTTTCATACAGATTCTAGTTTATAAGTTGCCCACAAAGAGAGAGAGAGAGAGAGAGAGAGAGAGAGCTGCATTTTTATTCGTTCAAGTACTATGCAAACCGCATATATATACATACATTAAACATATCATGGCTTTTAAAGTTTTAGCATAAAACAATTTGATATGCCAATGCTGTTGGTATATCAAACTGTGATTCACCAACGTCGCAATGATACGCATATATAAACATTCTTGCAACTGTGTGCTGTCGATTCCTTGACTATAGATCAATAATGAATTTCCACTCATTAATCATTAGACACGTATGAAAATAACGATAAAAAGTATTTATAATCCCCAGTAGTGACAACTATCTCACCACGGGCCCCACATCAGACATTTTGTACCCCCGTTACTGTCACTTATGCTTTTCCTAATTGGACCAAGCCCCCAAGACGGCCACACAACACGGCTATACCTGCTAGCACGGTAGTTACGCCACTGATAATAATCCCCGTTATCTAAATGAATTTATGAGCACATTTTCATCGCAATCCTTTCTGCTTTCCGGCCCCCCCCCCCCCCATGCATAAGGGACAAAATGCACAGAAATCTGGAGTGAGAGAGAAAAATAATTTGTGGTGGAAGAAAACCTTGAAATTGAACTTACTCCAAGTAACCTTAAAGAATATGAATCGTAACGGTATGTGTACACTTTACTTGGGATTTATCTACAGTGTTTATGTAATCAATGATACAAAGTTGCAATAACCTTTCGACAGTATACGGTACAGTTTTTGGTACAAAGCACACATACTGTAATTAAATGTTTTGGTTTTTCTTAAACCTATTATAATGAATGATGGTAAAATTTAAGTCAAACCGCCGAGAGAGAGAGAGATAGAGAGAGAGTCAGTAGCAATGTTAATTAAAGCAGAATAAATCAATGTTACTAAAAAAAAGAAAGTACAAAAGAAACTAATCAACTTATCAATATGCAAAACTGATTACGAATGTGAGTTCATTCACTCGGCTAATACATAGTTGCCTGTAATCAATCTTAACTCTTCTCAAAGGGCAAATAGGTATTATTGTATGTGATATCAATAAAATATATGTATAGTGTGTACGCTGTATCTCGTTTCCTTTTGATGAAAAATTTATACATCTCGTGCTGTATCATTCATACAACGTACATACGAGACTTGTAGTATGTAAGTCAATTTACAATTACTATATAATTAGTATGTCATGATATATTTTGGACTGTCAAATCTGCATTTATAATATTTTAATATTTATCATTCTGTCGGATACAATTCTGCAGTAAAGCAGAGGATTACAAATACGAAACATGAATGTTCACTCCTTAGTTAGCAAAATCAGCGAAAAATTTATTTAACGAAAACGTTTATATCGAAATACGCATGCAATATCAGCGCTTTCGTTGAGCATTATGGGATGGTGTGGCTACTAATGTTCTATGAAATGTACATGGCTTTATCTTGATTTCATCAGCTTATTAAGACAACATGAACGTGAAAGGGAAACAGACCTTGAAGTATTGCAGTAAATCGAGCTTTAAATCGCTGATGGCAAACATGTGCCTAATATTCAAATGCAGGTTACAATGTCTGAAGTTGAATAATATTTTCTGAGACATTCCTTCCAACGCTGTTGAGTGCATGTTTAATGAAATCATTTGTTTCAGTGTTTCTTTTTGTTTGTTTGTTCATCCATATTTTGAAGCAGATTATTTAGCATGTGTTAATTATTCAAAGGACTTTATCTCTGGATGCTTTAGGAAAAAGTTGGTCTAATTCTAATCGATTTTGTATCAGTTTGATAAAATTCGTTTGATTGGTTCACTGAATGAAGTTATTGAAAGTCTGTTTGTTTGCGTCGCAAACATACATTTCAATTGGTGGAAAAACCTGTCCACTGAATACTTCACAATTCCTCATACGTATGAATAACCCAACAGGAAAATGGTAAACACTAATATAGAGTATTATAAAAATACCCATTATATTGGCTACCTAATAGGTGAGAAAGAAAGAAAAAATTCAAATATTGAGAATTTCGACAGCGTATGACGTCACTTAGGAGAGAGAGAGAGAGAGAGAAAGAAATATAGTTATTGTTGTCATCAAATTGAACAGTCGTTTACAGAAGAATTTTGTAAAGTAAACGTTTTCTTCTCTGTTATATCTGCAGTCTGTAATCATTTTGAACGATTATTTCTTATACTAATATTCTTCTAAAAACAAACAATAGCTTAACAGTCTATAGCATTACAAACTTGGGAATTGCTATACATTCTATATTTGTGTACACAGCTGTGATTAAGTGGATATAGTGTATTTATCTGTTCGAATATACCCAACAATAGCCTTCAAAATATTGAGACCATGCATAAATCAATGCATTGACAGTTACGTTTATTCATAGACATATTTGAACTGTTCCCAAATTTTAATTACGATTTGTTAACACAGTACATACCTTTTAATAATATGTTTTATAACCTGCCATTTGTCATAAAAATATATTTCATGTACAATTGATACATGTAGAATGTTTTATTGACATGTATTAAAGCTGTTTCTTCTGATATGTAGTAAAACTTAAATTATATTTGTTTTAGATAAGTCAAGTTCTTCAGTTGAACATAAGTAGAATGATGGATGTATCATTTTTATTTTGGTCCATGTTAACAAAAATAAATTATATTTTTGAAACTTAAACATTATTCAGAAAATAACAAGCAGCAGAGAGGGCGAACAGACCAAGCAAAAAGGGTCCTAATGCCGAAATAAGCCTTCCTTAAAAAAAGATTAAAATGGCGTAAAATGACCTTAAAATCAAAATAACTAACCACATTGAGGATTCCCTCTCCAAGAGGTTAGTTCATTTTATTTTGTTTGTTTTTTCTCTGACTGAAAACTCATCAAGATAGGCGCGAATATATTACGAAAACGAACCAACTTGAGGTCGCGCCCTCTCTGCTGCTATTAACCAAATAATTTATCAAGACCCACACAATATCTTGTTCTGGGATCATGTAAATTTATTGTTATAAATCCGTGTGGGGTTGACTGCGCTCGTGAAAATATGTTTTTAAATTTAGTTATATCCATGTCACCGCCAGACCAAGTTTGATGAATATTTCGCAACGTATGCGTATCGACTCCATTAAACACAACTAAAATATTACAGTTATAGCTGATCACTTTTAGTATTTGTGTGTATCGCTGAGTAACATAAATCACATCAGTGTTTTTATGTCTTCCTCGAGAAAAAATCCCCACTGGATTTGATTGTTTGTCCAGCATCACATCATCGTATACAAATAAATTAATAAATCCGTTTAAATCATCTACAGATGGCGCTTCATCAAGATCAGTGATGAATTCAATGGCGTTATCACCGCGCTCATCCAACAACTTTGCGTTTTCATTAAAATCTTTAAGCACATCATAGCATCTCTGATCATCTACAGACGGGGCTACCAAATACAACTTATCCCACTTTAACCATCTCATTAAAATTAAGTAGCATTTGCGTCTTACCCGATCCAGATGGACCTATTATTATCATTGTGATAGAATTTGGTAGCGCTGGATGGTGCTTGACAGGTCCTTGTTTCTTGTTGCTGAGAAGTCAATTATATCCATATCATAAATAATATGAATTTATATTGTTTGCGCTGCAGAGCTAAAACTCCAACTAATGGTCTATCCACTGTTAAAACAAAAAATAAAAGAATAGCATACGGTGGAAGATGTGCAATATGTAACAGAAAGAAATTTTCGTTTTTACCTAGAACTCAACATAAAGACGGTGGTGATATTGCTACATTAATGTCGAAGTTTCCAGGCACTCCCTGGGCCCAAATACCCTGGAGAAAAACATCTACCAGGATGTAATTATTGTGGTCCTGGTACTCGACTTGATATCAGACTTGACAATGAAGATCAACCAAAACCAGGTGAATATCCCATAAATGATATTGATAAAGCATGTCACGTTCATGATGTGGCTTATAAAAATAAAAACCTACAAGATAGATATATTGCAGATGTGAAGTTGATTCATTCACTAAATTCCATAAAAAAATAAAAATATCAGAGAATCATTAGCACTGTGGTTGGTAAGATCCGCGATGAAAAGAAAACTGGCGTTAGGGGCTGGTAATTAATTAATCAATTATTATAAATGAAATCATTTTATTATAGTCCAAGAGGATACTGGAAAGGTAGAGCAGCAATTAGTAAACTCGCTGATGCAGCAAATGTCACACGTCCTGTCGCCGCAGCGTGGTTAGCACGACAGGCAATATAGCAAATTTACCTACGACCACCGAAACGAATTCAGTACGCACATTTCGATGTTAGTATTCCTAATGAAGTTCATCATGCAGATATTTTGTTTTTACCACACGATACTATCAAAATTGGAAGACGTCAAATAACGTACAAATACGCGTTAACTGTCATTGACGTTGCAAGTAGGTATAAAGAGGCAGAACCATTATCAACTAAAATAGCGACTGAAGTTTCTTCTGTGCTTGAACGAATTTATCAACGAGGATCTGCACCACAAGGTGGTCTACGATGGCCACAACTAGTACAGGTTGATCCTGGAAATTAATTTCTTGGTGCAGTATCATCGCTGATGAAGCAACATAATGTCCAAATACGACAGGACATACTGCACCTCACCGTGATTAGGCAATTGTTGAGCGATTTAATCGAACACTTGCTGAGCGGTTATTTGGATATCAATACGCGAAGGAAATAATTCAGGATACGAGATCTCGCGAATGGGTTGCAAGATTACCAAGTGTGATAACTGCGTTAAATAATGAGATTACTCGAACAATCAACATGAAACCCATTAATGCAATTAGAAAAAACATATACCCGTACAACGACGTGATTTTTCAGCGCAACCAGTATTAGGTAATGTTGCTGTAAGATATTTATACGAACCCGGTGAACTTGAAGGTGGTAAAAAAAGAGCGACTGATCCTATTTGGAGTATTACGACGCACAAGATATCTTGTATAACAAGATCCACGGGTAGACCTGCAATCTACAGACTAGATTCAACTGTTCTCAACGTGGATTTACACGTGAACAATTACAAGTGATTCCTGAAGATACACAATTACCACCGCAATCACTTAACTAGCACCTCTATGCCGATTACATTCAAGACAGGACAGCATCACATTTTCGCGTGTATGACCAAGACTATTATCTTTTCTGTGTATGGTGAATTGTCTTGGATTATTACTCGTGTACTGCCACAACATTATACAATTACAGCTCGCACAATAAGTATTCTGCTGTTGTTTCAGCGCTATGATAAATTCAACATCAAGGTCAAAGTCGCGTTTGTTTGTTTTTTTTTGTCACACTGTTCATAATAACTAATATTTTTCTTATTATATCACTATCATCGAGGACACCGCCAGTGGTTTCGTAACGTCTATAATAACCCTCCGCAGTTGAGATATTCTTCTGACTCGAGATACTGCGAGATAAACTAAATTTGACCATTCGATGCGATCATCGATGATCCAAACTCGAGTATCAGAGATAGTTAACCCTTAAGATGAGTGAATTGTCATCGCGTATCCTGGCGTCCACGGAGATTTATTTGTTTTTAGCCCATCTTCAACAATATTGACATCAACTAAAACAATATCATTTAACACAAGATTTTGTTTCTCGGTCTGTCCTGGTATATCAACGTCAATATTTTGCCGTCGTGTATCTGCTGGTGGATAGCACAGCGGCATTGGTAATTCTGAAAACTTTTCTTTATGTAACTGAAACAACCGCTGTTGACGTGTATCACGAACTATCTTTCTACTTGCAACTATCAAATCATTTGGTCTCCACGTTTGCAGAAAGTCGTTCATTAAAGTTTCTGAAATCACTTCACGCATCACTTCACATTGAATTTTATTCGGTTGTAGTCTGATTAACTTTTTAACTTCTCTTAATTCTGGATCAAGTGATCTATGATCATCAGTTATTTCTTCATAATAATCAACAAAATTCTTTAACCAATCATGTGGAGATGGTCCAACAAAAGGTGGTGATTGACCATGATGGCCACACATTACCACATCAGTATTTTTTGTTAATAACCAATCAAGAAATGTTTTTAATGTTTCTAACGACACTGTACATATTTCGTCCCAAACGATAATCTTTGGAATGTATTTCTCTCCCATTCGATCAGGAGTCCATGCGTCACCCTTGTATCGAAAACATCCGTGATAAGTACATGATTGCACTCCTCGTTGTTTCATTTCTCTTGCGAGTCAGTGTGTAGGTGTTAAAACAACCATATCTGAATTCTGTCGAAATAATTCGATCGCTCGAGTCGTCTTACTAGAACCTCCCGGTCCGTTTAGATAAAAAGTCTTGTGTCTGGATACTGGATCATACACTGATGCCGCAGACGATAATTCTGATATCTGATTATTTTTGTGATAAATATCTTTAATCTCAACATCTACGGATTCGGAATAATTATATAACATTTCTTCTTTTATTTTCCATCTGCCCCATGATGTATCAGTGGTTGGAAAAAGAGTCAGTAATTTTGAGTATTTTTTTTTCGATATAAAACGAATCCGTTGCAACTCTAATTGCATTGTCAGGGAATCTATTTATCATCGGTAATAAATTTATAGAAACATAGGCGAGCATTGAGGATCTTAAATGAGTGAACTGAGGTGACTCTCAATCAATATAACCAACAACTGTACCAAACCGTGTTCCGTGAGATAAATAAACGTTTTCTCGACTCACAAATATATCTCTCTTTGTTGCATCAGCGATTATAAAATCATATTCAACATCGTCCATAATTAATCGTGCATAATGTCGTTTATGATCATATGCCCCACCTTGAGTAAACTTGCCAATTATTCTTCTGCCGAGATCTTTTGCGGTTTTATCATCATCCGGTGTTGGTAACCAAACTTCGGTCTGCTTCCGATATGATATAATTGCCTCACTTACAATGAACGATATCAGTATTTTACAATCAAGTATATATCGTAATAAAACTATTGGTTCCCAACGTTTTTCTGAAAAGTGTCTACCAAACCAAACATAACAGATAGGATGAAGACCCTTAGCTATTTCGAATGATACAATACGAGCGAATCCGGTTAGATCAAAATCAGGTAGTGGTCCATTTATCGATACTCTTGTCATCTCGTTTGTGGGGTGTCCAAATCTTTTAAAATATCCAGAACACTTCCCAAGTCCAAGAAAACTTCCTGGATAACACGCAACCATATCAACGGAAATAACGTCACTGTAATTATACTGGGTATTCCACAATCTACCGTGTCCGTATTCACAACAACTTAATTGTACGTCTTCGAGAAGTTCAAATCGGGTTGGCTTCCACGAATTTTTCTCTCTTGCAAAGTGAGCTGCAACTGACGGAACGGTGAAACAATTATTAGTAATTGCTCAGTATTCTCTGTTGAAAATTTCTGCGCAAGATTTTTCATTTCTTCATGAAGGAATTCTTTACGATATATTTCGCCGTTAGGTCGTACAAACTGATAATATTTTTCATCATCTGAACTCTTAAATAACCACACTGACACAAGATCGTTTTAACTTATTTCATTACTAAAATCAAACATACCTCTCCCAGAGTTCTCTGAGGGGTTAAAATCTTCCAGTTCGATCTCGTGGAAACACTGTGACTGCGCTGGTCCACGCGTGAGCATTATGATCAATGATATTTATCGGAGCTCCTTTCGTTTTATATTTCGATTCGTACAATATTTCTCCTGTTATTGTTTTTACAGTTATTAGGAATTTTAGTGTTTTTCTAACTCAGCAACATCGTTTATTGTAGCTCCCTTATCCTTGACGGAATCAGCCCATTTGTTTATTTTTTCATGTCGTAGATCCGTCAGACCGTTTCCACGCATCGCGTTTGTAAAATGCTCTGTTACTTGTTCGGCTACACAATTTTATTTTTGAAAATTTCATTGGCTTCAGATTATCAACACTTGGTTTTTCATTTATCGGATAGATTCCATAAATAACTGCTGTTACAGGATACGCTCGCTCATAATACGGTTTGTCAATACCAGTCAACATTCCTGGTTTGGAATTTTTACTCAGTATGACAATTTTTTCATTATGATGGACAGGATCATATTTGTCACGGATAATCCAATTATCTGTTCTTATTAGCACAACAAATTTTACTCCGAAAAAATATTTTCGATTGTCAAGGCAGTTAATGATAGTTGCCGCTCGTTTTGTCGTTCATCGTAGCATAGATGACGCCGTTCTTAACAGAGCCAAGGCGTATAATTTTGAACGTTGACCATAATTGAGATGCACCATCTGTGTGAAATTCTATATTGGCGTTGTAAATTTTATTAATCAAATTTTTATTTTTCGGATCAACCAGATCTTTTATTGGCAAGTCAGGAGATATTCTGTCAAGATTAAATTTATCTTTAGAAGGCTTGATCTTGGATAATCTCTCGAATTCGTTATATTATAATCAAGACAAACATTTAAATTGAAATTTTATATATACAGTGTCTCAAGCAAGAGATAAATGCCGATGGCTAATGATAGGCCCATTGGCTCCTTGTAACAAATCTTGCGTAAAAGAATTCTGCGGGTATCATTTGCAAAGCATTCGTAATGGACCAATACCGTGTCTGCGGTGTGGTGTTGGAGTTAGAGAAAAATCACCGTTGTGTGCACAATGTGGTGGTAAAAGATAGAGAGCTTAAAAGATATTATGATAAAAAATAATGACAATTACAGGGCTATAAAGTGTGTAGAGGACTATCTAAGTTCTCAAAGTGATCATTTAGGCAAATTATGATTTAAACAAATGATATTATTATATAAAATGGAGCAAAATATTGCTAACCCCTCAAACCAAGAGTTTTTCCGCCATCCTATAATAACAAACTACGAAGCATCTCGTGATGGTGTGATTAGACACTGTCGACTAAAAAGACTAGTCGGTTTTGTCAATAGTACTGGTTATCTCATGTTTTGATGCGAAAGGAAGAAAAAATATTTTTGTCATAAATTTATTTTCGAGTTTTTCAACGGATTGATCGAAGACGGTCTTGTGATCGATCAAATCAACGGTATAAAAACCGATAATAATGTATCCAGTCTCAGGGCTATTACACAAAGTCAGAATTGTAGATTTGGAAATACTGGCTGTAACGATAAGAGCGCCAAAGCAGTTGTATCCAGAAATTTATAGACTGGCTAAGAAATAATATTTCGATCGATATATACAACTGGCAAATATTTTGATATTAACAAGTTCTCAATACATTCTGTCGCAGAAATATAACCAAATCTGCTCTCTCTAAAAAATATAAACAAAAAATTGTTTTCCATTATATTAAAGATAACTGTCAAACTAAAATATCTCCGGTAGTTATACCGATTATACACATTAACTATTTTATTTAATTTCTTTTTTTTTTTTTTGTTTGTTTATATTGTACATCGCTAAAATCTGAAGTTTTTTGAATTTCAGCGTTATTAAGGGAGATAACTCCGTTGAGGATACGTCATGCGATTAGAATTACCTCCCTTGACTGTCAGAAATCAACGGATGACTTGTAAATAAATATTTTTTGTGGTTAATTCTCTCTTGTCGTGTATTTCTAAAGTCAGTTGAGAAAAACAAATTAATCCGTAATATTGCAACGTTAATTCGACAAACCGTCCTTGTTTCGGTTTGTCTAGAGTGGCTTACGGGAAGAGTATCAGTTATCTCCCTTATAATTCCCGTTGTTTTATATCAGTGACTGTCAGTACGGTACGTGTAATCGTTTATTAAGCATAAATAATATAATTTTTGAGAAACAATATTTTATGTTATTAAATATGTCCGGTTTTCTGGTTCATCTGTATTTTTCTTCGATTGTAATTAATAAAACAAACAGCGAGTAGCCACACCGTTTCCCGAATTATTTTCAGGTATATATCTTATACAGAAAATAACTAACTTTACAAATCTGACTTGTTGAGGAGAAATATGTTCAGATCTAAGTTCGTGTGTTCAGAGCTACATTGGGCCCAGTTTTTTTCTAAATGGATAGAATTATTATATAAGGACATTAAATGAAGATTCTGATACTCCTTCTTGACAAGTACCGTCTGTTGTTATATCGTCGGCGATGGCACGTACAAAGCAAAGTTGGACCTAGCAGATTTGTGGAAAAGTTTCTCACTGAAGTGTAAGAGCATTTTTCACTGTTACATTCTCATTTGCCTTTATTTTCTTTTTCTTTTTTCTTTTTTTTTCTTCTCTTTTTTTTTTACTTTCTATATCATTGAAGATTATTTATTTGCATTTTTGTTCATTTCTTGGTCTCAGACCACCTGATAGAGAGATACAGGGCTTTGTATAACAATTTTGTTGCATTTTGCTATCACAATATATACATGTATAGGGTGCTTGACCGCTTTACAAACTAGACAGACGACCGAAAAAAATATATACATTACATATCGTGGTGTGCGACCCACCAAGTGAAATTAGCTCAGATTATAGGATTAACATGGAAAACGCACAAGAGAATATATCAAGTCAGCCCACGGGTGCAAGATTGAGTTCATACTTCAAGACGCAAGTTCAGGATAGACAACTAATAGCTCACCACCCCCCAGGGATGCCAGATCCTGGATTTTGGAATGGCACCTACAGGGAGAAATCCTTGCTGTCCTAAACACCATAATAGATATTGGGAGGATTGACGGCCTGCAGAACGCGGGGTATAACAAGTACTGTATTTACCCCCGCCAGCATGATACCAAGCTTCTAGAAGTAGGGGACATAGATGTCAAAGGAGTGACAGCCCAAGTGAGGGAGGTCCCCCCCACCACCACGAGACAAATTGAAGCCAAATTAATTGAAGTCCATGTAGTAGGTCTACCACTGGAAATAGAAATAAAGGAAATAGTGAAGAAGTTAGAAATTAAATTCCAGGCCAAAATCAAGACAGATAAAATGGCTACAGTGTGAGGTTTTGGGCCCATCAAAACTGGAGTAAGGATTTTATTGGAGTAAGGATCAATAACGTCTCAACATCCACCATACTGGATCCATACCCCGTAACAACAACTTTGGAGACAACATTAGCAACACCAGTGAGGAGCATCAACAGTAGTGTGCAGAAGGACGGTGTTGAAGAAGTAGCTACACCATCAGCTATGCACACCCTTCAGTAGAATCCATCTTTGATGCAGGAAGAGACAACAATTGCAACATCGGCACCACTGATAAGATCATTAGCAACAGCTACATCACCGACAACACCAACAGCAGGGGAGAAATCGACGTTAACATATAAGAGGGAGCAAACCGAAGATAATCCTGGAACAAAAGAAAACATAGAAGATATTGATCTTCAATCTTCTCAGACTACCACCCATCGAGGAACCCAACATTGGAAGAAACAACAGCAACAATAGGAGCAGCATCACCAAGCCCAATAACACAAAAACACCAGTATCATCACCATCGTGTGCCGAAATGACCAAGAGTGAGAAAGACAAATTAACACCTAAATGGAAATGTAGCAGGAGCATATATTTTATGATTACTGTTCATGCTGGGTTGTTCTATTGTTTGACAAGTGGTAAGTAACTTTCTGATTGGTTCGTTTGCTACTTGTCTATATAAGCAACATGTTATGAAGAGCATATCAGTGGTGGTCATTCCATTGGAGCTTTTGAAAGGTGCTGGTCATGACATTGCATTAAGAAAAGTGCCTGATGATTCTTTTGCTTCAAGGAAAATGTGACTTGGCCTTTGTCCCATATGTTAAGGTGAATAGATTTATAATATGGTTAGTGTAATAGTTTATTTTATATGTACTCTGCATATTTCTCTGGAACGCATGTTGATGTATTTTAATACATTTTAATAGGTTATCAACCTGTATGTTATTTTATGAGCCTATCGTTCTGTCCATACGCTTCTGTCTGTCTGTCTGCTCTCTACAT
This sequence comes from Sinohyriopsis cumingii, assembly GCA_028554795.2. Lineage (NCBI taxonomy): Eukaryota > Metazoa > Mollusca > Bivalvia > Unionida > Unionidae > Sinohyriopsis > Sinohyriopsis cumingii. The sequence continues at coordinate 96,520,927 of CM068840.1, read as the reverse complement.
TTGCTCTAAACACTGATTGTTGTTTAGGTTTAGTGATCCACTATCTACATGGATAATTAATGAATATATGGTGTAGTAAGTTATTCGCACTGAATGTACTGTAAACAGAATCAATGTAAACATGCAGAACAAGAATGCACTGATGACGGTATTATTTATTGTTGTAGTAAATGTATTTTTATTGCATTTGTAGGGTGTAACAAAGCAGGAGAAATGTATAAATCTCCACTTATCAACCTCAATGCACAATAAAACCCAATAATAACAAATACTGGACTTGTATCGTCTATTCAGTGAGTAGAAGGCAAGTGATGTAACATAAAGACCAACCGACGTCTACAAAATATGCAAAGGTACATACCAGCAAAACTCCAGGACCATCTAAATCACCAGCCGACAGCCACATTACAATTGAAGCCAAAGTGGTTTCCATAATAAAACATCTACTCTTGACCAGCTAATAAAACTAGAAGCATATATTAAATTTAATTCAACGGAAAATGGAAAAGCAATAGACACGTCATAGCTATCTTCCTAGACTTAGAAAGAACTTATGACCTGATTTGGACCTAAGGTCTTATCGCTAAACTTAATCACTATGGTATATCGGGCCGCATTCATGAATGAATAACGAACTTCCTTGCAGATCGCCAAATCAGGACAATAATTGACAACAAATACTTTAACATACTAAACTGGAAAACGGAACACCACAAGGCAGGATGGTGGGCCCTATATTATTCAATCATGATCAATGACCGTAAACAATCAATTAACAAAAAAACATTAACCTCTCTCAGTTTGCATATGATAGCGTTATCTGGAAAGTCGGTAATCCAACCAGTGAAACCGTTATCCGGGAATTGCAGAAGGGTTTAAACGGCATAAGTAATTGTGCAGATAAGTGGGGATTTAAAATATCACCAGGCAAAACAATAGGGGTCCTTTCTTCACGGAAAAGAAGAGTAACCAGGGACACACACACACATTTTATTTTTTAAATAACACCCCAATAAGATCTGAAAAGGTGGCCAGGTTTCTGGGTATGTAGTTTGACGAACATCTATCATGGAAACACCACATAGAAGAACTGGTTAAAAGATGCAGCAGAGATTTATCCATTATAAATAACCTGAAAGGCACGAATTGGGGAGCAGATCAAAACACTATATTGACACTCTATCGATCCCTAATTAGATCGAAACTGGATTACAGATGCCAAGTTTATGCGTCAGCAAGCCAGAACCGTCTGATGAAACTAGATAGCTTTCAATGAAAGGCGCTTTTACGATACACAAGGGCGTTACAAAAAAATCATATCGCTCGAAAATGGCAAATACTAACAGGGATGCGCCTCTTCAACTACAAAGAGAGGAATCCATCTTAAGATACCCCCGCAAGAGTTTCAATCTAGGATTTAAAAAAAAACATCCCATAAGGAAAATTGTTGAAAATTGAAATATAACCTTTAGCCGGAGGCTGGTTCCCCCAAAACAGGGAGGTAAAATGATTCAATGAAATTACTAGATATGAATAGCATCCAGGCAGCGCTATCTTACAGGCCGACCCAGCTCCGTGGCTAATCAGACCGACAATCATCAGTTTCATAGCGACAACATTTGGCAACATAAAAGAACACCCACTTCACTTAAAATCAAAAGTATTATTCGAAATCGACACCAAATACCCAGGATACAAGAAAATATTTACAGATGGATTCAAGTCGAAAGACCCATACAGAACAGCAGGCTCCGTATATATTCAAGATTACAATCTTGTACTAGGAGACAGATTCCCAGACTACTGCTCCATTTAGGTCGCAGAATTATGGTCAATCATCGTAGCCTTAAAATGGATATGAGACAACAATAAAGGAAAATATGTAATACTTAGCGACTCTGGGGTTTTTTTTAAATCCCTGGAAAACAACCACCTGAATAGTAAGACCAACTACTTACCAGAAACAATATTAATACTTAGAGAGCTAGAACGCAATCAACAGATAGTGAAATTCATGTGGATACCATCCCACCTAGAGATTCCTGGGAAAGAAAGAGTGGATAATGAAGCCAAATTGAAATTACAAGAACCAATATTCGAGAACATCGACTACAGCGTGCAAGAAATATACAGCATTATTAGATTACAGATCAACAGGAAATGGCAAATAAACTGGATCGGTAGCTCCAAAGACGAACATTGTACTCTATACAACCCAAGATTAATTGAAATGCCAAGAACCCAAATTTAAGAAACAATCAAGATTTAAAGCTCATTAGCCGCATACAACAGGTAAAATGTTGCTGGCAGGCATCCTTGGAAAATATTTTCCAATTAACTCAGAAAGAAGAGAAAGATGCCCACATTGCTCCAAAGTAGAAGACCTGAGACATATTTTCATTTTACACCAAACAGAGGAAACTATTACAATGTGGCCAGAAAAAAGATTCAAGAACCTTTAACATAGCCAGATATCCTGATGCCAACAACAAACAACAAAGAACTCACCTATCTCAACACTATTAATTATCTTACTGAGATAGGTAATAGAGGTAGTGTATAAATACTATCTCAATACACAAACAAACCTAGACTCTATTAATAACAACTGTCGGACCTTGTGAGTGGGGCAGAGAGGACAGATCGGCTGATGAAGGTCCGGGGATATCTAATATTCTGACATGGTCATGTCTGTGCGCGTACTCGCACCCGACGTCGGTTGAGACGGTACTTCCTGCAGTTCGTACGTCTGACCACTAAAGAAATATGCATTAGTAATAAGTGATAGGATATAGATTAAGACATCCATGCAATACACTCCTAAATCATACGATATATTAAACCAATGGTGAAGGAGAGAAGCACTGATACTGGAAAGTAAATAGTAACAGGTCAACACAACAACATAACATTTACATCATCTTTAATTCAACTCTCTTTAATACATAGTTATTCACATTCGAATCCTGGAAATGGTGTATATAAAAAAACACACACAAGAAAACCAAGAAAATATGGATGACCCCAAATAATTAATAAAAGTCAGTCCAATACCAGGACATTCATGTCCGGTTGTATACCTAGCAAAATAACATAAAGTACCACATTAATATTATAATTTGGTTTAAGCCCAAACTATCAGTAAACCCGCACAAGGCGGACTAAAAAGAATCGGAAATTTTCTTCTTAAATAAGGCACGATTAGTTAAATTTGAATCTGGCCTGTAAAATTAGCAATTATAAGGTGGTTACAAATCCAAAACCATCAGGCCCAGCCACACAAGGTGGCGCAAATTGGAAAAGCAATTTAATACTCCCATGCCTTGTCAAAAATAAAGATATATAGTTTACCCATTTCCGAAACACACATCATTTTTTATCATAACTATCTTCATTTGCACAGATAATCTATATTCCAAAATTCTGCAAAACGGCATTAAAACATTTTGGGGTTTAAAAATAACCCGTGTTGCACAAGACGGTGACGATTTGGCCTTCCCCTCCATCCCTTTTCTCGGCCAGACATGGTTCACGCATGGAACCGGGGTGGCGACTTGAGTGGGGTGTCACTCTCCACTTGAGCGTCTCAGAACGATACAGACTGAATTGAGATGAGTACGCGTGTGGTCCTATTCCCACTTATCTCACCTTCCGTGGGGCTTCATCGCCCCGAAATCGGATATAACTGAATAGCATACGGTCCATTTACGCGTAAAGGGGTGTGTCTCCAATTCTTCACACACGCACATACGATAAATTAACTGAGTTCACTGTATGGACATCAACCAGTCGCACATGCAGGAATGGGCGAAAGCGACTATAACCCAAAGGCCAGTCAGTCAGTCAGTGAACCGTACCATTCGTCCTCCATCAGACAGAAATAAACTATGGAGAATAACAAGACCGAAAAGTTGCTGGAAGTAGTGGATGCCACGGTGGGCTTAGAGCAGCTACTAAAGCAACCAGAGGCTCAGTGGTACAATCTAAACCGAGCTTATTATTACGCTATCATTTTGTCTCTATAAACCATTTTATTCCTAGAAACACATTTGTCCCCCAAATGCCATATTTGTCCCTAGAAACCCGTTTGTCCTCCAAGTGCCATATTTGTCCTTACAGGCCCTTTTGTCCCCCAGGTGTCATATTTGTCCCTAGAAAGACTTTTGCCCCCAAGTATTATAATTATCAGATATCCCATTGTTAATTTTCCTTTGTCCCCCAAGTGTTATATATTTCCATCAAGTGCCCCCTGCATGTTAGACCTAGCTAAAAATTTAACATAGGATTTCCCTATGTCCCTCAGGTGCCATTTTTGTCCCTCGAGTGTCACATATTATTATTTCCAATATAATCTAAATACAGTTATGTCTATCAGTGTATCATGGCATTTTATAATGTATGTCCAAAATATTGATGAAGTATATATTTCTACTTTTTGCTTCTCTCATCGCTATCAGCTATGCAACTGCCAGTAATAATGTTATTTTTACTTAATCTCGTGTCTGTTTTAGGACCTAACCTAGCAATATAGTTCAGTTCTATTCGATTTTTGCTATTGTCATAACGGCTATATTGTTTCTGTGCCTTAAATGTGTAACTGATTTGAGCCTTTACAAAAATACTATATTAGAAAGAATTCATGGATGTATTAGAGAGAGAGAGAGACATATGCTCATTATTGTATGTGTATTTTCATCAAAACTATGCATGATATTTTGTTAGTATGATTAGCAAAAAGTAATTGATTTAGTTTCTCCATAAATATGACACGAAAATTGTAAAATTGTTTTAGTCTCTGGACGTTCACAATTTTATATGTATTAAAACTATAAGAAACGATCGTTTATGTTTGCTGATTGAATATCTATATTCTCTATGACTGTAGCGTTTACATGTTTAGACGCTTCTGTCTAGCATTTTTTATCTAATGCATCATCAATACACTGCATATTCATGATGCACCTATATCTAGCAGTATGAAGCAATGTCACAACGATCTTAAAGTTGTTTTACCTAAATTCTCAGTTATATTCAGTAACGATATTTAACAAAATCTGAATCGCATCATAATATTTCCAAATATGTTTCGTTTTAACATAGTTTGCTATATCATGCAGCAGAAATAGGACTTAAGTGCATTTCTCAAATAAATGCGAAGGCGGCCAACCAGGTGTATCCTGAGTTGGTATCAAAACCCGATCTTTTATATTACTAAAGCATGATTGATTCGACAAATTACGATTTAATTCACTTGCATCTAGGCCGTCAACCAGAACAATTTGCCAGTTAAGTATATCAAAAGAATCCTATGATAACGGCATAGCTTTAGTTAATCAAATATTGTAAAGACGATAATCTAAATTGATACATTGCTTTGCCCAGTCTCTATTTATTCAGTAAACTATTGCTTATTACTATTGCAGTCATGCACGTGTCTAAATTATAAATGCAACTTAACATTTTCATTGTTAAAATAAGTTGAAAAGTAACTTAATGTATTTTGTATGGATGTTTGCACAACTATGGCAATTGATACTATTTGGTGAGCTGTGTCGCCAGTCTGTATTGCTTTCACAAAGGCAATACATTTCAAAATAAAGCCTGAACTCCTTAGATGTCTGAACAAAGAACTAATTATTATCCGCGGTGGAAAGTACTCATTTAACCCATATCAGTTGAAAACATTTTGTAAGCGAAATCGTGTCCTCGTCTCCTTTCAGTCTATATGGAAATTTTGAAGTTTGAAAAAATAATATATTAACTTGTTAGTCAATGTCAAAGGTTCTATTCATATGTTCTCGAGTATGCACAGTCGTTCATGCCACACCGTTACATAAACAAATTACTAAAATAAGAATTTCCTGCTCCTAGACTGCGGTTCACATATGTATTATTTTATGTCATGTACATTACCATTTAAGATTTGCATTCTCATTAAATAGAACGGTATAAAAGATCAATGCGATTCGTCTTATATTCGCAAACCAGCTTTATCATTTGTGCTACGAAACAATGATTTATTCGACTAAACTCTAAACATAACATATCCTATTATCATCGAAGATAATATACATTTTGTAATGAAAAGAATGCTGACTGCTTCAGTGTTGTGAAAATTAACTTTGATATGTTATGATTGCATGACGAAATGCTAATAGAGTCATACTGACTAAGAATCGCAGTACAAACAGTAAAGTTGTGGTCAATGCTTTCAAATTATTCTGCTATTAGACCCTGAATTTCATAGAAAGAATAACATTAAGTAGACTATAAATAGAAAGAATAAAAAATAATTAAGGAAACATGTAAAGAATCTTAAAATCACTGACTAAACAGAATAAAGAACGAAATATAGAAATAAAAGAAAGAAAGAAACGGAAAGAAAAAGAAATGAATTATTCGACAATTTAGCTCTCAGTTAGTAAGAATCATATACCTATTTTTCTTTGCGTTATTTAGAGTCATCCATGCTTGCCCAGTTAAAATACATTGAGGAATGCTAGGTATAATTATGAACACTGTTTTATGTCGCGACTTGTTACCATGAACGAGATTTTAGAAATGGCTATATATTTCCAGATCGACTTGTCAGATTTAACTCGAACGTTGTACAGTGGAAGAAATAAACAGATGCTATTGTCATTTACCTGATTACATTGTATATAATTTATTGTTATGCTCGTTTACAACTCTGCTGCTGCTGATGGTGGTGGTGGTGGTGGGTTGATGATTATAATTTATAGTAGTAATAATATTAGTAGTAGTTTTAGTGGTAGTAAACTTAATTGATACATATTTCAAAAATGCATGCAAAAATACCAAATTACTGTTGTTAATATATCTTAATAACAATTCAAGTCATAACACGCATATTTGCAAATAGACAACAGCAAGCTTTGATATAACTTGCTACATTTTATATTTTTGAGGTGATATTTAGAAATGCAAAATGACTCGCATGTAAATAAAAGATAAACTGTACAAGCAGAGCTGAATGACTAGTCTCGTGCCCGTCGTAATGTTTCTGAAGAATACATAAATCTGTTCAATTTCTTTGAAAACTTGCTGTGTACTATATTTTTTGCAAAACTGTCTATTCAGTTTTCATATGTTCCCAATCTTGCTAATATGGCGAAAATGTGTTCAGCACGGTGTCTTTTCTTTTAGTAATAAACAGATTCTTGATCTTTCACTTTGTTAAAACGAATATATATATATATATATATATATATATATATATATATATATATACCAACGTTTACATACCTGATATAATCCTTTAGATCTTTTTGTTGTCGGCTTCAGTAAGTACATTCGCTATCAAACTGTGAAAGAAGGCAGCGGAATAGGTATGATGTGGAAAAATACCGACCAAACGCGGGCTTGCTACCTACGCATAGTTTTTTCTTCTTTTGTTATAAATATGTAAGGTCGTTGCAACCCTTTTTTTGTGGCTATTACTTAACGGAGACGTCCACCTATCTAGGTGTGTTCCCGGTACGTTAGTGTTTATTCTCACCTATGTTCTCCTTTTCACACATTTTTTAAATATACACTCACACGCAAAAGCAAATGTAAAGTCGGTTGCAGATTACATGTTAGTACCTTGGGTCTACGAATGTTAACTCACTGATGCGTCACATAGCAAAGCAATAATAATAATAATAATAATAATAAAATAATAATAATAATAAATAAATAAATTAATAATAATAATAATAATAATAATGAACGTGTTCTAAAAATGTTAATAATCCGATTGTCACAACTTGAGTATATTATGATCCCTGGATGTTATTCAATACGTTAGTAGCAGTCTCTTTGCCACAGATCCCAGTTTTAAACTAAAACTTTATTTTGACTGTAGTTACAGTAGACACAATAGTATGTTAAATTGTCAATCAACAATTTTTTTTTAAAGAAACAAATTAATTAGTTATTTGCTTTAGCAAAGACAGTACTAAAAGCACGTATTATATTTACTAAATTGCTAACCCTTGCAACAGAATACTTTATCTGAAATACTTCATGCACAGATAATATTTGATATGAAACTGCTTTTCATTATTGAGTAATAAAATGTTACAAAAATCTCTCGTTTGAGTTATACTAATCAGAAAGGAAAATTAAAAACTTAAATGATAAATATTAAAAACACAAGCAAAGCTAAAATATAATTTAAGTAAATATATGGAAACAATACATATATAAACAAAATTCTAACTTTAAATCCAATAAAAGTAAACAAAGTATAAGGAAAGCTTTTTCAGCATTGATCATCAGGCTGCAGATCAACCCAAGAAATAACAAAGAGATCACACATATATACCAACCTTAATATATTTGTTTATATTTCTTAGAGCGTAGTTTCATTTTAATAATAGTTACCGTATGCATTGCAGGTGCCATTCTCGGTAATTGTTTCATACAATTTGGCCATATGATTTAAGAAGAGCAGAGTAGAAACTATTCGTTGTAACAAGTGATAATTGATACAAGTACCTGGTTTCCATTGTTCTAATTGCAAAATAGGCATACACAGCGAATTTTTATTTATTATATGTTAGTTGTCAAAACTTCACCAAATATTGTCAAAGTTCCTATGATTTTGTTTCTGTTTTGAATGAGCCCGTTAAACTAATAGTTGTAAAGTTTTGATTACAGTAATATAACTGACCCTTATGGCTTGAATCGATGAGCACTGTGGTACGAAGACACATGTGAACGTGTTCACATGTACATTTATTTAAAGGGTTGTTTCATATTTGTTTTGACATATTTTCGACTGTGTAATTTTCTGGCGAAATTTTATAACCACAGAAAGTTAAATTGCGTGTTTAAGTTTCAGCTGATTACATATTTGGACCTATTTGTAAGTATAACACTGTAGCGTAATCTAGCTGCTCCTGCCATCTAAAATTACTACAATGTAGAGTTTCTGCGGTGATTATTAAAAGCTGTGTGCCCCAAATACATGGTGTAATGATCATGAAGGACACATCAACCTTAACTTTTCATATGCTTCCAGTTTTTTGACGATTGTAATATACCTAAAAGGGTTACTTCCCTTTGACTGTACAATGTAAAAAGTATAGTATTCTAATTTTTCAATCAACAGAATAATTTTTTAAAGAAAAATTCTAACTAGTTATTGCACACAGCGAACACATTACTAAAAGCAGGCTTTGAATTTGACTCAACGTCTTCTACTTCCAGCAACATATTTTATCTCAAGATAACACATATGAAATTTATTTTCAATCAAGAATACAACATAACTGAATTTCTCGTTTGCATTACACTTACTGCGAAGGAATAATAAAAATGTCCACAAGCAAAACGGAAGACAAAATATAAGTAAATAGATGGAAATTATACATATATGCACTAAAGTCAAACTGCAAGTAAAATTCAATAAAGCAAAGCAAAACAAAAGATTTATAATATTGAACATTAAGCTGCAGAAGAAAAATTATAAGCAATAAAAACCTGAATAATTAGTTAAAGGTTAAAACGGATGAAATAAGAACTTTTCTTACCTCTTACACAAAATATATTGAAATCTGCTAGTGCAGTTGTAAGTGGTAATTAATTTCAGCTCTTAGTTTAAGCACATTTTACGGTTAAATACAAGATTAGGAAGTCATAAATAACCTTTAAGTCACCTATACTAAATCTATATTCTAATCATTATTCGTATCATCTCAACATTCTATGAATTTCAGTTTTAGTGCTCATACGATTTTTAAAGTTAAATCAAACCTTGGACTTTTCAAGAACCCTCTTTTATTTCAAGAACAGACTGCCATAAGTATAATGACCATACATATATGCTATTATATATATATATATATATATATATATATATATATATATATATATATATATATATATATATATATATATATATATATATATATATATATATATATATATAAGAACTAGGCAAAGACTCTCGACAGCTGGTAACAAATATTATTCCCAGACTCATATCGGTGGTAAAAAAAAAAAACGTTCGCTGGTCTGAAGTTAAAGCAGTTTTTGTTCTTAATACACATTTGGTTATGTGGATTAGTCGTGACAAGGATGGATTTAAAATGACAACACCGTGGATTCACAATGGTGCCCGCGCAATAAAGTACAATCAATGATGAAACTGATAAAGGTAATGAAAAGATACTAGAGATATTAGAGAAATATATCAGTACAGAATCGGAATGGACTTTCGAAAGACGTGAATTAGTGGAGGTACATCTCTCACCATATCATCTGTTTCGTGGATCAAGTTACATAGCAACACCAGAGTGGGGTCCGACAAGGTCAGTGATAAATGTGAAGAACTTTGACGATATATGTTTTGAATGGACGATTTTTTTTCAGCTTTGTATCCGACTAGTGATATTAAAGACATGCATCGAAAATACCGGCAGCATTTAGGTGAACTAAAGTTTAGTAATATCGAATTTCTCGTTCAGGTTACCAAATCCACACTATATTCGAAACACTGAACCCTGGTATCGCTGTTCATGATTTTACTTACGATAAAGGATTTAATCTGCTAGAACTATCCCCACATGAACAATATGGACGAACATAGATTGATTTGTTGTCGAATGAAATGAAAGAAAATAATGTTGCTCGGTTGTTTATTCGATACAGCAGGCACGCACATAGGAACTTTAAATGCAGGCGTTGAATACGTGTATTGAATATCAACAACTGCTCACCGACCATGGCGTTTACTGTGATGGCATTAGCAAACAAAAATCAGCGGACAATATTGACATAACCAGATGAAAACATTTTCAAATTCACTCCAGGCAATATGAAATTCCCTTATACTATCTACGCGGACTTTGAATGACTCAATGATCCAATAAATCTCTGCTTTAAAAGACAAGTCCAACCGAACAGTACAAGTCGCTGAGCAACAACTTTGCGGATTTTTTACCTAGTAGTTACGTGTGACGGGCAAACTGAAACACCAGTGTTGTATCGTGGCATGGACTTGGTTAGTGTGTTTCTTAAATAGCCGGAGGTTACAAAGAAATCGATTTTTCAACATCTCTATCACCAGCAGATATGATTATGACTGGTGATAACATTTGTTAGTTACCCTAGCCTCTCATTGCTGTATCTGTGAAGAAGCTTTAAATTCCACCGGTGGATCTGGAAGCTCTAAAGTCCTTGATCACTGACACATCACTGGAAAGCATAGATGTGCTGCACATAATGCTTGTAATCTGTAGCTGAAAATTTACGACAAAAAAATAAAAATTCCTGTAATGTTTCAAACTTGCGTGGGTATAATAGCCACTTAATAATGCAAACAGTAGCCACGGTTACCAATAAATGGGATCTATTAAAAAAAAAACATGGAAAAATACATGATGTTTAGGTTCGTACAATGACAATTCATCGATTCGTTACAGTTTATGAATTCATCGTTGGACAAACCAGTGAGGAACACAGACCTGCTGAGGAAAAAAGGGGTGCATCCATATGATTCCATGAGTGACTGCGGAAAATTTGCCAAAGCTCATGTGCCAACAATCGATGCAGGATATTCATCGAAATCACGTGGAGACATTTCAGGAAATATACGAACACGCAATCATGGTTTGGTCTGCATTTGATTGCAAAATATGGCTAACTATCACTCTCTGTATCTGCGCACCAACGTGCTCTTGATGTGTTTGAGAAATTGCGTGACATCACGATGCACTTGTACAAGTTCGATCCTACTCAATACTTTTTGTCACAGGGTATGGCTTGGAATGCCTTGTTGTCCAAAATCAAAATCGAGTTGAAATTACTCACATACGTTGACCAGCATCTGTTTATTGAGCATTCACTTCGTGGCGGGATTTCTATGGTGAATCACAGATATGCGCGCGCCAACAACCCAACAGATGGATATGACTCCGCTGTCCCTAACAGTCACACCATGTATCTCGATTCTAAATACCTTTTATAATTAGGCAACGATGCAGCTGTTGCCGGTTGATGGGTTTCAGTGGATTGATCCTGGACACATTAACGCGCAAAATACATACACGATCACAACATCAACAACGACTACGGATGCTTCTTTGAAGTTTTCTAGAATAGCTTGAGCATTTACAAAGGCGGACTCAAATACACTGAATGCACCAAACTAGTACCAAATTTTAGAACGAAGACCAATTACGTCCTGATGAATATGGATCTGAGGACAAAGGACACCAATGAATTTGTGAAGGACATTTTCAAGCTCATGAACCATTCAGTGTTCGAAGAAAAAGCATGTATGATCTAAGCAATCGAATCCGAGTCAACCTTGTCCGTGATAATGCACAAGGCAAACTTTGAAGACACATCACTGATCCAGTCTTTGAATTTAGAAAGATCTTTGATATTGGACTTGTGGCATTTCGCAGTTAAAAAAACTTGAAACTCAAGCTGACAAAACCAATTTTCGTTGTTTTGTCCGTATTAGACTTATCGAAGTTGCTCATCTAAGAGTTTTACTCTAACAATATCAAACCGTTTTACATGGATCGAGTCAATATATTGTACGCAGACACTCGCTGATGATGCATATCCCCACCTATGATGTGTACGCAGAGATGGCACATCTATGTTTGGTCAGTGTATTTGATACCACCGCTTAGCCGAAAGAACATCCGTTGTTTAGTAACAACAATAGAAAGGTTGTTTGTAAATTCAAAGACGAATGCTCTCGCAAACCAGTCGAAGAGTATAAAGAGCCTGCGACAAAAAAATGTATTAAATCGTGGTTGGACCAAAAGCCGTTGAAAATGTAATGAGAGTGACAGATGTTCTACAGGTTATTGTGTTAAAGGATCTCCGTTAAGTCATTTACGTGGAATGTCTTCAAGATCAACGTGAATTCGCGCACACGGCAAATACGATACGGTGTCAGAAGCGACCCATGGGTGTTTACCAATGCAATTAAGTGAGTTTTTTCTGCTTGAAACCAAGCGATGGATATCATCACTTGCGCATCTGGCCAACATGCTAGCACGGCTGACACGTCAACTAGTATATCAACGTGTTTATGCAGATCTTTGTTGCATTTCCGTATTTGCTGGAACAACTTGCAATTCCTCTCACACAAAAGTTCAGCTGGGAAGCGTCCGTCTACTCGGTGACGGCCCCAAACGGTAACGTGTTGATTGTCTCGGAGTATCAATCCGTTCTGATATCGTAAACACATCAACGGACCTCACCAGATTCGTATTCTAACTCTCCTGGTGAAAACATATACTGAACAAGCTTGTCTCCGGGTGGTTGTCACGGTGCCGGCTGTGAAATCATTTTCTGAGTAAAAGTAACAATCTTTTGTCGATCGTTTTAGCTGGTTTAAATCCAATCGTGCGTGTGACTTCATTGTTTAGTGCTGCTGTGACTAAAGGAAGTCGTGCAACCCATCCGTGTGATCGCTCAGCGGCCCAAGGCCACATTAACAATTCCCGCGCACACTGATGACCAAATAATCGTTGCAAGAGTGTTCGATTAAATCGTTCCACAATAGCTTAGTCACGATGACATGTCAAACGCGAGCTCACACACGGTGTTTGGTTAACAATGCAGCAAGAGAGCTAAGATAGTCTTTATCAGGATCTACTTGTAACAATCTTGGCCATATAAGTGAAGAAAGTATATAAAAGGTTTCGAGTGTATATGCGACACTTGCAGAATCCTTTAACGTCGACGGATCCGCTTCTTTGTGTCTGGTGACAACATCGATAATGGTTAACACGTACTTGTAGGTGCTGAATCGACCCTGATCTTGTGAAACAAACAACAAATCAGCCTGATGAACTTCATTAGGTATTTGAACATCAAATCAACGACGTGAAAGTTCTTGATACTGGTAATTAAATTTGCCACAGCGCATGTTTGGCTAACCATATTAAAGCAATACCAAGAGTGACAATTGCAGTATTGACTAACTTTTCCACTTTAAACGTTATTTTTCTCCAAATCTAAAACAATGGCTCCAGTAATCGCTGTTCATCCATTACGTGTTTTAATTCTGGTTGGATTTGTTTTACCAGAAAAGCATTTCATGCCACAGCAGAAGAGTGTGCTAATGCGGCTATTAAGCGGATATGAGTATTTGTTTCCAGATTTTCACAAACGAAAAAAAAAATAATATATACTATGACCTTGAAATTGTATAGTGATGATTAAGTCTACAAAAGTTAAGATCGAGGTCTGTCTCTTAATTCATGGTGTTTATCTGTAAAAAGCAACTGATGCGATATTTGGGTCTTTCTGGATATTATTCGAAATTTTGCTTTTGGTTTCGTTGAGAAGGAAAGTATGGATAAATTCCCCGTCAATATTCAAGAGGTTACTGAGCATGATAACATCTGGTCTACATAAATGTGACGCCTACGTCGATGACCTCAATTGTCTACACGATACATGGAAAGATCACTTGAAAACCATTCGGAAATTCTTTGATCGACTCAGTGATAAAAATCTCACAATTATTTTAGGAACAAATGTGTATTGCCGTGCCGTGTTATATTTTAGGACATGTTCTGGGACACGGTCAAGTTAAATCTATAGAAGTTAAGTTCCAGGATGTCTCAGAATTCCCGGTGTATATCTGTCAAAAGCAACTCATGCAATTTTGGGATATTGCTGGGTATTATATATTTGCTTCTGGTTTTGTAAAGTAAGCAAACCAAGTTTCATTGGTCTCACAAATGTCAGAGGTCTTTAGATCTAAGGCCATACTTAGTACTGCACCAACATTTTACTCAGTCATTTAAAATATATGTTGATGCAGGTGTATGTTGGAGTAGGTGTATTATTGATTCAAGAAGATAACAATAGTGTCGATCATCCGTATATATTTCTACAACATTAAGCAAGCACTCGTTATTTTTGGACTTAGGACTATTTATTATTTTATTCACCATTCTGTAAGTTAATTTTAATTTTTCACTTTGTCTCATTAGGTAACTTAATAATAAAAAAGGCTAAATCCTTTTATTATGCTTCATTTCTATTTATGTTCCATTTAGATATTGCATTTTTTATGTGATAAACGGAAAATACCATGGTACGTCATACCAAAAATGTTACCCATTATAAACGTCACAGTTGTACTTTACTTTTTCCAAATCTCATTCGTATTATTATAACACCTGGACACCTCGATCTTATGTATAACTATATTATATGTTTAACCTTTCTCCATGATTGTAAATTATACTTTAAGTTAATTGCCATTTGTAACCAACGTGCTTACTTGTATTTGAGTTCAAAACATTAGTTTTCTCCTTGGAATTGATATGGTCTATCTGATGTATGTCAGGCTGGTTGCTAAATTTTAAGTACACTGACCTGATATTGTTTGTGAATTTGATGAAACACTGGTAATGAACTAAGTCCAGGGCATTTTGTTTTATTGTTGTAGGACAGTTGACAGTAAGTATATAACGAAGACCAGGTGAGCAATTACTCAGTACTAATTTAGTATATGTCTAGTGGAGTCACTTTGAGTTGTGTTCACGTATAATTTTAGAGAAGTCTTTATTTAAATACTTAGTCTAATTGCAACGTGCCTATTGACATTTTCGACTAAAACACTATCTCGGGGTCATTGAGGACTCGTTCAAAAACATGCTGCAAAGTATCATTATGATTCTGATACATTAAGACCATTGGTACATCAGCATATGGAAGGTTCCCATTCATTCAGAACACCACTAGAATTCATTTTGGACACCCTGTACCTTTGAACTTGTGATATAACTTTTCGGATTATTTTATAGCAAAATGGGAAGGCACAATAGGAAACGAAGATTACAGTTTGCTGTAAATCTTTACCTCCCCCCCCCCTCTCTCTCTCTCTCTCTCTCTCTCTCTCTGCTAACTGAAAATAAAATTATTTGGTAATTATTTTGAAAGAAGTAGGTTTCAACGACCTAACTTTTACCACTTCAGCACCCATTTTCTATCATTATGTCCGGTGTATTATTTTAGGCTATCATAACTTTGACAATTTCAAAATATTTTCTTTATTATATTTATAATTAAGATATTCATTGAGGTAGTATACAGTTCACTAATGTAACACTGAAGATGAGATAATCTGGAATGCTTCAACAGTTTTGCCATCCTAACTTTGAGTTATGAACTACATTGTCTGGTTAACCTGAAATGAGCTGCACCATGGATGTTTGCATTTCCGTCTCTCTCTTAGTCATTTAACGTTATTGAATACTTATTATCTAAATCCATTTATTACAATAAATGCCTATGTGTTTGAACTGTTTTTTCTTGCCATCGAACAGATCATTAATTAAATGAGAAATTGTGTAAATTTAGTCTCTTTATCAACCTCAAAACACTTAATCTTCCTCACCATAGGGGTGACTTTAACGTTGAGAATCCATGACACTAACGGCCACCAACCATTTCACATTGCAACTCGGCCGACTATCACTATATTAGATTTTGTTTTTATTTCTAGCGACATTCCTTTAGAATAGATATTACTTATTATCTTACAACCTTATCGCCTTTCTGGACTTTGGACATAGCGCCAACAGAGAAATTGGTGAAAGTCCATTAATGGAGTGCTGTATGTGTATTTGTCAGAAAAGCGCGAAGAGGAGGGAGCACATGTCAAGATTTGGGAAACATAGGACAAATAATCGTAACCCTGCAAGCCCGCGCTGTAAGCGCAAACACTGCAACTAGCATCACGGATTTGTGACTAAATACGTTGCTAGTAATTCATTCAAATTCTTTTTTTATATCACACATTTTTTTTTTAAATAGCAGCTGTAGCTCTTGATTGATTGATTATGGAAAGAATTAATATTTCGTTGCAAACGTTGGGAATTATTTTAAACGTACATTCTCCTTAAACAGAGTTTGGCTAAAACATGCGAGGCTGATCTGACTGCCATTAAAGAACAAAGCTGATACTTCCAAGACGTTACACAGTATGTTTGATCCGTCATTGTTCTATACTACATTGGCTGCTTTGAGCATGTGCAAAAGCTCCAGACTAAAACGTGATAAATAAGGATACAGTGAAAAATTTATAGATTTGAAGTGCATGGAAATGTTTTGCCAATATATGCACCATGACTATTTTTTGCACAGAATATTTAGAATATATTGCAATAGACAAACCTGATACACACATATATTTTCACAAGAACACATCACACAATGACAAACTATTGCCTTGGTGGGAAAAAGATAAATTGAAAACACTTAGTTAACCATCAAAAAATACCAAAATTACAACAAAAGACTCAGTGACTACTTACTTTTTGTTTATTTATACTGACAATCGCACTATCAAAGTAAACAATAGGACTATTAAATACTGTATTAAGTGAACATATAAACAATTACAAAATGTACTATTCCATCTGACATTTGATTTTGCCTTCCAAGAAGAGCATAATACACGAAAGGGTAAATAAAGGTATGCTATATTTACACATATATTAAAATATATAATATACTGTTCCATAAAGAAACACAGATAATGGTTATCGAACATCTGGCAGTAAATATTTGAACTGATAAACATTGAATTTGATACATGGCCATACAGCCCGTTGCATATTTAATACTTAATATATTGCCTCTTGTCACATAGTGCTGGTATCATTTTTACTAAAAACAAAAATAGTCCTGCTCAGAGCATGAAACTGGAGGGATAGCAACGAAATTCTTTACTTATTGTTTGTTACGAATCTAGGTCTTAAAACATGTAACAGAAATAAAGATAAACCAATGTTTAAGTAACCATCAATAAGCAATGTATTTCCTATGAACAAAAAGTGAAATTTCAAGACACACTTACAATATTGTAAATTAAATTGCAAATAATCATGTATGTCCCTATCACAAGCCCAAAAATATAAATTATTTCGAATGAATCCATACAGTCTTGAATATTCTATTATAATATTGATGCAATCCAGAATATGTTTGAATTTGTTCACAAACATCCAAACGTCGTTGAGCACTTTTGAAATTCTAATGAATATTTTAAATAAACATTCCTCTTGAATAATTTGCGACAAATATAAACTCTGATCACAAATGGATTCCCTCCGAATGATCTAAAACAGGAAGGAATTATTTGTTTATGAAATAATTATTTAAGCACATTTTACTTGATCTTTTCATAATGCAATCCAACGTTTAAATGCAAACAAGTCTGGCCTTGAATTCTTGTAAACATTATGTCTGCCACAATCTGTATTACAACCGACAATCATACACAATATTTAAGCACACAAACACACACACACACACTATATATATATATATATATATATATATATATATATATATATATATATATATATATATATATATATATATATATATATATATATATATATATATATATATATATATATATATAGTGTGATTGACTTTTGTCCATAATGGAGGGTAGGGGTTTGAGTCTACGTGACTAATTATTTTTAAGCAACATATTACGTAGCTAATATGCGTCTATGGTTGGAGATTATATTTATATAATTATTATTTGAAAGTAAAGATGTTTACTTTGGCACTGAGTTCAGGACATTGTTTATTTTGCTAATAGAATGTTCTAGAAACGAGCGTTTGACCCTCATCCTGCTCTTTTTGTTGTGTCTTTATTTATGTCAGGGTTGCTTACATTAAAATTACTCACTCCTATCTTAACATCTGAAGTGAAATCAGTTGTATGGTTGTGTTCAGTTTGAATTTAAGAGGATTTATTTATCTAAATATTTCATTCTAATTACAACGTGTCCATTAATATATTCGGACTAAATCACTGTTTGGGAATAGTTATGAATTAATTTAGAGACATTTTGGATTATAGCGTTGTGATTCATCGAGACTATTAGCACATCAACACTGATCCAGGCTATTGATACATCAGCACATCCGAGATTAGAACTAATCCAGAACACTACTTAAATTCACTCGAAATGTCCTATGCTTTTGGACTATTTGGGTTTAATTCACAATACTGTAAGTTCTATTTTTTCAAAATTATAATGCTTTAAAATAAATTATTTGCTGAATTTTACTATTTTTCTCTCTTTTTGTTACTTAGTTTATAGTTTTTGTTTTGAAAGAACTTTTAAGCTGACCTGTCGAATGTTAGGAAAATGCTCTGCTGGTAACTTAGCGAATCTATACATTTGATACTGCTAACATCTTAAAGTATGAATAAATATATTTTCCAGAAACAATATTATAAAGTCCCCTACTTGACCTCGGATCACAATTAGCAGTCTTGCAAATGGAAGTTTGATGCCAGTGAAGACAAATAACAGAAAAAGAAAGGAAGGAATTATCCTTCATGGTGCAATATTGTGAAGGGAAATTGATGAATCAATTTTGGCAAAACAGAACAGTGCAAATATTCTAATAAAAATTGGAGTATAATGGTGGATCACTATATTCACAATGATGCAACTTTTCAGACATATATGTATTACTCATCTCCTGTCCAAGAATGCAAAACTAAGAATTGTGTAAAGAAGAGCCTATTGATAATGTTTAATGTTTAATGTCTTTAAGGCATATCAGATCAAATAGTTATGTGTGTGTGATTTGGATTTTTAATGTAGCTTTAACAAGTTTTCAGTCATAATGATGTATAGCACTGGGGCATCATGCCGCAGACATGTGGCATGATGTCCCACCCAGTTACATTATCCTGACACCAGGCCGAACAGTACTAACACTAACCTCTTAATGCTGAACGCCAAGCGAGACACCTGTAGGTACCATTTTTATGAGTCTTTGGTATGACTCGGCCGGGGATCGAACCCCCTATCTCCCGCATCCAAGGCCACCTGAGCGGTCTACTGTACTGTGAATTAAGTTCCATAATAATACTAAATGGTCTATCACAAGTGCAAAAATATAGACTGATCGGAATGGATTCCAATAGCCTTGAATGTCCTGATGTTACACAATTATGCAATCCAGAATGTCTTTGAATAAGTTCACAAAAATTCAAAGTAACGTATTAATCTAAAAGTCACGGAACACATTCGTAATTCAAGTGAATATTTTAAATAAATAATTCCTGTCGAATTATCTCTGATTTCAACTACACATCTGTAAATTCTGATCACATATGGATTTCCACAGATTGACCTCAAATCACTTCTGATATGCAGTTTTACCTGACCTCTATCCTAACAGGATATGAAGCCTTGCAACGGAACACCCTAGTATATTTGTAACTAAGAAAGGGCTTTAACTCAAATACTATGTAAACAGTTTGTATACCATAATATAAAGCACCACCTATAATCATGTTAAAAAAGTTAAGCAAACAACATAGATAAACAGTGTCAATAGACCTAAAATTTCAGACGGTGTTTAAAACAGATTTCTGTAACATATTAAGACATTCTTAAACACGAAGTTCCTATACTAAATATTGAAGTGAGACAGATCTTCATTTGCCATTGTATTATCATAGTTTCGTATTAATGATGCATACACTGCATTTGTCATTTTATGATCATAGTTTCGTATTAATGATAAATACACTGCATTACTTTAGTTTCTTGAGGACAAACGGCGATAGTGAGAACCAAACGCTTACTCCGTTCTGAAGTCTAAGCATATATAAATACATATGATATACCTTTATATACCCAGGAGGAACATCTTCCTAGATTAGGAACGTTCATTATTAACCGAAGGTTAGGTCATTATATATTGGAAAACATACGTTACGTGATTCATTATACTCAATAAAACTTTAATGCAGCTTCACCATATATCGTTTAATCGGTGTAGGTTCAAAGGGAACCAATTTTTATCTTTAAATTTATACAAAATGATGGTTCACCAGAACACGACACTTGTAAATACATCGTGTCAGGGTTATACCATTTTCAATATTTCTGTGTATACGTACTATTATATAGCAACAGAACTAAGATCATGGAAGTCCCAGCTGCAACGAGCTCTTCGAGATTACTAAGAAGCTAATGTCAAAGAACAAATGTACATCACTTCCAACTACTTTCTCTCTAGTCGACCCTCCGGACCTGTTTGCTAATTTCTTCCGTGACAAAGAACAAACCATCAGAGTTAAGCTTGACAACACAATTTCAATTGACTCGTCGTCAACATACAGTTGGGATACAGAATCTCAGCGGCAACTATTAGCTGCATTTGAACCTGTCTCTGTGGACCAAAGTCATGTGAACTTGATCCAATTCCAACATCACTGCTGCTTGAAGAAATCAACACTCGACCCTAACGATTTAAAGAACTACCACCCAGTTTCTAATATCCCATTCATATAAAAAAATCTTAGAAACGGTTGCTCTATCGCAACTTGTATCTCACCTGAATTCAAAAAGTCTTTCTAGCAATGTACAATCTGCATATCGCCCTTACCACAGTACTGAAACTACTCTTCTAAAAGTAGTTAATGACAATCTCTCTGCTTTGGATAGCGGAAAGATTACAGTTCTCACCCTCCTTGATTTGTCATAAACATTTGACACAATAGACCATGATATATTACTTCACCGTCTCCAGCATGTATTTGTAATAACACCGACATTAAAATCACACAGTCAGTACGAAACCTAGGTGTCATTCTGGACAGTACACTCACGTTGTACCAACATGTCATGAACATATGCAAGGCAGCATATCTTGAGCTGAGACGCATCAGCTCCATTCACAAATATCTTTCAGTTGATGCCACTAAAACACGTGAGTATTCATTAGTACTTTCAATACTCAGGACTACCGTAACTCAGTTATGTCTGGTTCATCTCAATATCTACTTCAGTAACTTCAAAACGTTCAAAACACAGCTGCTCGGAGCATACTTAGAGTACCACGATTAGAGCACACTTTGCCCGCTGCTCTGTACCTTACACTGGCTATCCATTCAATCCAGACTCAAACACAAAATTGTTTCTCTGTGCTACGTTTCATTGACGGACTCCAGTCCAACATACCTATCCGACCTCACCCATGTGTACACACCAGCAATATACTTACGCTCCTCTTCTGACAGTCGTATATTCTTTATTCCCACTACGAAAACGAAGTCATATACACAACGTTCTTTTGCATACCAGGGCTCAGCAACATGGAATGAATTGCCCACTGAACTTAGACACAAAGACACAGTATTCCCATTCAAGAGTGCTCTTAAAACTCACTTATTTCGATTGCAAGAATAAACTTAAAGACCTAAAAATGTTTCCTACCTTAAATATTTTCAGCATGTTTTTTATGTTTTCTAATTCCATGGTGTTTGTTTCTTGTAATCATATCATTACATGTTTTTTTATTTTATAGGTGTTGTCTAATGTTGTAAAGCGCCGAGAGCTTCTAAAGATTAGGCGCTATACAAAGTCCTCATTATTATTATTATTATTATTTTTAATGTATTTGCACTGATACATTAAAGTTTAGACTACAGAAAGACTAAAAATAAATACAGCATAAATGACACCGATCCGTTCATAGAAAACTTGCAAGCGAACTGCTATCAGAGGCAGGTAGCATTATTGATGACATTAAAGGTTTATAAACCACGCTAACGACAAAAGTGCCTCATACGTTTGAAGTGTACAGCGAATCCTGCTGTAGCGGACATCTCCATATAAAGAACTCCTGTCAGAATCTTCTATATTACAAGAGTATTTAAAAAGATAAAAATTACTACCCTTATCTGTTTAATTGAAAGATTAATATTTTTATAAATAGTTTGACAGCAATTGCAATTGATGCGTGAATGAATGATGTAAACCGGCTGTTTGAAATCGTCGAATATAGATTCAGTGCCCAACTCCATAAGGTAATGAAACTTCACCTGTAATAGGATATAGTCAACGTCCTTTTCGAAAATTTGCTATACGTGAGCTCAAGGTAACTGCATGCAAATCTTATGATTAAAGCTTATTGTCACCTGGAAACTCAATCACGCAAACTTTCAAATGGATGACTCTAATGTAGGCGGCTTTTGCTCTTGTCTAAATCAATATCGCTGTAGCGGACTAGGTATTTGAGGTAACGTACTGACCGTACCTTTTTACTAGTTGGATGTGTGCCCATCTGTGATACAGACGAATCGGGTTCGATTCCGTTCAGCGACACTTAAAATATAGTTTCGTTCAGTGAAATTGGATGGTCAGAACAGGGCCGTTTTTATTTACGACTGTTTGAGTTATGTTGAAATAATAAGACTTAATTGTTGGAGAAAATCTAGCGAGTCATATTTGCATCTAAAATAACAACGGTCACAATATAAAAAAGATACACCCATTGTGATTATTCTTTTAGTTATGCACAGGGCTAGAAAGAGTTTGAGAGGAATTTGTTATTTACATGTTGTTCGATTTAGCAGAATAGATTTAAACCGTCAGTACTTTGGAATTGTGTAAATATATACAAGGAATTGAATATTTAACTTATTACATCCGATTATGTAAAATTTTGCGGACTTCGGTGATATTCTTCGTTCACGAGATTACATTAAAGTAAAAACATTTGGATTACGAATTCTGTTAAATTCAGTTTTATTATCACGGTAACATATAAGAACTACACAAGCTTCATTCGGATTACCTTAAAACGGATTCCGGATTAGTAAGAAATTGATAATACATTATTAGGATCACATTCTAAGACTTCGTACACTTACTCTATTTTTAAATCTTTCACTTTTGTTAATTTTATAATTTATTTTAAATAATTTATATTTTGGAAACTTGGATGCTTGTCGGGTCTACCTTGTCATGTTACTTAAGTTTAAACCCTTAGACGTAACTGTATTGACGTTACAAATTGCGCAATGCTTGAACTCTTCAACTAGTATCAGTTCTTTGAGGTCATCGGAATGTTGATTAAAACAAAATTGGCTGAGCATCACCTATCGAATAATTGTTATTTTTTCTTGCAAATTCAATATGGGTCTGTCCAGTTTCTTTCTAACAGTTTATAAGCCTGTATCGATATGCCTCAGGTATTAAATCATAATCATTTACTAATTTATATACATACGTACATACATACATGAACAAAAGAAACTACACTATGCAAATTAAATATACATAACAGAATAACAAGCTATCTATTTATACGGACAGTTCATTTCAATACTTACTGCATTAAAAGCCAAAGAATGATGCAAAACCGATATGTGAAATCTTTAAACTAGTATAGATTTAACTTACAGTACAAGACGCATTCTTGTAGAGCATCAACCTGGCTATAGGATGGCAGGTATCAGACTGGCGCAGGCGGCCATGAAAGTACGTGCTTATACAAAGAACAAAGACAAGGCCAGAAATACAATTTTGGTATGATCTTACTGTATGACACTTATTTACAACTGAAACACCATTCTACTGAGACGTACCAATATCGACTGAAAACAGTGCATGTGTGAAAACGGTGCTGTATTAAAGCACTTGACTGGTACATAAACATGTATATCAGCAGACCATGACAAATGACAACTGTCTCTAGTCTCATTCGGAGATTTTGGAGCTCAACATGGCAAGAAGATAAATATAGGACATTGATTGGAGCAGACGGGTCATTCGATAATATCACTCAGCTAACAACTGGCAGTACTGCCGACGGTTTAGCCCTTCCACGAACCCCTCCTATAAGGTCTCACTGGACAGTTTATCTGGTGAATTTTCATCCGACGATGACCAATTACAGAAAAATGAGAATAATTTTACACTGCAGATACAAATTAAAAACAAACTAATGATTTTTGTAGAAAGCATACATGTGAGATTTTGACTGCAGTAATCAGGTTAATTCCTGATGCAACTGGTGGTTTTTATACTGAACCAACACTGCCACCAAGCCCTAAATTTTACATTCATTTTTGACAAGAAATAGCTATTTTGAATATTTTTCTGTGACAAGGCAGCTAAAAGAATCAGTATGTGCCTTATGCATGAATAAAGTTCACTAGTACTATAACAAATTAGCATACTTTTCATCACCCTTCAACCATCTAGATTTTTAGATATTTACCTCTGTAGCAGACACACATAAATACGTAAGCCAAGTCGACAGCTCATTTGCAGCCCAAGTTACGCATTTGATCTCCAATGCAAATCTAACTGTGACAGGCAGTCACCAACAAGCCAACCTATTTCCAAGCCTAACTCAAAGTAAATCTGAACCACATTATAGATTTAGCTTATGTGTGAATTTATAAATGCTAGGCTTGTGATAATTAGGTTCATGCCTTCTACCTTAAAAATTAGGGGGGTGTCAAAATACAAAACTATCCAGTGAGACCTAAGGAAAGAAGGTATATTGACGGTCCCGATCAGGATATAAAAAATACGTTTTGCCATAATTATTGACTCGAAGCCGAGACGTACTTTCGCAGGAATGGATTCCAACCATAAAACGCCTCTTTTTACGCGGTTGCTTTTTAATCAGGACTAGCGTAAATGTAGATCGATTAAGTGAAAACTTGCAAAACAACATCGTGTGAGAACACATTGTATACCTTGATAATGATTGGTACATTATTAGGTCAAAGTTTATTCGCATGCTGAGAACATTTTGAAGGCATATATCCACGGTCAGCAGAGGCAACAAAATGAGTTTAAATGCAAGACTGCATCTAAAGCAATCTTAAGTTTCAGCCTTTGTGTTCCATCAACTACAGTCGAAAAAGATTACCCGTGATTGAAGATAAGACATTCCAGAGATTCTGTTGTATCACCCCCATGTGCAAGACGGCCTACAGATGAGATCTGCAATAATAGTTTAGTATAGCAAAAGGAGAATACGAACTTTTCTAAACCACTACTGACTACATTCATTACGATTAATGTCACATTAAAGCCAACAAAAAGTAGAAAGGCAAACATGACATTCAAAAGTAGGAAGCGATACGATCCTTACAGACGACAAACAATGTTAAATCTGAACCGGCCACTTGAAACATGATTCTATTATGCCATCGATTCAGGGGGCTGAGACGTCCGTGTGAAATATTTTCTGCATTTCTAGCGGTCACCTTCGGCAATTTGGCTCGTAATTTTCTTTAGATCTATCAAACTATGCTTGATTCTCGATTCAGAGTATTTACCGGGGACCAAGGAATTTCTATCTGCTGCTTGATTTCTTGTGACCAACATTCCATCATCCGCTATCCCAAACTCACAAGCTCTAATCGTGATAACTTTGACAGATGTTTAGCGATTTTCAAACTTAGTCGTTTAACTGCTCACACTTTGAACTTGACGTTAATGGCATATATCTATATCTCTCCCTCTGTATGTGTATGTGAGAGAGAGAGAGAGACAGATAGCATATATCTTTCGCTAAATAATTAAATTCGCCTCTCAAACTTGAAAGTGCAGAGTTTATTATGCTGCATATTAAAACGTATTATTTGTTTGACAAGAAATATCGGAGGAGAATACCGAGCAGAATATATTTCACGGCACCAATTACCTTGCCTATCCGGACCAACTCCCCATGCCCCTTCGACTGTGAATACATTCCCATTAGAGGATGGAGCAAAGCAGAAAAACTCGTAAAATGGTCGTGAGGTGGGGTGGGGGTTGGTACATGAAAGAAACACGGACAGGTGTCTTAAAAAGCTGTATGATAACATTCCTTGCCGATACATGTCACTCTGTATTATCACCCCCATCTCTGTGTAACTCTCTCTCTCGTTATATATATATATATATATATATATATATATATATATATATATATATATATATATATATATATATATATATATATATATATATATATATATATATAACGGTCTAAAAGGTAATCTGTACTTTGTAACGATCTTGGCGTATGAATTAAGTACTTTAATAGATCATGCAATGTTTATCATGCGGTAAATTTGGATATGGTTTCATAAATTAAATCTGAACACTGAAATGTTACAGAATTTAAATCTGTCACCTTGACCTTAGCGGTAACCTCAAACTGAAATTTACACTTGTGTGAAGTTTCCTTAAAATATATTTGACCGCTGAACAGTCATTGTGCATATGCAAAACGTTCCATGTTGCTCTCTAGAGTCACACTGATAATAGATTTTATACCAAAAGAGTGTGAAATAACAAACACTGTTATGTTATAAACATGTAAAGACAAAACATTTAGGAAAACGAAAAAAGAGAAAGAACGGGTCATAACTGCAGGTTCCTCACATTTCTTGATAAATGAATATGCACTTTTTTTTATACACGTAGCCTGATAAGAGTGTGTGTTATGCTGGATCATACTGAATGCAATTACATGCTGTAAATATCCACATCAATTGAAATAAAATCAACTGAATCATTGCAAAATTCTAGAAAGATGGTCTGATAACTTTTAATGACAGCCATGTGTATAATTGCCGTGGTGGTGTAAGTGTGGGTCAGAGTTAAGTGTATGACAAGATAAGATAAGATAAGAATTCTTTATTTCAAACTTAGATAGTCCATACATCTAAATTAAAATACAGATGTAAAGTAAAAACATTGTAAACATAAAATATCATATATATTTTATGTACAAGTGTTCAGACACATCTACAACAATGGACTGTGTCCAGCATTGTTAAGAATGAAATTAATTAGCACATTTAAAGAGTAATTAGTTCAATCTACTAATAATACGAAAATTTAATGAATGTCATAGTTTAACAGAGATTTCAATAAATAGATTTTACTATTACATATTCTCATTATCATTGAGAATACATACTTTCTCATTACTTTATCAAGACTGAATACATTATAATTTACATGCATGTAAATTTTAATTTACACATAGGTGTCTGTCTCGCGCTAGAATCTGCATTAGATATGCCGGTAGCCCTTCACTCCCAAACGTAATGCAAAGGTTTGGCGCAATACTTTATTACGCAGGCGAACGACGTTGTGATGCATGTGACATGACCTTCAAACGATTTTAAATAGTGAGCTTAACACAAAAAAAATTGATGTCGAATTCATCGCACAAAGAAAAACGACACTTATGCAGGTGAGATTAGTAATAAACACTTGCCAACTACGGATTCTTTTTAACCAGAAACCGAATGAACCAAACCCGTTTGTATTTCGCTCTTTGCAACATATAGCGTCTTCGAAAAGGGCCGAACGTATCCGAAAGATAACCAAATTGGCTAAAAAAGCGAAATGGAGACATGCGAATAGTCGTGCTCCATCGAACGAGAAATAATTAGGTATATACAAATAATATATATATATATATATATATATATATATATATATATATATATATATATATATATATATATATATATATATATATATAATATATTGAATTGAACGTACACAGAATTCAACAAAAACAGTACCAGAATGAAAAATTGGATAGAGCTAAAATAATGCGAGTTACATGATATAGTGTAGAATTATTGCATGAATCACGCTATATAACTCTATATGTTAATATATGCAACATCATTGCACCTTTCTAGAGAGTTCGTCTTGCAACTCGCATCATAAATTGATATTGTCTTCATATGATTGCAATGATCATTACGAACATATATAAAATGCATGAATTCGAGCTTTTGAAAAATATGAACTCAAACAGTTACAAAATTACTGTTCCAAAATTAGCATTCAACTTGGAAAAAGTGAAACTTACAATCAACCAATAACAATTAATGAAGTCAATCTGCGCACACAGTCAACCAATGTGAACGAAATAATCATGAGTTTTGCATCTTATAAATTTATTGAGATTCAATAAAAATCTTGACTTAGTGCAATAATAAAATGCACAATTAGTAATGAACCTATGACATTGAGACATTAAAATATAGTTTTAACAAAATAATTTGAGTTATGTTGAAATAAAATTTTCTTGCTCGAGAAATTCACCATACAGTCACCACGTTTATTCCTTCAGTTATACTCTTTCCTAACGTATTAATATCACAGCATAAAACGAGCGCTAAATGATAATCTCAAATACAACTTTTATACATTGTCAGATGTGCCAACTTTTGACATAGAAAAATTACATTTTTTTATATATAAAAAAACAGAAAAATGAGATCTGTAGGTAAGTATTTGTAAAATCAGATGGCTTTCTTATCATCTGGATAAATATGTGTTTATATATCAAACTTTAAAGTATAGTATATACTCAACCCTTCATTACATGAATATATTGTTAAACTTACTTTCACCTAACAGTTGTCAGAATGTTTTGATCTTTACACTTTACAGGTGCCAAGCGAATGTGACACAGACAGGTAAATGTATCTTGATAAGTTATATATTGTAGAACATGTACACCAAGTGCTAAATGTTAGCAATAATTGCATCAGCTTTGCTGGGAAAACTTATGTCTGTTGTTATTTATTTTATTTACTACAAATAATATACGAGATCCACCCTTACCAACCTGAATTATATTCTACCCCAAACCGAGGGACCCACGTGGCTGAGTGGCCTACGGTGATCATCTTTTGAGATCCCTTATATCTGACATCTGTCCGCGTGGATTCTAGTCTCAGCTCGACCAAGGTGGGTATGTGAAAACGATTATCATTAGTTTCCTGCAGATCACAGGCTCTTCATTTATCAAGCATACGAGTCGCCTTGTATAGCTTATCATGTACTGAAGGTGGCGTAAAATCCATAAACCAAACCAGCCTTATTCGCTCTACTTTCACTAAGTTGCTGTACAAATGAGCATACAAAAATATTTACTTTTTATCTATCAAACACAAGAACATTCACCTTTCATCATCCTACCAATTTCATTAAACCCATTCCATGTTAAGATTTATTATTCCGTACGGTCTGGAAATATTGGCCAAGAGACCTGAAATGTCCATTATCTGGGCTTAGTTGCCTGTTACAAGTGGTACTTTGGTTCTCGGGAAAACGTTGATTTCAACTCGAATACGGTTAAGGGTAGATTACTCTTCTGTAATAGCGGTATAACTATGTGGTAGTTACATACATAATCGGTTGTCTTGCCAGAAACCCATCATCTAAATGTTTCTTCTTACTCAGGATGGGCGTTGTTGTACCTCATAAAAAAAAGAGCTTGGGGTTCCTAGAAAATAGATCCTCGGGTCACTAGCTAGATATTTGTATGTTGGGATTCTCTCATTACTGAAATCTCCATGCAATAAGGAATACGTAACCAATGTTGTTATTATATCAGCTGAATGCCTGATTACACCTGTGTCACGGCGACTTTGGTAATTCCAGGGGAGGAAACAAGATTCTGATTTGCTTCTAAAGACCAACATCTGGAGACACTAGCTAGTTCTTATTAAAAACCCTTTATGAATTGTGGTCATGTTGAAGTTTTCTTGTAAACAAGCATAGCTGATGATGGAAATATTTGTGACTATTTTTAAGTTGTAGCGATTTAGGGTGGGCACAATTTTAATAAATATAATTTTTTTATGTGCGTTGATTAAAAACTAGGAATTTTATTATTATTTTCGACTTAATATTTTTAGTGTACTACAAGAGGAAATTCCTATATATAAATATTGTAAGAGGGACTGTGCTCTTTCCATAACATGAATGTCACGTTTAACAAAGAGGTGGTATAACTTCTGTATGAATAACCCTCACACATATTTAGTCACATTTACAGGTGATTGATCAGAAAAGATTCATCAAGGAAGTGTGTTCAGCGTGTACAAACCTACACACTAATGCATCATTCACGGTAGAAGGTGTTGCACTCAGCAAAGTGCATCAGAAAATTTGCAGATTGATGATGTCGGAAAGGCTACTATGATCTCGTTACGGTGATGATCATTTCAACCAACGAATCATCGCAATTAAAACAAAGGGGATCGGGAGGAAATTATAATCGTAACAGTGGTGACATTTTCAGTATTTGCTTCCATTTCTACTTCCAAAACTCATACTTTAGAAAGTATAACAATGGCACACAATATTTTTAATTTCATATTCAATTTTGTTTTTAATTGAGAAGATCAATATCTGTCAGATTAAGCCCAGATTGTTCCATTAATGTTTTCATTTCACTATAACACAAACAAGAATTTGTTCGTAGCAGTCTTTGTTCCTTGTTTATAATTAAATGTACGAGAATGTAGTATGAACACGGGGTTGTTAGATAATAGAATGGTGATTGTCAATAACTATAAATATTTATTAAGCTGCCAGTTCATCAGGCAGCTTAATAAATTTTTTTAGTTCTAAGACTTTACTAAAGAATGACAAAATCCAAAACATTTGACACCATGTTTACAACAATGCCAGTAAATTTGCAAGAAAGCACATGCACTTATGCCTTCACATCTGACTGGTTATGTATTTAAAACACAGTGGTCCTGATGTTAAGGCTGAGTTGCCTCAACTTTGCAAATATATGTCTGTGCGATAAACCAAATATGATTTGCAAGGTTCTGCATTTGATAAAGTTTTTTATGGTGAGTCCAGCAAACTAAGCAGTGAACCCATCAGCTTGCTGAAAATAATCACCTCAATGATTTTCTAGCAATGAAGATTAAACGCGAAGCATAATGCGTCGTGCACGTTATGACACACCACGGACTCAGCTTTTCATTATTCGTTCTTGCTAGCTTGATCGGATCCTTCCATTCGTTTCCTTAAGAATTATTGGCCATAATACACCACAGCGAGAAGATCAATACACAATTCATGGCAATATGTAATACGAGTGCCCCTATTCATTACAGACTCTTAATGGTATATACTAGCTGTGCCAAACTATCATGCGTGTATTTGACGGCACATGACTTTTGTGTACGAATGAATAATCTTTTCCAAGCATTAAACAGATTGCAGAGTGTATATCCTTCCTTATAAATAAGTGTAACATATAAGTCTTGACATGCTATTGCAACTTTGAATTATTGGCATTGCGAACACTGCACTAAAATCCCATCCAACGTGTACAACTAGTCATTATGAAGTACCTGGTTTTTGTAGGTTACTTGGTACAAGTTACGTTTCTTCCTTTCTCTCAATCAACATACCATCTCTCTTATCCACGAGAGAGAGAGAGAGAGAGAGAGAGAGAGAGAGGATTTAGACGAAATTCTGCACCATGTTTACTTCATTTAGAAGACGGGGATTAATAATATTATTATCGTTATTTTATTACAACCCTAATGATTAATCAGTGGAAATTCATCACATATATCAAAGCGATAGCCTACTTTTGAATATAGCATAATGTTTAAACAATATTTATATATGAGTATGAACGCGTCATGATCGAAACACTCATAGGATCTATGTTAGGATTTGGACCGAAACAAGGAAATCTCAGTCAAGGTATTATATTATTTGTCTTCCCACGAGACTAAGCCGAGCTGGGAGACAAATAATGTAACCCCGCGACTAGGATTTCCTTGTCTTGGTACAATCACCGGCATAGATTATTGTTCTCACCCAAATGTTTTCCAACTAAATTAAAATAACACTGCACCATGTACATTTATTGCTTCTTACTCTATATAAAGGTCACCAGGGTTTGAACTCTTTTATGAAAATGTTATTAATTACCTAAGTGGAATCTAGCTATATATGCCGCTCTTAGAAAAGGAAAAAAAGTCAAGAAAAAAGTTATAATTTGTACGTGTTGGAAGTAATGCTCAATGAGCGTCTTGAGCAACGTGTTTTTGTTTATACTTCTTATTAAGACGAATATTTATTGAGGGCAAATGGGTGACCTGTCGACCTTAATTATACCAGTTCTACGCACGAGAAAAAGGAAATATAAAAGCATTTGATTTTATTACTGTATTATCAAATTTAATTGATGGATGTCAGATGAAATTCACAATAAACAATTTGATATAAATATATTTTATACGGTGAAGATTTAGCGTTCATCATCAGTTCTAATTTAGTTTATTTGAAATAAACATTTGCATAGATAGCATTTTATTAGATTTACATCTATCATTGATGCATGCATACTGGATGCAGCATAAGTAAAATTAATTGTCGGTTGAAAATGAAATAGGGGTTCAATAAATTTGCGCATTGTTTCTTCTGAATGATTCCAGATCATAAAGCTGTCGTCTAAATATCTTAACCGAACAATATTTTTTTCTTCTAATTTACCCATGAAAAGAGAAGCGTATGTAGCAGCCATATGGCTAGCTATTGAACGCATTCATTATCTAGATGTAATTTGCGCAATCAAACTGGAAATTATTATTTTCAAGATAAGTTGTATCATTGTACAAAATATCTACACTCAGTAGTTTGTTATTTTTAAGCTTGTTATCAAGAAAATAATTACATGGCTCAATACCATCTGCATTATGTTTGTATGTTTGTATTTAGTGATGTTACATAACGATAGAAGGATTGAATTACGGCATAGTTGTGGAATAGACTTCAACTATTTAATGCAGTCAGTAGTATATTTAATGTACAAAGGAAGGAATTTCATCAGAGGCTGCTAAATATTGTCCATAAATTTCGATCTGTTTTCGGTTTAAGAATTACAACCTAACATAATTGCCCGTCCTGGATAATGTAGAGGTAAACAGCGGTGTAGAATTGTATGAGATCTGGGAAGTATGTACAATATGCACATCGAAGGTACTGATGCAATGTATAAATTGATCCATACAAATTACAACAACCAATTTAGGCTTCCGATGGCCATGTTATCAAAATGTGTCAGTGTATTGACACAATATACAAGCATTCCGTTTTAAGTTGTTATGAATTTCAAACAATAAGAAGTAGCAGGGTCTAGCTGTAGGGTGCGAATGACGTAAAGCTCCTTTTATTCTCTTAAGTATTCAATAAATTAAAAAAAAATTAACAGGAGAGAAGCTTTTTCCTGGACATTTATTTAGATGCACATTAACTATTAAAAATCTTAGATCTTTTGTTCCTGTTAGTTGTCTGCTTACTGCATTCTCTTGATTAGTTCATGAACTTTAATATATATATATATATATATATATATATATATATATATATATATATATATATATATATATATATATATATATATATATATATATATATATATATATATATATATATATATATATATATATATATATATATATATAATGAGTGTGTTACTGTTTATGAATTAAAAGGGTCATTAACTAATTAAACTATTAAATACCAATATTCTTTATGATTCTGAGTGTGTACTCTAAGATGGGGTAATTCTTAAACAAATTACGTAGTTTCAATGTAGTGAGCTGTACTTTTAATCCATGTAAACATCGTGTGATTCCACTTCAGGACATGAGAACGTGAAAACCAGTCTAACCTAATTCCTGGTTGGATAGTGACACGAGAACTTGAAAACCAGTCTAACCTAATTCCTGGTTGGATAACTGCTAAAGTGCTGACCTTCATTCTGCTTTCTGTATTGCGTCTTAGTTTTTCACATAAGAGATAATTCACTAACAAATATTTATTTCTAGCATAAACATCAGTCTTAGAAGTCTTGTGATCATTTGACATGATTTATTTATTTTTTTTCAATTATTCAGTGGAATTACAAACTGCTCAGACCTTCAGATTTCGAAGCCGTATTGGATTACTTTCATCCATTTCAAGACATTTTGGATCATATTATTGCCATATATCGAGGTTATTGGTACATTAAGACAACAGACTGAACTTCATTTGGATTTGGAATACAAGATACTTTTGGACTTTTACGACTATTGAGGATTTCATTCATCATACTGTTAATTATTTTTAATATTCACTTTCTATTTTAGGGAAATAAATTATTTGGTCAAAGTTGCAAAACATGTTATTTGAAGATATGAGGGTGGGGTTGGATGCGTATGTAACCAAAGCATTACAATCAAAATACCCAACTTTTGTTACGCTCTGTGAGTGGGATGGATCGGATCGGACGAAGAGGCAGTCGACGAACGATCTAACCAATTATCTTCACAAGGGGAGACAACGGAATTATGAGAGAATGTTTATGGAAGATTACATAAAATATGGAAAATCGGGACGATGTTCTAATGTACAAAAGTTAGGAAAGTATTGTAAATATATCACTGGTCCTATTTTTCATTCAAACTGACCTCCAGCAGGCAAAGTCAAGAAGCGGCACTGATTTGCCCATAAGACGTCCATTACCTCACAAATCTTTTTTCTAATTAAACTAGTCATAACATACTGCAAACCCAATAATCTGAAAGACATCTTTCTCGGATCAAAACTAAATCGCTCACAACCGGACTACCTATAGCACCTACAAGCTGCTCGGGGGTAAAAGATGCAAGACATACCAAAACCAGACAGCATGGGCGATACACTCAGAATTCACTACAGCACCATCGCGTGCAATATCATGGATGTGGTATACTTAGTAACACGCGAAATCTGCTCAATCCAGTATTTGCGGGAGACTGAAAACATAGACCCGACTGGCAAAGCAACAACAAATTTCCTAGTTGCCAAGTTACATAACATATTGCTTCCTCTGTTCACGATTCAGTGGCACTATCCCAAGGAATAGCTCACAATTTCAATTCGAACCTCGAAAAAAGAAGAGTCAAGGAATTTGGCGAGTCAGGACTTGAATCAAGAAGGAATGAAACCCACTTCCATATTCATGCTTACATTTTTTGAATGGGTTTTGTGCAGTTCTTGGTTTTTATCTGTTTGAATTTTTTCTTTTAATTCGCACCATATAACCTGTGTTGTGCTCATGTGCCATTAAATGCTAATATATACATCAAATCTTCTTAATTGTTTTCCACAAACTGAAATGCCTCATTTACCAAAATGTTACTAATTCAACGTATACAACCGTCTGCCCTTGTAAGGATAGACTATGAATATAGTCCCTGACTTAATTTTCAATAATCTAAAAGTACAGAATACGTATTTCGTTTAAGTTTTCTTGGTTCTAATTCTTATTCGTTTGTGTCGTCTACACTGGAAATGCGATCAGTAGATCTTACAACCACCTGGCTAGCTTACCAAACCTGCTGCAAAGTGCTTAGTTACGTTTGTTTCATATATATTCCACTGGCCAAGCTTTCAGTGATATTATCCTAGCCGCAACTATCAACAGCAACTGGAATTCCGAAACCAGGAAAGAAAAGAAATCTTACTGGTTAGTCCATCTAAGAGAACTTACACCAAACGGCTTAATCGTAAAGACTCCAAATTAAGGAGCATACAAACAGATAGAACTGTAATCATTCCGTCACTTGCCGATAATTACTACTTTTTATATCTCTTGTTTTATTCTCATTAGTATTGTGGTTAATAAAGAAACAATTTATTATCCGGATATAATCAACGGTTACATCACTTTAGTTTGGAAAATAGATAGCGCTCTTGCTCTTCATTGCTGGATCCGTTCACTTGGAAGGACTATCTCGCCATATGAATTGTGTTCTCTACATGCAGAAATGCATTTATTCCTCTCCATTGGATATGATTTATTCATTTGTTATTCAGAAAATTATAAATTTAACTGCATCAAATCGAATTTTGTACCCGCTCAGGAGTTTCTTTGCAAACATTTAAAAAGTCTTGATTATTCTATAGACAGTCAAACATTTTATAGACAGTCATTTTGGTGTGACCGCTTTTGATGGTGTCTCTCGGTGCGGTCCGCACCCTACCCACCCCCTTAGTGACGCCATTGACCTGAATCAATATAATTCAAAGTTCTTTCTTTTTTCCGTCATTGCATTTAACCAACTCTTCATATCCTTCAGCTTACAGTCAATATAAACAAAACATGTATCCTCTTGTTATGTTTGTGTAATCCAAATTACAGATTCTTATATTTTCGAGTAAGTATTAAAAACGTAACAAAAATATATTCTATGCTTTGGGGGTTCTTTTAGGTTTCAGAATAGGTGGGGGTCAGAAATCAAACTGTACATGATCACAAATATGAAATATTTGATGAAATCACGCCATAGTTTTTGCCAGAAATTCAAAATATTATTTAGCGAAGTCCGCTGGATTACAATGCTATTCACATTAAAAACATGTATTTCTATTTTTATTGGAGGAGAGTGTTTATGTTGCTCAATACTAGTTTCAAGTCTAAAATTTCAAACTGTTAGTTTTAGTAAGCATTGTGTGTGTGTGTGTGTGTGTGTGTGTGTGTGTGTGTAAATGACGGGAGAGAAAACAACTTTTTAAATTGTATGCTGAATGAATTTGAACTTTTGTAGTATTACAATAGAATTGACGAATGAAATAACTGATGTTATTAATAAGATTTTTATGTCGAGAATCACTCACACAAGCATAGCACATCAAAAAAAAATACTTCACGAAACTACGTATACATTTATACTAATCATGTTATGATCTGTATTACAGAGTATTCGCCCAAATAACCGACGAAGACAGATGTCGAACGTCCACCTTTAACTTATATTGCACTTCTTTGGCTGTATTATGTATCGTTGGCTGGCAGCTACGGCTAATAACCTGGAAAAAGGAAACAATAATGATCAATGTCGTCTTCGTCATCATCATCATCAAACAGTACAGAACAAATTGTGGAAAAGCAAAGCTTTAAAAATAGTCTGTCTATATAACGTTATTATGTGTTCTTATACGTGCACTTCACTGACATCGAATGGTTCTGCATTATCTGATTAATAAACAATGAAAATGACGATGATAAGTACTCTATGTTGTGCTTTAAAATAAAGAGAACAAAGCCAAAAGGAAAGAAGGGAAAAAAGTTTACAGACGAACAATAAGAAAAGACAGAGGAGAACACTAGCTTTACTCACCTTGTGGAAATACTGGGGAAGGCTTTTTGAAACGGTGATCAACGGGGCCTAGTCCTTTGTGATCAAATCCTGGCGCAACCTTTCCTTGACCAAAATGATTGACCTGTGATCCTGGGTGGAAACCTCCTACATTAAGTGGGTCAATAGACTTGAATGGATCAATGATTGGCTTCTTAGGGTGAACAATGGGCTTCTTAGGGTGAACCACGGGCTTCTTAGGGTGAACAATGGGCTTCTTTGGGTGAATTATGGGCTTCTTCGGGTGAACTATTGGTTTCGTCGGTGGAATAATTGGCTTGTGAGGGCCGACATGACTACCACCAATGATGTTCAACCCAGAGACGGGCCCCACAAAAGGATCACTGCGGCCGCTGCCCCCGTGGACGGGTAAGTTGCCACCCTGCCTGATCACGTTTACGGGTACGTCACCAAAGCCTACTGCGGGCACTCCTGCTAATGGCAAATTTGGAATAACCCCTGTAAAAGATAAAGAATAATCATTCGATTATGGCATGTAAGAATGCGCCTTTTTTCTGCAAAGCAATTGACAAATTGTATTTTCTAAGATCTTTTACTGCGTGGGACATTTGACCGAGAATGCATTGTACCATATCACGAACGATGCATAAATTCTCACATTTTCTGGTTGATTGTGTCATTAAAACACACACACACACACACACAGATATATATATATATATATATATATATATATATATATATATATATATATATATATATATATATATATATATATATATATATATATATATATATATATAAGCACACACGGCAGTATTAATTTATTACCCAACAAACATCCAATTTTTAATCTGAGCCGAAAATCCCGTTATCTTTCTGGTCACTTTATATATAAAAAATATCTTCTAGAAATTGACAAAGTGCTTGTATGGACAATAATAATCTAAATGTACTCACTGTCCTTCTGGTAAGTTGTTGCCGTCACTGTGCTGACCACAACAAGGGTAAGAATGGTCGGAAATATAAGATGATGCATCCTTCAGTTTTCTGTGGAGAACAAAAAAATATTTTAAAGATACGAAAATATGTGTGTGACACGTGTTTAAGGCTTGGTTCTAGCCTAATAACGATAGAAGAAGACTTCAAGACATAAACAGCACGATAACTAACAGAACGTTCATATGGTTTGTTTGGAATTTAAGACGTACACAATAGAACAGGTAAAATGCATGTTTCTGACTCGTTCTGCAGAACTAGATACAGGTTCTTCCATCTATTGTATGTGTCATTTCGAACACGTAATTAATGTCAAGGTCGGTTTCAGATTTTCTTGTGCAGTCGAGAAAACGTAAATATTTACTATTTAAAGCAACTTTTGCGAATAAGGAATACCAGAGGCAGGCATAAAAACACCGACGTGATATATGTCACTCAACGATACACTCAGATTCCAAAAGTAATCAGAGACAACTGTAATATTCTTGCTGTATTCAACGGCGTTGATACACACACGCTACGAAATATTTGGCAGACATGGTGCGGCGGTGACATGGACTTTAATGTTTTTCGAAACTTTTTTAGTCATGCTCAGTCGACCCCACATGGATTTGTAACGATAAATTTACATGACCCTCGGACACGATATCGTATCGGACTTGACCAAATATTCGGTTAAATTGTAAATAGCCACTTAGCAGCAGGGGGGGGCGATGACATCGACGCGGTCGTCGCTGTGTTTACCGGACGCTGACGACGCTGGGATCGGCGCGCAGAAGGTATTAATTAAACCAAATGACGATTGGACGATCCCCCGACGACGACGTCGTCTTTTTTTTTACCGGGCGCTGACGACACTAGATCGTTGAGTTGCAGAAAGTATTAATTAAGCCAAATGACGTTTGGACAAAATGTCGGATTCGCCCCCCCTGCTGCTTACTATCAGGAAGATTTCGTTCAAAGCGTGATTAATTTTTTGGAAAATGAGCACCCACAAGCGGCGTTTATGATAATGAACGTCTGGTGAGTTATCGTTACTACCTAGATGGCGCCAGAAATGCCGGTCCATCGATGGGATAGTCTCCTAGATTCAATTGTGAGGTCAAAATTTCTTAAATTATGCCGAGTACATATTGCTGTGTGCCTGGGTAGTATTAAATGACAGAAAATTAAGTAATAATAGAGTACATATTGAAAGAATGAATTCCCTTTACTACTACTGTGTCGAATTGCCATCATATATAACTTTAATGTGCTTTATGTTGTGTAATTTTAGAAGAGGCGTTGTTTCAAAACACGTATAAATGCTATTTATTGAATCCATGTGCAGATTATAGTATTTGCTTGCAATTGTGGTTTTAGAAAGAATATGCCAGAAGTAAACACGATTAGAGCATTGATTGATTCTTGGGTTTCTTTCTTCTTTTTTTTTCTTCTAGTTACCAATATATTGGTTATGCAATAATGATCGTTCACTTTAAATACGGCTTATACAATTATTTCTCAAGAAGGTCCGAGTTGAAATGCAACTCAGAAAATCTTTTCAACTTTTTAACCGTTTCAGTTTTGAATATTTCATTCTATAAATTTCAATGCACTTGATGTCCTTGACTTAAAAGGTTATTGGCTGTACATACAAAATGCATTCATGTGCACTGACGCAAAAAAAAAATGTAATCCTTGAATGTGCGAAAGATAGTCATAGTTCTCATCAAGGGATAACTCTCCCTCCGAGGGAATTGTACATTTACAGTTACGTTTTAAATATGACACAGAGACCGGTGAAATTGTTTAATCCCATGACGAGTATGGACATTTGACTTCCACAATGGGAGTTTTAATTACAAACGTATCTGGTCACGCAACAAGAAATGGAAATTTCTGAGATACTACAGGTCTGCAGGGATGTACTGAATTCCCAAAGTCCTTCGTGTAGCTTTGTGCAGCGACTACCTGGCATTTGCGACAACAGTAAACGATCTGGCTAACTTGGCGATATCAATTATGCCCGTTGCCTTGTATATTCGCCCGACAAACTTCCTAGATTGAATCGTATAAAAATTTAAAGTATTCAGCCGGAGTTACGTTAAAGTCTGACCGAAGTAAACACGACACATACGCAAGATGCAAGATCGAAGAGAGAAAAATATGTTTAAAAAATTTAATATTTCACTTTATGGAGACTAAATTCTACTTTACTTACAAATTAACACCTTGGCTGTGATATACTGGTTGGTGCGCTCGAACACGGAACCATATTAGGGTCGTAAAATAACTTTACATGCTTCCCGTTTCTGAAGAATTTCTAATTTCACTTTCATTAATTACATCGTACAACATGTGCTACGAGACGCAATTTAACATACTAATCTTTGAACCAGCTCATTCTTTCGTCACAAAATCTTCGCATTTCTATTCCTTAGTTCTTTTCTCAACTTATGAATCGTCAATAAACTAAATTTTGATTCCAAGATCAATACCTAAACATACTTTGGAACGTACATCAATAATGTGTGTATATCAGCTGCTGCACTGGTAGCGGTGGCTCCCCCTATAAATTTCTAGGGAAGATAACTGACTACTAGTCCTCATTACAGGAGACTCAATATATACTGCTTGGCAACACAAAAAAATTAAATAGACAAAAAAAAATATTCTAAAATCATTCTCTGTAGTCGGATTCACAAATATTTTGACGCGTGTCACCAATGTCAAGGTGACTATATGATAATTTCTAAGTGAATGGATACAATACGTGTTTTGAGTATAAATAAATCATCACAGTCTTGCGTTAATCTCTCTCTCTCTCTTAAAATAGTAATTTCCGAATTCTACCAACCCTTTTATCTCTTTCTACATATATTCTTATACATGTCTGCTTTATTTCTTCAACTTAATCTGCATTCTCTCTCTCTCTCTCTCTTTATATATATATATATATATATATATATATATATATATATATATATATATATATATATATATATATATATATATATATATATATATATATATTAGGATACTTATAATTATCGGCATATGCTGTTAAGGTGCCAAAAGAGATTATAAGGAAACAAAGTTATCCTTAAAATATACCATATCTTTTATCTTATTGTTTTAATCTTGTTGAGATATTTTATAT
The DNA here is from genome assembly GCA_028554795.2 of Sinohyriopsis cumingii. Lineage (NCBI taxonomy): Eukaryota > Metazoa > Mollusca > Bivalvia > Unionida > Unionidae > Sinohyriopsis > Sinohyriopsis cumingii. The sequence continues at coordinate 96,479,027 of CM068840.1, read as the reverse complement.
ATACAGTTTGGTATCTAGGTGCACGGGATTGTACACTCTCGCGTCAAGACATACAAATACGAGAGACTAAAATTTGAAATATAACTTACAACATAAATGGTATTCATAATGGTGTGTTTTTTTTCAGTCACACAAAAAATAAAAAAACGACGTCTTACCTCAGTGACCAATCTTCTCTTATACTGGAAGGTCTATACGCAAGACCCGCTTGATTCTCTACTAATGAGTCTGAAGTTCTCTTACAGGTATATATATATACACCTTGACAAGGAAATACATCGCTAGAATAATAAATATAATCAGTCTTTGTTTGACGTATCGTTCATTAATGCAAACACGTACTGTCGTGAAGAGGTGCTAGTGGGGAATATCTTTGGAGGTGAATTTTAAATATAAAAGGACAAATGGGAAGAAAGGGTAATATATAAAAATATTTTGATTTAGATAACAATTCCATTAATGTGTTTAATCTGATCATTGCGTTAACAATTATATAACTTAGCAGCTCAGTAAATATTTACTTATTAATATTTGCTAGATACTCTTGTTGTTTTCTTAGTTGAGCAAAAATTGACGATAAAAAACTATAGTGAAATTCATCACATATAAATAATTCACTTTAGATTCTTCAGAAGTATCCCAACTTTTTCACCTTCCCATTTCTGTCAGAAACCAATGATTCTTTACTGGTCAATTTATTAAAATTATTCAATACTTTTGTGAGGTACTTGTCAAGCAGGATTGTTTAAGCATACCATGAAGGAATCAAAATTACTAGAATGCAAAGTTTGTATAAATCTTTCAGATTCGTTCTATCTTCGTTCGCCAAGAAATGGAGGAACCTGGCTGAGATAGCCGCTAATTATACAGACCTGAAATCGCACAAACTTCCATGATAAGGAAAAAAAACAATTTAACATTGACTATATCAGCAGCATGGTGCAACATAATATCACATATTGATTTTTTTTACAAAGGTTTTGTGCAATATTTAATAGTTCTCATTTTAACGAAGTACACGTGCAAAACATCCTTAAGAAATCAGGGTATACATATTCAATAACCGAATCGTCACAAATATCAACACATGCTCTTTAGATTTGAAGGCACGTGTGCATGTGCTTCCTCTTTATTCATAAGGGTGTTTCAACGTAGCTATCAATTATTTTTGGACTTGGTCATTGTTTAGCAAAGTGAAGAAAACTAATACACCGCTCCGGTGGCCTAAGTGGTTAGAGCGTCCGCCTCGGATACGGGAGGTCGTGGGTTCAAATCCCGGCGGACTCATACCAAAGACTTATTAAACAAATGGTACTAACAGCTGCTTCGCTTGGCACTCAGCATTAAGTTATTAGTTTTAGAACTGGTTGGCCTGGTGTTAGGATAATATGACTGGGTAGGATATGATGTTACATGCCTGCAGCATGATGCCCGAGTGCTAGACATCGCTATAAACTGATTCACTGTAACGATATGACTGAAAAATTGTTAAAAGCTACGCTAAAAATCCAAATCACACACAATCACACACACACACACAACTAATCTAAAAATAAATTGGATAACTGGTTATTCTAGTGTCACTGCATTAAATATTTTAACTTCTTCGCAATTACCATAATGCAATATTACACCTTAAAATCTTAAGGCCATATTGCACGCTATAATGACACAGAGGGTGCATAAACCTTAAGAAAATATTGGGCTCTGTAGCATGTGTGCGTGATTTGGATTTTTAACGTAGCTTTTAACAATTTTTCAGTCATATCACTACCATGTCTGCAGTGTGGCAATTTATAGTGATGAATAGCAGACATGTGGCATGATGTTCCACCCAGTCACATTATCCTGACACCAGGCTGACCAGTCCTAATACTAACCTCTTGATGGTGAGCGCCTACCGAGGCAGCTCTTAGCATTGGTTTTAAAAGTCTTTAGTATGACTCAGCCAGGGTTCGATCCTGCGACCTCCCGCATCAGAAGCGGACGCTCTAACCACTACGCCACCGGAGAGGTCCTCTGTACCATGTCAAAACTTGCGTCTTGCTCCTGTTTTACGTATATATATATATATATATATATATATATATATATATATATATATATATATATATATATATATATATATATATATATATATATATATATATATATATATATATATATATTTATATATAAAACGTACGGTGCAGGATACTTCATATTATGCCGTATAAAATAAATGCATTTAAATTTAAGTTGTTGCAAGCACTGTACCGTTTAGTCACCAAAGGGACGCCACTTTTCTAAATTTACATTCCTAGATTAAAGTCATCAAATAAATGTGAGGGCTATTTACACAGACGTCAGACAGCCTGTTTATTAAACAAATCACTCACGTCATGCTAAGAATATGCTCCCTTTACTGTGCTTCTACAAGGAAAAATTCATTTCTTAGCGCATCAAAATAACATAAAATCAAAAATGAGTCTAATGCTGTAGGTATATCATACGCACGCATATTGCAACTTTATTTCTAACCAATGAATTTATCCCCTCAACGTCTATATTACTAAAAGCTGCAATTAGCCGCAAAACGATTCACTCTTTTAGTAAAGTTTCATTTACCTATTTGAGATTCTTTTAATCACTTAGTTTTTATTTCATACAGAAAGAAGAATGAACAATTTCGCGCATTCTGACAGACATTGCACATTTCATTTGTTGTGCATAAAAATAATCCCATGTTGAACTAGTAAAAGTAGATCATATTTTTCTACAAACTATAAAAAAACAGCGGTAATCCGAATTAAAAAGAACATTTTATAAAGCCAAATTATCATTTTTCAACACAGAATGTCTATCAGTGTGATGTCAAATTGCTTGATACGGTACACAGTACCGGTTAGAATCGATCTGTGTTTATCCTAAAATGTCACTTTCACAACTAAACATTACATTGTTGCGATATTCATGTGAAAGAGGATTACTGGATGCAGAAATTCCTATATTTATTGTAATGTATTTGTGACCGGATATTTGTAGTATTTGATTTGGAACAGTACAGAAGTAGCAAACATTTTTTTTTATATATCTGAGTTGCATAACATATTTACCAAGTAAATATGTTGTGGTTGGACAAAGTTCTGTGAGCTCGGAGACCGGTTTATGTCTACATTCTTCTGTGAACAGACGTGAGTTTATTTACTTATGTAGTTAACATTTAAACCACCCATACAGGGTGGGTTCTGTTTTACAGATATACCCCTCCAACCCCACCCAATACATCCGCTATTAACTGAGTAATACCCTTAAATTTACTTCTTGTTAGAGTTCTTGTCTTGGGATTTTGCCTATGATGATATCGTCATACATGACATAACGAACCCCCCTGTGGGGGTAAATTGAACATATTCGGACAGACGAGACCATTTTTCCCAATTTCTCTTTCGTGACTCAGTCGAAAACTGTTCGCCAAAATGTTCGTTGAAAACAACAAATTCCTGAAGGCGGGGTTAGAAAGGTTTTCATACAATCGCAGCCAATCAGTAAAGAGAATAATTTCATGGACTTATTTGGACCAATCGGAATCATATAAAGTGATATCTAACACGTTGATATAAAAAATATGAACCTGCACATACTATAGGAAAACTGTATCGACTGTGTGATAGACGCACGAACGCACTGGAGGCATCAGTTACGGAAATACTAATGACACAGTCCACGCGTTTATAAAGAACTATAGACGGATAGACAGAAAGATGAATATATGTACACAGATAGATAGATAGATAGATAGATAGATAGATAGATAGATAGATAAAGAAAATAGAGAATAAATATACGCGGAATTCAATATGATACTGCCCTTACAACAAAATGGCTCGAGATTGTTTTTTCAACAATGCGAGATTATTTTGCACAGATTCTTTATGAGAGAGACTAATCTGTTCACATGCCAAGTATAAAATTGTTTCGTCCACACAACATATATGAAATTATTCTGTCCATATAAGAGACCTGAAATTATATATTAGCAAATGGTTCTGATATTTGGCGACATGGATATAGAATGTATAGCACGTATTCAAAGCCGTTTCTATAAACACTATCTGTGTATAATGGAAATAATAATGTTGCCCTTGGAGAATGTGTCAAACTTTCGTTGTGTGTTACATATTACTCAGAATGCTACATAATGTTTACATTATTAGTTAATAATGGACATGTTACATGACATTACATGTAAGACATTTATTATTTTGTAAAGCGCTTAGAGCTTCTAAAGATTAGGCGCTATACAAAGTCCTCATTATTAGTAGCAGTATTATTATTTAGCTATGGTTTTAGCTTCGCACGGATATTGTAAGATGTTGGAAATGTTAGTTTATTTGTAACGTCATTGTCTCAAAGATTGCCCTAGTCAAAACTGGCAAGATGAAATCACGCTATCGTCAGAATGTGGGCATTATTAAAATTATTAATCATTTCCAAATGTTGAGAACTATCTCTTCATAGGATTACCAGTTTATGCTAGTAAACCTCTTTGGAGATTCAGACGTTCTAGTCATAAATGTTTGATTGACTCTGGTAGACATGATGCTGCTATTTCATGTCATTTGTGTGACATTTATTATCACATTTATTTGTCGAAGATGACTTTCATGCATTTTTTATTGTAAATATGATCATCATCTAACCAAAATATTTAGACGAACCCAGGTATAATAATCCGTCTCTATAGAATTCGTATGGCTTTATGTCAATCCAAAATATTTAGACAAACCCAGCTATAATAATCCGTCTCTATAGAATTCGTATGGCTTTATGTCAATCCAAAATATTTAGACAAACCCAGGTATAATAATCCGTCTCTACAGAATTCGTATGGCTTTATGTCAATACAAAATCTTTAGACAAACCCAGGTATAATAATCCGTCTCTATAGAATTGGTATGGCTTTATGTCAATACAAAATCTTTTTGTTATTAACATAGTTGCATTAATTATATACCGTTGCTCTGTCGACGAGATAATACATACACTATATATATATATACATGAAATTGTGAGATTATAATTTCCATATATTCATTTTCGTGAACCTACCAAAAACAACTCGGCTGTTTATTTTGTATCCGGTTAGACTTGCTAAAAACTAGTTTGAAGAGTTGTGACCGTTGAAAAGAAAAAATTACTTTGAAGATGACGACTGAACACAAACTGATATTACAAACAAATCCATGCATCGTTACTTCCTTATTCCTGCCAGTACAATGGGTGCACATCATTGATGAAAGATTTATATTTATACAGCATTGTATTAAACCACAAGTTAGGTTGGGGAATAACGCAGCTCATTATAATATATAACCTTGTCAAACACTCCCTCTGCCTTCTCTACAGAGCATGACACTGTATTAATATAGGATTTTCTTTGTTGCAGTAAAGCATGCGAACAATTCTTTTATGGACGATGCTCTCCCATCTTCTCTCCCATCAACGAGGAGCATTTGAAAACTTCTGAATATTTCGCTTTAACTTGCCAATAAAGTTAACACTGATCGATAAATAAAATAACGTTATATAGAATAATTAAAACTACACGTGTAGCACTCCGTATGCGTATGACGTAATTTAGGTAAGTGTCAGCGACCTAAAAATGTTGTCTAAGAGAACACCATTGCCGCTGACCAAATGCGTAGTTTTACTACTGAGCATAATGCATAGTTTTACTACTGAGCATAATGCGTAGTTTTACTACTGAGCATAATGCATAGTTTTACTACTGAGCATAATGCATAGTTTTACTACTGAGCATAATGCATAGTACTACTTCTGAGCAAATTCAGACAGTAATATCCACTGGCTCTTAAGGTACCCTCTGATTTATATTGAGACCAACTTGAATAAAACTTGCATATGCAATTCTCTTTCATATTCTACAATTCTGATGAGGTTTCTCGTCATTTTAAATATCACGAATCCATGGAAGATGACACACCCTGGAAGATCTTTGTCTGGGCTTATGGTAAGAGGTGGCTGCTGTGCACGGGGCCGTTGATGCAGATGTTCGATACACAGTGGGAAAAAATAGTTGTATTATCAAGGGCGACAATTCGTCAGATATCCAAGCATCACATGAAGGACAGAACGGTTTGTGCAAGATGAGTTATTATCAGTTCAAAAGGATATGTTCTCTAGGTATGTGTGCCTGATTCAACGAAAATTTGAACGCCTACAAAGTGATGCCAAACGTTGTGCAACACTACCGACCCACCTGTCCACTCGCGTGTATCTGAGGTATCCGTCTACGCCATGACAACGGGCTGGTACATACATCCTCCATCGTTGTACACGTCTGAAAGAATACAATATCTAAACTCTTCTACATCTTCAATTGAGCCCTGATTCAGCTGAAGTGAGTTTTGGTTGAATCCCGTTCTGTGTGGGTCGGTTGGTGGGTGGGTGTGTGTGTGTGTGTCTAGGCAGATAATTTCAAATCCGCCAAAGAAAATGGCATTTAATAATGAAATGATCAGAGTGACAAATAGTGTAGAGGTGCATAGCGAATACTTTTGAAGGAGATGCACTGACACTCTGTTCATTAAAAAAGAACTTCTTTGTAGATCATACTAATATTCAGAACTTTTTAAATACCCTCCTTGATCTTCGTTTCCTCCTGTATCATACAGGTTAGAGGATTTAAATTCCTCTCTCTCTCTCTCTCTCTCTCTCACACACACACACACACACACACACACACACACAAATATTTTTGCAAAATAAATCCTATTATAACATCAGTTTTATTTACAAGAGTCACATTTGTACTTTTCTTAAGTTGATCTGAGAATACTTTTTCGACACATGTCGTATGATTGGGAAAAAAATCATTCATTCGTACGCAAATGTGCCTTCTAATACACGTACGATACTTTTGGCACAGCTTGTATATACCATAATAGTCTGTCATGAATAGGGGCACTAGTATTAAATATTGCCGTGACTGTACTATTTACGTATTGATTGTCTCGATGTTGGGTATTATGGTAAAAAAAGCCTAAGGAAGGTTTCTTCTTAAGGAAACGAATGTAAGATCAGATTTGATACTAATGAGGGATGAAAAGCTGAGTCCGCGGTATTTCATAATATTGTGCACAACGCATTTTGCATCACGTACAATCTTCATTGTTAGAAAAGCATTGAGGTAATTATTTTCAGCAAAGTGCGGTGTTCACTGCTTCGCTTGCTGGACTCGACGCCCAAAATTTACCAGATCCAACATATTTTAAATCACGTTTCACTTTGCCCCTTAAACGTATACTTGTAAAGTCGAAGTCACTCGTTCTTAACATTAGTACCTATGTTTGCTCTCTCCTGGAAATTTACTGGGGTTGTTCTAAAAAAAAGTTCCAAATGTTTTGGATTTTGTTATTATTTAGTTTTAAAAAATGTTAGAAATTGATAAGAACAAACTAGTAGATGAATTGTCGGTTTATTCGTTATTTGTACCCATTTTAGCAATTGCAATTCTGTTATATATGAACCTCTATCAGTTAGAATTAATTACAATGTATAGTTTTGGCTTTGCATATCTAAAGTCATATTTTCGAACTGCGTTCATGGGAAAAAATCATTTTTAAACTCTTTTTGAATATTAATGTTGAAATCTTGTTCGTTCTTTGTAGACATTCTTAGTTATGAGATTCGGAAGTAAAAATGTCAAATAATGTCTTGGACAAATATTCAAAATGTCACCACTGTTACCAGAATAATTTCCTTCCGACACCAGTCGTTTTAATTGCGGTGATTCGTTGGTTGAAGGAATCGACACCTTTACGAGAACACAATAGGTTTTCCGACGTTATCAATCTCAGTATATGTTGATGAACGTTGTTGAGTGCTATACAGTACATTCTTCTGAGAATGATGCATTAGTGTTTAGGCGTGTACACGCTGAACAAACTTCCTTGATAAATCTTTTCTGATCAATCACCAGTAAATGTGACTAAATATGTGTTAGGACTATTATATGGAAGTCAGACCACTTCTTTTGTTAAACAAGGCATTCACGTCAAGAAAAGTATACAATCCCTCTTTCTATATTTATAGTGTGTAGTGCATCAAGAATAACACTAAATCGATAATGAATATAATGTTCCAGGTTTATAAGGGACACACATAATACAAATTGGGTTATATCTATAAAAAGTGTATTCCCACCCCATCCCCCACTACAGGAGTAAAACCTTAAAATATTCAAAGAATTAATCCCTCATCAATTAATGTATGTTTACAAGAAAACGTCGACATGGCTATGATTCATGGCAATAAGAATAACATGGAGTTTCCAAATGTTGGTCTTTAGAAGGAACTCAGAATCTTGTTCCACCCTTGAAAGTACCTAAAAATCACTGATTGATAGGGAAGCTGCACGTGACGCACGTGTAGACGGCCCTCATTTTATATCATAACTACAGGGGCTACCTATTCCTTGGCATATGAAGATGGTTATAATGAAATAGCTAGGATAATGACAGTAAATGTCTGTTTGTTTGATAGATTAAACAGGAAATATTATTTATGCACAAATGTACAGCAACTTAGTGGGTTCGATCCCCGGCCGAGTCATACCAAAGACTTACGAAAATGGTACTAACAGCTGCATCGCTTGGCGCTCAGCATTAAGCGGTTAGTGTTAGGAATGGCCGGCCTGGTGTCAGGATAATGTGACTGGGTGGGACATCATGCTACATGTCTGCGGCATGATGCCCCAGTTCTAGACATCACAATAAACTGCCACACTTCAGACATCGTAGCAATATGACTGAAACATTGTTAAAGCTACGTTAAAAATCCAAATCACACACACACACACACACAAGCGCACACACACACACACACACACACACACACACAGAGCAACTGTGTGAAATTATAGCATATCAGAGGTGGATTAGATGCTGGTAAGTTTATTGGTTTATACGCAGTTTTTCAGTACATGATAAGCTAGATATTTGGCGAATGAAGATTCCGCTTTAACCTGGGAAGAACCACCTACCTGTGACCTCTCCGTTAGAGCGTCCGCCTTAGATGCGGGAGGTCGCGGGTTCGAACCCAGGCCGAGTCTTACCAAAGACTTATAAAAATGGTACCAACAGCTACCTCGTTAGGCGCTCATCATTAGGAGGTTAGTGTTAGGACTAGTCGGCCTGGTGTCAGGATAATGTGACTGGGTGGGACCTCATGCTACGTGTCTGCGGCATGATGTCTCAGTGCCAGACATTACTATAAACTGCCACACTGGAGACGATCTGAATGAAAATTGTTAAAGCTACATAAAAATCCAAGTCACACACAAAGCACCTACTTGGAGGAAGATACTGACAAACTCTCTCACATATCCACGCTGGCCGAGCTTCTACTCGAATCCACGTGGAGGGGCGTAAGTGATCTGTAATGGCTAGCACCTTAGGGCACTCAGCCACGTGGGTCTCTTGGTTTAGGTTAGACTATGATTCAGGCTGGTTAGGGGTGTATTTTGTACATTATTTGTAGTAATTAAGTAATTATGCACAGGTAAGAAATGTGTCCAGTATGGTCAAATTCATTGCAATCATTGCTAATATTTGTTATTTTGTGTGCATGTTCTAAAATATACAACTTATAAAGATACATTACAGCAGCAGGGAGGGCGAATCCTACAAACTTTAGAAGGTTCCAAATCGTAAACTAAGGCCTTCATCGAAACGAAGAAAAAAATCTTCAAAAAATCGAGTCACAATAACTAACCGGGAGGGGAACCCCCGAGATTGTTAGCGCGGTGTTGACTCGATTTTTTTGAAGATTTTTTTCTTCGTTTCGATGAAGGCATTAGTTTACGCGACGAACCCAACTTGTTATCGTGCCCTCTCTGCTGCTATTAATTAAATCATCATTATATCAATAATGGCAAACATTGGCGAAGCACATTCCGCTAGGCTAGCTCGAGAGCGACTAGAAGCAATCAAAAAATTTCTTCCCGTTCGTCATTCTGTAAGACAAAAACTTCAAGAACGTCAGCAAGCACAAGTTGAATTTGCTACGGGTACAGAATAGTTATTTAAACCCGTAACAACAGCTACTGAAAAAGTTGCAGCGACTACTGAAAGAGCTATATGGGGAGATATTAAGGATGAGGAAGAAGGGTATTCTTCCAGTATTAAAACAAACCGCTGAGCAGACTGAAAAAATAGCAGCGAGAACTAAAAAACACAAAAAGATTTTACGAGATCTTCCAACTGATATAGCTGCAGCATAACCTCCACCTGTCGGCGAAGAAATACTTAAAGATATTAGTAAAATTCGTACTGAATTTGCCGACGTGAAAAAAGAAGTTGCATCTAAACCAATAAAAGAAAATATTGGACTGATTGCAAAATTTAGGGAGGGTTTTGTCGAAGATATTAGAAATACTAAACAAGAAAATTTGTCTGAAAAAATATTAATTAGTATATTTAATAAATCTAGTATCTTAAAACCCGGTTCTGAAAGAGTAAATGATGATAATCTTATTAAATGGATATATTGCATATATAAAAACAAAAAACAGGCCAGAGATGATGATTTAGAATACAGAGGTCTTTTTGAAGAAATACAGAGACTTTATAAAGAGAGTGTGAAACAAATAGAACAACACATCTCCCAGCAGGAACCTTCATATCAACTTCCTCCACCTCTGCAACAGATAGAACAACAATCTTCTTCACCGCAGCAAAAACTTTCACCCCTGCAGCGATTATATACCCGACAACGTACTACACTGAGGGAGCCAATTGAGAAGTTTAAAAGAGAAAGGGAACAGATGTTGGCAGGAAAGGATGATGATGATCCCCCGAGTGCTGTAGGAAGTGGTTTCCTGACTACATCAGGAGGAAATAAGTTTGCTTGTCCTGATAATATCCTCAATGACGTGTCACGGTTAGAGGTTCTCATAGGGGGGAAACGAGCTGCGAATAACTCACCAGAAATAATTAATGAAGCAGCTGATATCTGTCGACGATTATTTCAAGGCGGTATCATGGACATTAATGTTTACCGAGAGCTTATTGATGAGATCGTTGATGAATATCACAGTGACTAGTTGTTACATAAATGAATAATTAAATAAAAATGATCGTACACAATTCTCATCGTAGACCAGTTATGGTTAGGGTGGTAAATTCGCGATTACCAGTATACAGGATGACTTACGGAAATGGATTCGGTGATGTTGTTCGGGGTTTATTCACGAGGATAGCCCCTAAAGCAATGCCAATTGCAAAACAATTTTCGATGAAAGCAATGGATATTATTCGTGATAAAGCTCCTGGTGCTATTGGTAACGTTGCCAGTAAAGCATTCTTGGCAATCAAGGACAGACTAGCACGATTAATACGTAAACCACCACCACCAGTGAAATTAACCAGTACTGAAGTGATGCCCGCAAATGTCAGTAAAGTAATAAATCAAGCCGCAAATCAAAAACTAGCACCGCTGATAAATCAAGGGGCTGAACAAATAAATACAAGTCTGATATCAGGAAGTGGTCTTCGTTTTAGACGAATAACAAATTATAATAAAATGTTTAAACGTGAATCCGACACAGCATTCGACATAGACGAACCGGTTCTTAAAAATGAATCAGTGCGTGATTTTCAGTATCAGTCTTATGACGCACGAGAACCAAATAAACGAGGACGAATTGAATTACAGGTTCAAGATACAAGTAGATATTTCTTACCCGCTGAAGCATTTATTGAAGTAGCAGGTGAAATTATAAAAACAGATTATACAGCATACGGAGATGGTGTTAAAGTCGGGTTTGTCAATAGCGGAATTATGGCCTTGTTTGATAGTGCTACATATATGATTGACGGAAAAAGATTGAGTCAACTGAGAACAATGTTGATGTGGCTACAACAGTAATAGGTTTGGCGAGATATTCCGATGATTATACAAGATCAACTGGTCCATCAATGATGTTTGCCAAGGACACTTCTAATTTTCCTAACAGTGATCAGTTTATTATTAGACGACCAAGAAATAATGCCGACAACAATGACGCTGATGTGTGGCCGGTGGTTCATGATGCTAATACAGAATTTAATTTAGGATTTGCAACGCGTAGATTAATGTTGGGTGGTGATCGTAGACAATTTTCTTGTGTAATTCCGCTGTCGCATATATTTGGATTTTGTAGAGAGGTCCGAAAGGTGATTTTTGGAGCAAAACATACGGTTGCGCTTTTTAGAAAACATGATGACAGTGATGCTTTATGGATCAAGGTGGTAAATCGTTGTTATCATGGCTCACAGTAACCACAGATAGTACTCAAAGTAATATTAATGGTTTATTTACATGGCATATAGCATCACAGCAGGGGGTTTCTGCACCGCGACATATTTTCATTGCTCTTCAAGATGTTGCACGAATAAACTCACAAACACGGAGTCATATGATATTTGACAAACTTGGTGTCTCAGAAATTTCCTTAAGAATAAACGGACATCAAGAACCATCTGAGAATATACTGTTAGATTTTACTAATAATCATGTTGCACGTGTATATCATCGTTTGACGAAATATCTAGTGCGTGATATAAATATCGATACTGGCTTGCAAATATCACAATTGGATTTTATGACATATTATCCAATCTATTGCTTTTCACTAGAGCATCTTGATTTAACTAGACAGTCTGTCGTTGATATACACTTTCGAGTTCATGTGACAAGAGGAGCTATAGCTGATTACAGAGCAATTGCTGTTATACTCAGTGATAAAGCAATGCTACTTGAGGGTGTTGGTGGGCGAATGAGAGTTATTGATGCACCAGTGGAAAACATGTAGACAATTAGACCAACTGCGTTTATTATAAAAATGTCATATAGTCACGTTAATGTCACTCTGACTCCTGGTCAGGTGAAAAAATTACAAAACGGGAGCGCAACCGGGGCAACGATAACACTAGCGCGGGATCAAATTGCTAATCGTGGCCCAAACAAGTTATCGTTGACTAAAACTCAACTAAAACATTTCAATAAAGCGAAGCAAGCAAAAAACGGAATTCAACTTGGTTTCGCTCCAAGAGCTATCAGCGACATGATTAAAACCGGTGGTATATTTCCACTTCTCGCAGCAATACCAGCATTAATTTCTGCAGCCGCTCCTGCTATTGCAAAAGCAGCCGCATTAGCTGCTGTTGGAACAGCTGCTGGAAAGGCATTAAAGAAAGCATCTGGGCGGGGATATAAAAAAAGGAGCGGGTCTAAGACTTCCAGGAACTCCGCCCTCATGGTACGGATACGGCCTAAGACTTCCAGGAACTCCGCCCTCTTGGTATTCCAAACGCCGTTGACGCCGATGTCAAATTTTGATTTGCTCGATGCCGCTAAACAATTAAATATAAAAAATTTCAGAGGTGTTTTTATGCGAGATCAGTTACCGCATGAACCGAATAATCCAGAAACTGGAATTATTAATATCGATAACAGCGATGGTCCAGGAACTCACTGGGTTGCTTACGGGATACATCCACGTGGAATTGTTTATTTCGATTCGTATGGGTTAGCATCGCCAGTTGAATTCCTAAAATAAGTGCATAGAGTACGAAGTACTCCTGCTTCCATTCCAGTCTGGTATTCAACGCTACCAACACAAACATTAACCGATCCACCAATATGTGGCCGTGAAGTAATTAATGTATTTGACGCGTTATCAAAATCAACCAAACCACCTCACAAAGTCGTGCACGAGTATACCACGGATAAATTAAAAAATCCCTAAAGAATAGTGGTGGATATTTACGGAAGATCTTTCAGCACGAGTAAAAGTAAAAAACGCGACGATGTGGATTTATCAAAATATGCGACCAAAGATGAAATCGACAATCTTTTAACGTTATCCGGAATATACCCAGATGAGGTTGTTATTTTTCAAGACCGATACGGAAAACTAAAAACAAGCGATATCAAATGGCATGAAATAATTCGTAGGGTTATTGGAGCTACTCCGGGTAACATCCCTGTATTCACTGACAGCGGAAAAATCAGAGACTCAAGTATGTCAATTGCCAGCATCAAAGATGAAATTGCAAAAAATGTTGCTAATCGCGTGAAAAATACCGGTGACACAATGACAGGTGAACTCAACATGAATGGAAATAAAACAGTGGTGTTAGCGGATCCAACATCCGACAAAGATTTCGCGACGAAAAGGTATGTTGACGCCGGCTACAACCTCGTTGACGGTAAATTATCAACGCTGCGGGACGAGTATGACCTTCACGTAAACGCGTTTACAAATCTCCGTAGAAAATTTAGAAAAATTAATGAAACCGCAGAAGAATTCTTTGGTACCCCATTGACCGTTGACGCAAAACTTTCTGATATCAAAACCAACATTGATACGATCAAACAAACACAAGAAGATATCGTAAGTGGAATTCCTGAGATTGTTAACAAAATTTGTCTGATTAAAATCCCACCTGGAGTAACTCCCGGGCATATTACCAACATAGTATACACAGTATCATCCGGATTCGCAACATGATCAAAACAAAATAATACTATCAAATATACCGCAACAGTCACTGGTGTGTATAGACTGTCTGTATTCAGTGCTGCAAAATTTGAGATATTTACAAGATATCCCTGGCGACATTCCAGCGACAAGTTTTCCGGGTTTGTGACTATCATATTAAATAGCGGAATCGAAGAAACATTTATACTGGAAGCAGCCGACAAGAAATTAACCGCAATATCTTACTGGTGGTGTTTGGAATTTGTGACTGAAACACCTCAATTGTTTATTGCGCAAAATATAATAATGTCAACGACAACATCGATGACAAAGTCCTTAGCAAAGTTAAGGGTCCAACAATATAGATACGATCAAGTATGCGAATGGCAATCAGAGTTAAAAACCATCATCGACAAATACACAACAAAAGTTGCAGTATACTCGGTATCCGCGTTAGTTGCATCCACCGGAGTAGTATTATCAGCGCTAACGCCAGTAACAACTGCGATCGCAGTAACAATATGCGTTTTATCATCAGCGGCAATTGCAGGTGTTTTTAATATAATCACGAAAAAGATATCAAAGTGCACGAGCACAAAACTACACGATTATGTCACGCGGCTAAACACGGCCACAGCAGCATACTCAAAATTATCGTCGCTGATATCATCAATCCTCACCGACGAAACAATATTAGATTCCGAATTCACGATGATGACAAACACATACACAGACTGCAAGCAGTCCGAGTCCCACGTTTTGAAGGAAAAAATATAAATAACAACAATGGCAATGCCATCGGAGCTACTTCAGCAGATAGCCGCAAATACAACTCCAGTAAGGACCACAATGATAACAGTAAGCTCAACCAAACCTGAATTCAGTATTAATTTTCCAACTACGATTCCGGTAAGCGAGATCGCGCTGGCACAGTTGCGAGTATATCACAGTTGGCCCAATATCAGATCAAAATCATTTGGCGGATTACTCGTTTGTGTTTGCAAATAAAAATAAACAAGATGGTACACCCGACTGGAACGTTGTTGGAATATCAACCGGATCTTATCAAATCGAAGAAATCAATGAGGAGCTACAATGTCGAATAAAAAATGTCACAGGAAAAGAATCCAAGAAAGCAATAACCGCTCACGAACCACCGCTGTCTTCCGCAATTGAGATAAACTCCCCCCGACTACGCCGTGGATATATATCAGAGTTCGATCAGAACAGTGTTAGGATGGCCTGAAATTCCACCGCCGACACCACCACCGTTACCAGAGCCCAAAAAGTCTGATTATGTCACGGACGCGCAGTCATACCACGAAGTTACCCCGTCTTACAAGCAACGTCTACTTTAAATGAAAAATTCAACATATCCAACACTGGCTGGTTATCTTATCTTTGTTAATAAAGACGATGTAACCTGGCATATTGTTCAGGAGCATCTCGGGTATGGAGTATTTAAGTATTTACATATTCGCCTAGATGAAATTATTGAATACTTTAAAATTATTAATCAAGAACATAGGTGACAACTAGAAAAACTACAGCAAAATTTCCAAGAACATCTTTTTGATGTAACAAGTTCACGCAGCGAAATCATTAAACAAACTGAGATATTAAATCAGCTTGTATCCGACGTGAAAGATATTAACAGGCGAGTAATTCAGGTAAAAATTAATACTAAAACGATAAACCGCAAACAACAATTTTTAACTGCACATTCGATAACAGAAGCTGATCTACCGAATTTTAAATTTCCCGGATATAACGCAGACAAACTGCAAAAATCCACCAACAAAATCATTGATGAGTTCTTCACTGATATACTTGAACAATGGAGAAAAACACTACCACCGGCAACTATTCTCTGGTACAATAATGACCCAACGGGACAAGGATGACATGTATCCCCGGAAATCGTAAATATAACCCAAGTGGTCCCGGTCAGTGTTATATGTGATGTAATCGATAACAGCTACAGCACGGACACAAAAATGTCAAATCAAGCCCAGCAAGGATTCATTCTTTATTCATTCACGCCAAAAGATCCACCTGGATTTTTGATTGTGCAAGAGCCGATCAATCCGGTCTATCTACGATGTCAAAATTCACTGTTATCAAGAATAAATTTCAAACTAACTGACCAGTCCGGCCACTTGTTGGATTTGAGGAATGAGATAGTTAATATTAATTTACTTGTAAGATCCTAAGGATCTCATCGTGAAACTGTTAACCGATTCAAGAAAACAGTACCAAAAAATTAATTCTCCTGACAGTCAATGTGGATATTTTTTTTACTGTCGTTCAGAATTACAAAAATATTATAAGAAGTTTATTTTTTACTGAAAATCTGTCAACGCTGTTAATTCGGAAAGTAATAAGGTAGTCAAAATCGTGTGCATCGACTGATTTGTTAATTTTGATAGGGCGTTTACTATTAAAAATCGTGCAAATCTAACATTTCAGTGAAAATCAAAAAAAAAATACTGCACTCTGTCAGTGGTGAAGGAAAAAATATTATCCGTCCTTGTGGACTGACATACTACTTTCGATTTCATTTCCACGTACTTGATTTCCAAGTAAATCAAGGGAGTCTAACTTTCGTTTTCGATCGTTTCACGATCTGACATAATTTTTCTTAGTTGCCTTACGCGAATATTAATTACTTTCTTTGCTTCATATTCAAGAGATAATTCCGACCTAATTTTTTCAATTGCACGAGACAACGAAACAAAATCCTTTATTCGTGTTTCTTCTACTGTGGCTAGTGATTGATACATAGACGTCTGAATTTTCTTTATAAATCTATATTGGGATGGCAGAATACACCGCCCTTCATGTTTAGCCTCTTGCAGTGTTTCAAAGTCAGAAATACTTTTTTCAGGATTTAGTTCATCAGATATATTTATGCTCTCATGTTCTAATATTTTAATAGCAACAATTACATCATTGATATTTTCGTAATTCATTATAACGAATATTATATATTTGAAAGAAAAATATTTTAAACCATTATGTGAACTTCTAGGATGTCTTATGACATCCTAGCAAGTTCGGAATGGTGTTTGCTTTTACACTAAGGACGACACATCTCCATATGAGTCTCTAGGGTGTCTTATGACATCCTACCAGACTCAGGAGCACGGAAACACAACCCCCATGTGAACCCCTAACCTGTCAAACAACAGTCTAGAAGGTCCAGAAGGCGTGTTTGCGAAGACGACTAAACATTTCCTATGTGAACCTCTAGCTTACCAAATGATATGCTAGAGGTTCAGAGGAATACATATAAGGACAGCACAACATTGTATTTACACTATTTACACCGTACCACCGCCTAGATTGTCTTATGACATTCTATTAGGTTTAACGGGTGATCTTAATTCTAACTTATCCTAAGGACAGCACAACACTGTATTTACACTATTTACACCGTACCCTCTCCCAGATGTCTTATGACATTTTAGTAGGTTTGAGGGGTGATCTTAATTCTAACTTATCTTAAGGACAGCACAACATATAATCTTAATTCTAACTTATCCAAAGGACAGTACAACCTTATGTGGTCTCCTAGATTGTCTTATAACATTCTAGCCAGATTAGCAGGCACATATAACTTATCCTAAGGACAGCACAACATATAATCTTAATTCTAACTTATCCTAAGGACAGTACATGTATTTTTTAACTATAACTTATACTAAGGATAGCAAAGACAGATACGGGGTTATATTCTACGCTCAACAGATTTGCACACCCTCCCCCAAATCGATCCCATGGGGTAAAAAATATCACCGCCACATGGTGATATGGCAGAAGGTGTGCAACTTTGTTGGGCTTCGAGAAACCCCAGTATATAATACGGACGCTATAGTATATAAACTGACTGATACTTGGAAATTCAAAAATAGCTCACGCGATGGGCGTGGCTTATTTTGCTGTTTTTGCATTTCTTTTCTTAAATATAATCGCAGAAAAAATACAGATGAACCAAGAAACCAAACGAATTCAGCAAAACAAGTATATTGTCTGTGAAAAAAAATAATATTATTTACGATAAATAAAATATTACACCTGTACGTGTTGACAGTCCTTGATATCATATACGGAAAGTAATTGGAGATAGACCGTAGTATTTACTTCCTTGTTAACCATTGCCACAAAAAAAAAATATTTCCTGTGGGTATACTGAAAGGAAAGAATAATAACTTACCCTCAAGTCTATGAAATACTGTACAATTTAAAAGAAAAACACTCGGCTACGTGGGTATTGGCGCAGTACAGAACAAACAATAGTGAAACTAGAATTCAGTTAATCAGAACAGGAAACGAGGAAAACTCTGTTAACCGCGTTATATATCCTCAGTGGAGTTGTCTCCGTTTATTGACAGTACATAAGAGAATAAGATCCGATTTTCGTACTTCTGAGAAAAAGCTGATTTGTATATATTATTTGCAACTTTTGTACTGAAGGAGCGCAGATGTCAAAATACTTGGCAGCTGCATGTATCGACTGAAATATTATTATTTAATCCGTTTCAATATTGAAAGATTCAACCGTTCTAGGAAAATTTTGTATTTACCAGTCCCTCCATGTGCAGTATTCTCACTTTGCATAATAGCCTGAAGGTTAGATAAATTATTATTATTACGTTTATCTCAGTCAATATGATCGATCACAAGACCGTCTTTGATATCTCCGTGATAAACCTCAAATACGAATCGATTACAGAGGTAAATTTTATTCCCAACAGTAAATCTAAAATAACCAGCATTATTAACAGCACCAAATGGTTTCTTCGACCTACAATTTCTAACTATTCCATCACGAGACGCTTCGTAGTTCTTAATGATCGGATGTGTGACAAATTCTTGATTCATTACACTGGTCAACAGTGAAATCATTACTGACTTGAAAAGGCCCTAATCTGTAGTATTTTGGTGTGCCGAACACGAATATAACCGTGAAAAATCTGTATTGGCTCTCGTTTTGAAGACATTCATATACCTCATTTTCTATGTTTCACTGTGTAAATTTCTCCAGTAGGAATGCAGCAACATCCGGAATAATGATGTAACATTGCATAATACCATCATGCTCACATCATCCACAGTTGATTGCATCATTTTCTGATGCAATGCAATACTAATGCCATGCGGCTGCTGAAGTAAGTTGACGTCAGCAGTGTACTATACATGTGTAGGCCTATTATACTAATGCCAGGCGGCTGCTGAAGCTGACGTAAGCAGTGTACTATATAAAGCCCAATCAGATAGGTTCAGCATTTAAAATATTTTAGACGTTGTGCGAGACAGTTCAAGCTACTGTTACATAAAACTTATTATTTTATCCATTTACGTACAATAAAGAACAGTAATGCCTCGAAAGTGTGTTAATACCGCGGACAATTTTTGCTATATTTGTGGGGAAGTGACATTTGCCAACCAGAAGAAAAGTATCAATTCTCAAGTGAAGAAGGCATATCATCTTTACTTCGGATGCAAGGTTGGTGACCAAGACAAGCCTTGGACTCCGCATATATGCTGTGCTACATGTACAACACAGCTTTCACAGTGGTTGAATTGCAAAAGGTCATCAATGCCGTTTGCAGTCCCAATGGTGTGGAGAGAGCCAAGCAACCACCTAAATGACTGTTACTTCTGCTTGGTTCCTCCTCTTTCCGGCGGAATAACGAAGCGAAAGAAGTCGAGAATAGTCTACCCAAACATTCCGTCTGCATTGAGACCAGTTCCACATGGTGAGGGACTTCCTATTCCAGAACCTCCAGCAGAATATTCTCTTGATTCATCTGACGAAGACAAAGGTGAGTCGACCTGTTCTTCTCCTGGTCCATCAGCATGCAGTGATCCAGATTTTCACTGTGGTGCATCATCAACCCCACACAGAATAACACAGGAAGAACTAAATGACCTGATTCGTGATTTGGACTTATCAAAGAACAAGGCAGAATTGCTAGGATCAAGACTCCAACAATGGAATCTTCTAGAAGAAGATGTCACAATTACTGCATATCGAAAGCGCCACCAGCAATTGGAGCCTTTCTTCAGAAAGGAAAGTAATCTGATATTCTGTTCCGATATTGAGGGCCTCATGAATGCTTTAAAAATCACTCATGACCCACAAGAATGGAGACTATTTGTGGACTCTTCGAAACTGAGTCTCAAGGCTGTGCTTTTGCACAATGGAAACATTCTTCCATCTATTCCAGTAGCGTATGCTGTCCACATGAAAGAGACATACGATAACTTAAGGCAGCTACTGAATTCCATTGAGTATAACAAGTACAGCTGGCACCTCTGTGGTGATTTGAAGGTAGTTGCCCTTTTAATGGGACTGCAGCAAGGATATACAAAATACATGTGTTTCTTATGCGAGTGGGATAGCCGAGCAAGGGAAATGCACTACATGAGGAAGGAATGGACTCACAGGCAGAATGTAGCCATTGGAGAGAAGAATATCCAACACCCAGCTCTGGTTGAGGCTCAGAAAATCTTGCTACCACCCCTTCACACCAAACTAGGTTTGATGAAGAACTTCGTGAAAGCCATTGACCGGACTTTGCCAGCATTCCGATACCTGCATGAAAAATTCCCTCGACTCAGCGAAGCAAAGATTAAAGAGGGAGTTTTTGTGGGTCCTCAGATTCGAGAGCTTTTCAAAGATGACCGGTTCAACAACTTGCTGGAAGGTGACGCGAAACAAGCATGGAATGCTTTTCGCCTAGTTTCTACAAACTTCCTCGGAAATGTTAGGGCAGAAAACTATAAGGAACTAGTAGAAGACATGTTGATGAAGTATAAGAAACTTGGCTGCAATATGTCTCTAAAGATTCACTTCCTTCATTCCCATTTGGATTTCTTTCCTAGCAACTGTGGTATTGTTAGTGATGAACACGGCGAACGTTTTCATCAAGATATCGCAACAATGGAACAAAGATACCAGGGAAAATGGTCCACTACAATGCTGGCTGACTACTGCTGGACACTCCTCAGAGATGCTCCCGAACAGCTGTACAAGAGACAGGCGAAGAAATCTAAGATGTAGTCAATGACTTGATTTTTTATAGGTAGGCTATTACAGTTGACCTTTTACTATTGGAATGCATTTCGTTATGTAAACATTAATTTCTTGCAGATTACAAAAAAACTAGAGCCAATTTTGCAATTTGACTGTCATATTCGTGTTCAGCACATAAAAATTGATAAGAATTGACTAATTTTATTTCAGTAACATGACTTTTGTAAAAATTTGTTGTCCAGTGTTATATATAATGTATTTGTCTAAATTATAATTTGTCTGAAAATGTATTTAAGTAATCCTCTACACGTTTTATAACTCTATCACTGTCATTATTTTTTTTATCGTAGTATCTTTTAAGTTCCCTGTATCGCTTACCGCCACAACTCGCACACAACTGTGTCTTCCCCCGGACAATATTATCAGGGATGCCAAAAAAGAATTTCATGATGATGGAGCATCTCACGTGTGGTCAACATTTAAAATTATACGCGATGACTCTGTCATTGATGCTACAATGAACGATACACGAGCGAAAGCTATTATCGATTACCCCAATCAAAAATATCTTTTCAGAATAAAGTTTATAGTGCAAGCAGATTCCGATACGTGGATAATTAGTGACAAACGTGACCCTGTCCTTGCTAATGGAAAAACTGCTGTGTTAAGTAAAGATTCCAAACCACGAATGTTAACTGGGATTGACAGACCATGTTGCGATCGATCGTATGCTGTGACCGCTTTTATTTATGGAATTTATCAACTAAATGATAGACCTAACATTAATGATCTTGCCCCGATGAGATTTTCATCATTAAATTGTGTAGCGAGTAATGGAATATTTTACAAATGCGAAGCGTGGAAACGGTTTAACCGATATACGACATGAAAAAATAAACAAATGGGCTGATTCAGTCAAGGATAAGGGAGCTACAATAAACTATGTTGCTGAGTTAGAAAAAATATCAAGATTCCCAATAACCGTAAAAATAATAACAGGAAAAGTATTGTACAAATCGAAATATAATCGGAACGGAGCTCCAATAAATATCATTGATCATAACGTTCACGCGTGGACCAGCGCAGTAACAATATTTCCACGAGATAGTGTCGTGAGATATTACTCGTCAGAGAACTCTGGGGAAAGTATGTTTGATTTTATTAAACAGATAAGTAAAAACGATCCCGTGTCAGTATGGTTGTTTAAGAGCTCCGAAGATGAAGAATATGATCAATTTGTAAGACCCAACGGCTATTTATATCGTAAAGAATCTTTGCATGAAGAAATGAGAAAACTATCGGAAAAATATTCAGAAAATACTGAGCAATTATTAACTAATTGTTTCACAGTTTCGTCAGTTGCTGCCCACGCCGCGAGAGAGAGAAATTCATGGAGAGCAACACGCGCTAAGTTCCTCGAAGACGTTCAGGCGAGTTGTATCGAATATGGACACGGCGGTTTGTGGAATACCGAATATAACCACAAGGATGTCATTTCGGTGGACATGGTTGCGTGTTATCCGGGAAGTTTTCTCGGGATGGGTGAGTGTGCTGGATATTTTAAAAGATTCGGACATCCTACAAACGAGATGACACGAGTCGCGATTAATGGATATTACCCGATTTTGACCTGACAGGATTCGCTCATGTAGTGTCGTTTGAATTCGCTAAGAATCTTCATCCGTGCTGTTATATTTGGTTTGGTAGACACTTCTCGGAGCGACGCTGGGCACCAATAGTGTTATTACGAAATATGCTTGACAACCGCGTATTAACATCGTTGACGGCCAGTGAAGCAATTACATCATATCGGATGCAGACCTTAGTTTGGTTACCAACACCGGATAGTATCAGCATAGATGAGGTCATCGAAGAATATGCGCTGGAATGTCCAAATACTCCTATTGATGTCATCGTCGATGATGCTCCTAATATTCTGAGGATTAAACTCAGCAACAGTGAAAAAACCGCAAAAGATCTCAGTAGAAGAATAATCGGTAAATTTACTCAGGGTGGAGCATATGATCATAAACGACATCACGCACGATTGATTATGAATGATGTTGAATTAGATTTTATAATTGCTGATGCCGCTGAAGAGAAATATATTTTGTAATCTGGAAGACGCTTACTTGTCTGACGGAACACGGTTGGGCACAATTGTTAGTTACACTGATGGAGAATCTCCTCATTATACACATTTAAGATCTTCAATGCTCGCTTATGTTTCTATAAATTTGTTATCGATGATAAATAGATTTCCTCACACCGCAGTTAGAGTTGCAACGGATTTGTTTTACTTGAATAAGAAATATTCAGAATCACTGACTCGTTTCACAAGCACTGATGAATCATGGGGTTCGTGCAGAATAAAAAAGGAAATGTTACATTGTTATTGTGAATCCGCGGATGTTGCGGTTAAAGATAGTTATTGCAAATCAGAATTATCAGAATTATCGTCAGAGCCATCCGTGTATGATCCAGTATCCATACACAAAACGGTTTATCTGAACGGACCGTGGGGGGGGGGGGTCTGGTAAGACAACTCGGGTAATCGAATTATTTCGACAGAAAAACGATGATATGATTGTGCTAAAACCAACACACAGACTCGCCAGGGAGATGAAACAACGAGGAGTTAATTCTTATACTTATTACAGCTTTTTCAAATACAGCGGTGGCACAAGGACTCCAGTTCGAATGGGAGAGAAATATATTCCAAAGATCATCATATGGGATGAAGTGTGCACAGTGTCGTTGAAAATACCGACGTTGATATACCAGGACAGTCAAGGAAGCAGAATCTTGTGTTGAATGATATTATCACAGTTGATGTCAATGCTGTTGAAGATGCGCTGCACGCTAATAATTCCCCTTGGACGCAAGGATACGCGATGACAATTCACTCTTCTCAAGGACTGACTATCACTGACACAGTTGTTTGGATCGTTGATGATCACATCGAGTGGTCGAACTTGGTTTATCTCGCAGTGTCAAGAGTCAGAAGAATGTCTCAGCTGTGAAGAATCGTCATGGACGAGTCAGTGATTAATGATGACAACGATAAATGTCAAGTCGATATAATAAGAAAAAAATTGGTTGGTTATAAACAAAATGACAAAAAAAAATAATCGCGACTTTGATCTTGACGCTGAATTTATCAACGCGCTAAAGCAGCAGCAGAATAATCACTGTGCAAGTTGTAATTGTATAATGTTATGGCAGTACTTGAGTAATAATCCAAGACAATTTACCGTAGATAGAAAAGATAACAACCGCGGTCATGCACGAGAAAATACGTTGTTGACCTGTCTTGAATGTAATCGACGTAGGGGCGCAAGTTAAGTGATTTGGGCGGTAATTGTGTGTCTTCGGGAATTACTTGTAATTGTTCACGTGTAAATCCACGTTGAGGAGCAGTTGAATCCAGTCTGTAGATTGCGGGTCTACCCGAGGATCTTGTTATGTTAGATATCTTGTGTGTGGTAATACTCCAAATAGGATCAGTCGCTCATTTTTTACCGCCTTCAAGTTCACCGGATTCATATAAATATCTTACAGTGTCATTGCCCAGCACTGGCTGTGTTAAAAAATCACGTCGTTGTACGGGTATATGTTTTTTTGTGACTGTGCTAATGGGTTTCATGTTGGTTGTTCGAGTTATTTCATTATTTAATGCAGTTATCACGCTTGGTAATCTTGCAACCCATTCGCGAGATCTCTTCTCCTGAATGAATTCCTTCGCGTATTGATATCCAAATAACCGCTCAACAAGTGTTCGATTAAATCGCTCAACAATTGCCTGATCACGATGAATTTCAGTATGCCCTCGTCTGATGGTAACGTTATGTTGCTTCATCAGCGACGATACTGCACCTTGAAATTCTTTGCTAGGATCAACTTGTAGCAGCTGTGGCCATTGCAGACCACCTCGCTGATAAATTCGTTCAAACGCAGAAGCTACCTCTGTTGCTGTCTTTGTTGACAACGGCTCTGCTTCTTTGTTTCTACTTGCAACATCACCTACAGTTAGCGCGTACTTGTATGTTATTTGACGTCTTTGGATTTTAACGGTATCATGTGGTAGAAATAATATATCAGCTTGATGAACTTCATTAGGAGCACTAACATCAAAATGTGCAAAGTGAATTTGCTTAGGTGGCTGTAGGTAAATTTGCCATATTGCCTGTCGGGATAACCATTTTTTAGCAGTAACATGTGTAACTTTTGCTGCTTCGGCGAGTTTACTAATCGCTGCGTTACCTTTCCAGTATCCTCTTGGGGAATAATAAATCGATTCCATTTATAATTAATTACCAGCACCTAGTGCTAATTTACCTTTCATCGCGGATCTTGCTAACCAATTAGCCAGTGATTCCTTGAAGGATTTATTCGTGATGGAATTTAGCGCGTGAATTAATTTTACATCTGTTATGTATCTGTGCTGTAGATCCTTTACTCGATAAGCTAAATCATGAGTATAACACGCTTTATCAATAGCATTTATCGGACAGTCACCTGGTTTTGGCTGGTCTTGGCTATCAAGTCTGATATCAAGTCGGGTTCCAGGACCACAGTAATTATATCCTGGAAGATGTTTTTCTCCTGGGTATTTAGCCCACGGAGTCCTTGGTAATTTTCCTAATTTTGCTGCAATATCACCTCCTCGTTTTTTTTTTTAAACCCGATTGCACTGACTTGTCAGCGGGAATAAATTTAAATTTCTTTGTACCGCATCGTTCACACTTACCCGTAACCGCTGATCTGTTATTTTTTGTTGTAATGGTTGTTAGATCACCTGTTGGGGTACGTGTCCTGCATTTCACACAATATAAATCCATATTCTTTTTATATATATAATGAATGTAATTGATTTTTCTGCAACACGAAAACAAGAACCAGTCAAGCATCATGCAGCGCTACCAAATTCTGTTCGTATGATTATTATAGGACCATCTGGAAATGGTAAAACACAACTGTTACTTAATTTGATAATGAGATGGCTCAGGTGGGATAAGTTGTATTTGGTAGCTCCGTCTGTAGATGACCAGCGGTGCTATGATGTACTAAAGGATTTTAATGAAAATGCAAAATCGTTAAATGAAAACGGCGATGATGTTATCGAGTTTATCACTGATATTAAGTGAAGCACCGTTAGTCGTGTACGATGATGTAATGCTTGATAAACAATCAAATCCAGCTAGGATATTTTCCAGAGGCAGACACAAAAACACAGATGTGATTTATGTAACCCAGCGATATACACAAATTCCTAAAGTGATCAGGGATAATTGTATATTCTTGCTGTGTTTAACGGAGTTGATACTCACACGTTACGAAATATTCATCAGACCTGGTGTAGCGGTGATATGGACATAATTAAGTTTAGAAATTTATTTAGTCAGGCTCAGTCAACCCCGCATGGATTTATAACAATAAATTTACATGATCCTCGAGCACGATACCGAGTCGGTCTTGATACGAATTTTGGATAACAGCAGCAGGGAGGGCGCGACAACAAGTTGGGTTCGTCGCGTAAACTAAGGCCTTCATCGAAACGAAAGAAAAAAATCTTCAAAAATCGAGTCAACACAGCGCTAACAACGTCGGGGGTTCCCCTCCCGGTTAGTTATTGTGACTCGATTTTTTTAAGATTTTTTTTCTTCGTTTCGATGAAGGCCTTAGTTTACAATTTGGAACCTTCTAAAGTTTGTAGGATTCGCCCTCCCTGCTGCTATTACTTATTGGTGTCTCTCTCGCTTGACATCAGTAAACTGTAAAGACAATGATTATCATTTAACACTCGTTTATGCTGTGATATTAATAAATCAGGCTAGATTAAAGAGATCACCCAATCAAATTATTTTGCCAAAAAGTAAAAAATAAAATATTCTGCACGAATGTGTTCATAATACATATGTTCATTACTAATGGTGTATTTTATTGCTGTACCTAGTCAATATTTTATTGAATATCAATTCATGGATATAATGCAGAATTCTATGATTATTTTGTTCACACTGGTTGGCTGTATATGCAGTGTGGGATCATTGCTTGCTATTGGCTGATTGTAAGCTACACTTTATCCTAATAGAATGTTAATTTGGTAACTGTTCCAATTTGTATTTTTCAAGAGCAAGAAGAATAGATGCATTTCATAAGTCTGTAATATTTGTTATGTTTCATGCAACAATCTGAAGATAATGTCAAGTCATAATGTTAGTTCCAAGACAGACTCTTTATAAAAAAATCGGTGCGATGATGTGGCATCTCTCGTATAAAGTTATACAGCTTGGTTCGTACAAAACCATTTACTGCACTGTGAAACTCACGTTATTTTCGCTGTGTCCGGTTGTTCATACTGCAGCCATCCCATTCGTACTGTTTTTGTTGACTTCTACGCACATTCACTGTAATATATTACATGTATTGGCCGAATCATTTGATTATTTGTCTTTCTCGTTCGATACAGCAAGACTATTCGCATTTGCCTCCATTTCGGTTTGTAGTCTAGTTTGGTTATCATTCGGATATGTTCTGCTCTTTTCGTATTCACTATGTTGCCCAGCGCGAAATCCAAACGGGTTTAGTTCATTCCGTTTCCTGTCGCTGGGTTAAAAAGGATACATAGTATTTACTGCTTATCATGCCTGCAATAGTATCTTTTTTCCTGCTACAACGGATTCGACATCAACAATTACTGTTTAGCTCACTATGTAAAATCGCTTGAAAGTCATATGACATGCATCACAACGTTCGGGACCATACTACATCGTTTTGACAAATATTTGCAAGCATTAGGTCGGGGGGGGGGGGCATGTTTCTTGTGCGAGACAGGCATCCTACACCTAACTCTGCCCTACACCTGCATCACCACACCAACTAGACACATCGCTGGTACTAAAAGTAACCAGACGATCTGACTTGAAATTTGCAATGATTCAGTTTATTTTATTACAATTGAGATGACGTTCTGCAACATGTAATTGCAATTTTCTTGGTCAAGTATAAGACTCAGTTTTCTCAGAGTACTTCTAAAGACAAACGTGCACATTTATATATCAAGAGATGTGAAGAACCTGTAGTTATAACAAGTATTCTGTTCTATTCGTTTTCCTAACCATTCGTTTGTTCAGGTTATATAACATCACGGTGTTCGTTTTCCTAGTCATTTGTTCGTTTAGGTTTTATAGCAGCACAGCGTTTGAGGTTTTGGTATAAAAGATATCATCCATATGACAATATACAGTAGAAAAGCTACGTTTCGCATGTGCACAATGACCTACCAGGGTCAAAGATATTCTAAGGAAACTTAACACAAGTCTATATCGCAATTAGAAAGTACCAGAAAGTACAAGACTTCCTCAAAGGTCAAGGTAACATGTTTGAACTCTATATCGTTTGAATCTATTAGATTTTATTTATGGAACTTTATCCGATTATAATATATATATATATATATATATATATATATATATATATATATATATATATATATATATATATATATATATATATATATATATATATATATATTTACGTTATCCTAGTATGCATCATAACAAACGTTGCACTTTTCAACTGTTAGGGGTGAGTCTAATAATTTTAATAAAAGATATATAATCTTTGTCTCGCACACACATAATGAAAAGGGCAAGTCTAAAATCGTGTATTCGTTCATTTTGCATTTAAAGGTCAATACAAACGTATCTGGATGATATGTGGAGTGTAGACGGTTGAGGTATGCATGAGCGAGATAATATTAAAGTTATTGTTTTAATATTATATGGTAAAGAAGACTATTGGAGAGCACAAAACGTCAACACATCACTCACTTACACAAAGAATCAATATCTAGCGACATTGTCTGCTCCAATCAATGTCCTCTCCTCCTTCTCTCACAACTGAAAACAATAATAGATCCTGTTATTGCTAGAGCACAAAAAGTCTCCGAATGAGTCTATAGACATTTGTCATTGGTTATGATCTGTTCATATACATTTTTATGTACTTATCTAGAACTTAAATACAACCACTTGCGTTGAAGTTCTAATGTTGAAACTTCTTTCTTGTCTGCTGGCAGTTGAAATCCTATTGTACTGAATGTGCAAGTGTATTCAACGTCGGCCTGGAAAAGAGCAAGCCCTCTTTTATTATCTCCTACGATCATCCTACTCATTCCAACACACAACATATCATCGTTCTGTTCTGGAGAGAGTTACCCACCCACATGTCGAGGAGACTAATTGCTTTCTTCCACTACAACACGACGTTATGTTCATAGCGAAAGTATTTACATAGGTATTTGTTCACAGCACTGTCTGACAGAATAATATTGAACAGTAGGTATATTGTCAAAGGAATCACAGATTCCTCGGTAAATTTAAAAATTGATGGATGCAGTTTGAGATAATAATTTGGGATTATTGACATGGGACGCGCCACTGTAGCCGATCTGGAGTAATCCCATTATCTGATTGGAACCTGGTACTTAGTGATCGCAGGTAAGGCACGCTAACCAATCAGAAACCGTGTTCTCTGATTTACCTAAATAATATCACATTTTTAGAAATTTCTTACTCTCGTATTTCTTAACGGTATTAAAAATGCATTGAGTTAACGAAGGTATCTCATCAGCTGTCCTTGTCCTTAAGTCTAGAGCTAGAATGGCGTATTTTGTCTCTTTTGAAACACTCGTTGTCACTCCACTAACTGGAAACATTTTCTATAGAACTATTAGGACGGATTTTTTTAGTCAAAGTAATAAGATTGAAATTTTCTCTAAATTGTATTATAAGTAATTTTTCATTAAATTATACTGAAAGTAATTTTCTACTGAAATAAACAGAGAATTTCATGGGTCCAACAGCAACATATCCCCCAGGCCCCAAGTCAACGACAGCCGCATTGACAATTTTCTTTCCAGTGATAGTGACTTGAACTTTTACAATTTGAACTCTTTCTATATTCCAGACAATACGTGTATTGTTTACTATTCATTTAATATACAATTCGTTTCATAGGAAGAATATTTCTAGAATATGGTAATTCTCACACAGGTATGTTTTTGCTATACCATATTTTGTTTCTTGAACTACAAAATTGCAAGGTTAGTGCGTTAAATTCAAAATATTTCCAAAAACTGATCTAATTTAATCTGTATTTCATTTCCTATGTAGTAACAACAACATTTTATATACCTGCTTCAATGACATTCATCGCGCTTGCTAAAGTTTATACTACACAGAGTGTGAATGAACATACTGACTTTAACATGCATTCCATAGACTAAGATTTTATATCTAACCTGTTCGTATTGAAATTCGAATCCAGTGTATACATGTTTCGCGGTCTAAACACATAACAAAGTCTTACCGTATTTGCCTATCTTAGGGAGAATTGCAACTTCCGCCTAGCCGTCTCAATCATATTGATACAGATGTTGTTTATTTTGTCAACCCAATGGGATTCGATAATGTTATTGAGGTTTCTCTCTCACGTTTTCATATGAATCGTATGAATGTGTACCTTATGGTATTGTGTCTCGGCCATAACGCCTTAGAAACGGCTCTAAAGCCTTCAAACCAGTCAGAAGAGGTGCTTCCTTCCCTAGTTTGGCAAAATCAGTTGATGTTGTCGTGTTGTTCATTTTTGTCTGGAGTCTATATATAGCCTAAATACGAAACGTTGTATCAAAAACTTTACGCGGGATACTGCAAAGCATCTGATATGCGACAGTCCACGAAACAGCTGCTTTAGTTCATTCAGAAACAAATTTAGTCAACCAAAACATGAGTGTTATATGAATGTGTGCAATATCGTAAAATATTGCACGATTCTGACAATGTAAAGTTAACGGAGACAAACATGAGCATATAATAATTATAGGTTACTGCATTTGTATGGGAAAATAATATAGGAGTGCAGTATATCAATCCGACAAAACGATTTCATATTTTCCCACATAAATGCAGTAACCGTTTTATTATATGTTCATTTTCTTATTCTACCTAAGGCTTAATTATGTAAACAAAAATACACTACAAGAAACAATGTAACCGAATGTATGCCGTATTCCAAACTAAATAGACAGCCGCAGATGCATCATTACACAACAACATTATTAATGCTCACATAACTACGCTCAGATAAATTTGAACTTAGTCGCGCGCTAGACATAACTTTCGAAAGAAAATGGCGTGTCTAGTTAAAATTGAAATTTTGAGTCATATTTTGACGGAATGTGCATTGCAACAATTTTTCCATTTTATCTGGAATGAACAGATTTGGATATTATCGTCGATTGTACGAAATTTCGTGATTATGGACTAGATTTATGTGTGATAATTCCACATGAAATACATCGGATTGAAGAAGCGAGAGAGAAACGTGTTGACATAAGGAAATGTGTTTCTGTTTCTGTTATTGAATGTTTGAAATCATAATGTGGGAAAAATATGAAGTCTTTCACTTGCAATTATCAAAAAGACGCTATGGAATTTAATGCTTATTTCATTTTGAGTGCAGTAAGGAGGATGTAATTGCACTTGGAATATATTCGAAATTACAGTACAATTTCGAAATGTGTAATCAAGATTGTGAACCTGTGACATGGCTCATGTAATTCGGATTTGCAGAACTAAGAAAGTATATTTTGTGGAAATTCAGGATGTAAAACTGTAAATATATTTTTTGCCATTCTTATTTCTAGCTAAAGAAGACAATTTTATGCCTTGTCACTTGCATGTTATTTCTGACGATCATCTGCTTTAGTTCATTCAGAAACAAATTTAATCAACCAAACGG
The DNA here is from genome assembly GCA_028554795.2 of Sinohyriopsis cumingii. Classification (NCBI taxonomy): domain Eukaryota; kingdom Metazoa; phylum Mollusca; class Bivalvia; order Unionida; family Unionidae; genus Sinohyriopsis; species Sinohyriopsis cumingii. The sequence continues at coordinate 96,446,652 of CM068840.1, read as the reverse complement.
TAAAGCGCCTACTATGCGAGTGTACATGATTTGTGTACAAATCAAAAGTGCAGGCGTCTGTGTCCATTGTTTGTTTACAATAGAAAGTTGTTCCTTAATGCACGCGAATGCAATATGAATTACACGCGAGTTCAATATCGTAAAATATTGCACGATTCTGACAATGTAAAGTTAACGGAGAATCAATGAGCATATAATAATACATAATATTGTATTGTAATTATATATTTATCAACGCAAATACCGTTTTGTATTTAGTATACACGTTGTCAAAAAAAATTGTTGAGAGAGAGAGAGAGAGAGAGAGAGAGAGAGAGAATGAAACTTTTGTTAAATCGCAGAAATGAAGAATTCTTGAATCACATGAAATTTCTTTTTATTTAAATTACCATTTTTCTAGTCAGAAAGCTGATTTAGACAAAAGTATCTCATGCAAATGTGTGTCCAGTTGTTTTTATTTCTTCTCATCACCAACAACATAACAAATATTCCACGTGACCATGGATATTCGTAGTTATAACCTCTGGAATTCCTCTTGTGTACGTATTCAGTAACCTGAAACATTGAATGACAATACACATGTACATTAAATATGCATTAGTTGTTACCTTTTGAACGTCAAATATAGAACACCCTTATTTATAAAATGAGTTCCAGGGAACTACCTTAAAGAAATGTTGGAAAGTAGCACCAAATGACACTATAAGATAATAATTTCCTCAGCAGAAAGGAACATAGGTATATGAAGAAATTTCGCTTCAAAACTCTCATGTGAAACGAGGAGTGATGAGAAATTGCCCTACAATATTTCCGTTTCCAGATTGAATTCTAAGATGCACATGTACTGTAGACTCAACAGTTACTGTTTTACGAAAATGAAGATGATCATTTAGGAAAATAGTTTTATCCACCAGCTTTTATGAGACGGATTTTCTTGTAAACTCTTGGTCAAGCTGTTCCATGATATTCGTCAACCTCTTGTTATGAATAATGATGATTATTTAACAAATGTCTTTGCCCATGGCGAGAGAGAGAGAGAGAGAGAGAGAGAGAGAGAGAGAGAGAGAGAGAGAAGAGTTATGGGCTCTCTTGAAAGAGGGTGCCACTCATAACGGTGTAAATACAGCTACATGTTGGGGAATCTTGGCCTGCGAGAGTACACGGGATCGACTGCAAAGACAGAAGCTGTTTGAGTTTCTTGCAAGCAAACTGGCGTGTGCCCGTGGCTGAGGCTTTATATATATCAGTTTCTTAAGACAATGCCAAATATGGCACGCGCCTAGCTCTTTGCGTTTACCAGAATCCCAAGGTGAGGCTTCATTGTCCCTTACAGATTATCGTCTGGGTCTATGTACATTATTACGTAGGTACTTCTGCAAGATCAGCGCATTTACCCTCTAGAAAAATATTTGGATGTGTCTAACTCGTCTATTTACGCAACCTAGCGAATGTACTTTTTGCTGACTTCTTGTTGTTGTTCTATGGTTTAACGCCATTTATCAGCACAAGATAGGCTATACATGGCGGCCAGTATAACTGGTGGAGGAAGAACCATGGAAAACCCAGGGAAGAACCACCGACCCACGAGAAGCTACTGGCAGGCTTTCCCACGTATCCACGCTAGCCGAGCCTTGGACTCGAACCCACGCAGACAGAGGTGAGATGGCAGTGATCCGGAACGGTGAGCGCTTTAGACCACTCAGCCACTCGGGGCCCCTTTTTGCTGAATTGAGATAAAGGGCAATGTGTGTCTAAGACGATTCGTATTTGATCATAAATGCGCAAACATTGTTAAATAGTATATAATTATAATACCGAAATAAATAGATTTAATTTCAATATATTTTAATAGAAAATTACTTTCAATATAATTTAATCAAAACTTACTTTTAATGCAATTTAGAGAAAATTTAAATCTTATTACTTGTATTAAAAAATTCTGTCCTAATAACTGTATATTTAGACTTCTAGTCTGATAAAACTTTTACATAATACATTGTATTATTACTTTTACATTTTGATGTGTAGGATGAAAAGGGCTTACGAAAGATCTTACCTGTGGGAAATCCACCTAAAACCTTTCTTCAAGGATTATAATGTGAGTTCCAAGACAAGCTTTTTAAAAGACGGTGTGATGGTGTGACAAGCTCTTATATAAAGTTGTATTGCGTGGTTCGTACAAAACCATTTACTGCACTGTGAAAATCAAGTTATTTCGCATTGTCCGGTTGTTCATACTGCAACTATCACATTGATACCGTTTTTGTTGAATTCTGAGCACGTTCAGTACAATATATTACATAAATTTGCCCGATAATTTGATTATTCGATTTTCTCCATCGATGTAGCACGACCATTCGCATTTGCCTCCATTTCGGTTTGTAGCCTATTTGATTATCATTCAGATATGTTCTGTTCTTTTCATATTCTATGTTGCCTAGCGCGAAATACGAACAGATTGTTTAATTCATTTTCCTACTTATCAAACCTGTATAAATATCGTTTTACCTGCTGCTAAGGATTCGGCATCAACAATTATTGTTAGCTCACTATGTGAAATCGTTTGAAAGTCATATGATATGCATCACAACATTCGGGACAACACGATATTGTTTTGCCAATCAGTTGCAAGCTTTGGGGAAGGGGGTAAGGATTGGCCGCAGCTTGTTTCTCGTGCAAGACACGCATCCTACACCTAACTCTGCACTACACCTACACCACCACACCGACGAGACACACCGCTGGTACTGAAAGAAACCTCACGATCTAACTCGAAACTTGCAATGATTCAGTTTATTTTATTACAACTGAGATAACGTTCAAAATATGTAATTGCAATTTCATGGTCCGAAATTACACCCACCCTTCTCAAAGTACTTCTAAAGATAAAAGTGCACATTTATGGATGTAAAAAAAAAAACTGTAGTTAAAACTCCAAATTTGTTGCGTCTGTTACTTTTCCTAAACATTCGTTTGTTCAGGTTTTATTAGATCAGTGTTCGTTTCCCTAATCATTTGTTCGCTTAGGTTTTATAACAGCACAGCGTTTGTGGTTTTGGTATCAAATATATCACCATATTACAATATGCTGTAGAAAAGGAACGTTTCGCATATGCACAATGACCGATCATTCACTATGCATTTAAACGTCAATACAAGCATATCTGAATGATCTGCATAGTGTTGTCTTTTTCCCGAGCATTTTATTGTTAAGCTTTCAATTTTTTCTTATATCTGTCAATTATGGGCAATTTTCTAAACTTTAATAAATCATGTTTATACCTGCTTGTACTGGTGAAAAAATTATCTCCCATTGAGCGTGTGCATGTGATAGTCTACGGAATTATTATCAATTGCGTGTTCTTTCGTATGACTATTGTAACGAAAACTGCTGAGCTCTGATACTGTGATACAACCACTGAAAAGGATAATTGACAGGTAATCCTGCAGAGGAAAGCAACGGAGGTAAATCACCGGATTGCTCAAGTGGAAGTTCGTGTTATCGCAATCGCTATGATAATTCAACGTTTTTAGATGGCATGCTACGTTTAAATTCCCTCACTGAATCGGCTGAGACAAGGGGGATACAGTGCGTTTAAATACTGGAGCTGAGACAAGGGGGGATACAGTGCGTTTCAATAATGGAGCTGAGACGAGGGGGATACAGTGCGTTTCAATAATGGAGCTGAGACGAGGGGGATACAGTGCGTTTAAATACTGGAGCTGAGACTATGGGGACACAGTGCGTTTAAATACTGGAAGAAAATGCGTTGTGTTTCTATTACACTAATAGCAGTATCAGTAGCACCAGAAGCACCATTGTTGCAGCATTAGTATGATGTTGTTGGTGTTGTTTATTAGTTATTCTTCTTCTTTTCTTTCTTCTCTTTTGTCATTGTTGTAATAGTGAAGAGATATGAGGAAGAATTAATTGAAACGTTATAAAGAAATTAAAGGAGACCAGAAACCAATGGAAATATTGGATAATAATAAAGGTACTATAGCAGTAAACCTTATTCTGAAGTATCATCTGCGACCGAAATGCCAATATTAAAATATTGGCCTATCTTCTAGGAGCTGAATTTCCGTGACCTCGTATGCAAAATTTCCGCGCCTATTCGGTTACTTTCGGGATGTGACGTCATAGTTGCGACTCCAGCAGCCCAAGTGGGAGTTGCCAGAGTAAAAGACAATACCGTTTTGCGTTGCTTACGGGTGTAATAAAACATTAAGAAAAGCCAGTGGACAACATTAATTTTTCTTTTCCGAAAGATAAAGGCATACTGAAAGAATGGATACATTATTACAGACGAGTCGATTTCAAAGCAACACCATACAGCCCTATGTGCTCGTTACATTTCTCAAAGAACTGTTACGAGAGGGATTCTGAAAAAATGGCAGCTCAAGGATACGCAAATGCTAGGCTTAGACAAAAAGTTGGCTCTGTTCCAGACATAACGTTGAATATTTTAAATCCTGGGAAAATTGTTGAACGTGCGAGTTACGAAAATAAGCAGAAGGCCGAGTAAGTGACCACAAAATGCAACAATCAATTCACGGATCTTTTATCTACACCAGCAGTGCTAAAAATAAATCGGATAGCCCGACACCCTGGGTACCTCTGGTTTTAGTTCCGGCCCATCCTGTATTCAAAATGAGGTGCCCGTCAGGCTTGTCGAAACAAAAATTGTTTGCCTGAGGAAACTTTGATCGCGCTGGTGAAATTAGTAAATGTATTTTCAAGATGTTGACATGCATGCCTTAACACGGCACAATCTAAATCAAATCACTACTGTCCAAGGTGAAATTTAGATTCGATTTTAATCAAATGGAGGCTTTGCCAAAAATAATATTCTAAACCTGTCGTGTTTCGAGAAAACACAATTTTCAGTAATCTTATAAAAATTACAAATTTAAAAAAAAAAATCATTGTATACATGTAGTATGTATAAACGGTAATCTGTAATGATTGGAACTGATATAAAATTATTCCTTGGGCAGTTTAAATAACAGCGATTAAAAGAAAAGAGGTCAAAGTTTCACATTAAATGGCTGCCAATAGAAACTGGTGGGGGAGGGGAACTACTGACCCAACCCCTTGCCCCAATGTGCGAGCGCCCATGGGACGTACCTTTTCTCCATGTGATACGCCTTATTATTCCCCCAGGACAAGCCCATTTTGCATATTCTGGTCAGCTCTGGCTAAATTGCAAAATAGCTAAAGTTTTGATTTAAGTACGCAAACAATAAAGCCGATGTGACCGTTCCGGTGGCCTAGTGGTTAGAGCGTCCGCCTCGGATGCGGGAGGTCGTGGGTTCGATCCCCGGCCGAGTCATACGAAAGACTTTAAAAATGGTACTAACAGCTGCCTCGCTTGGCGTTCAGCATTAAGAGGTTAGTGTTAGGACTGGTCGGCCTGGTGTCAGGATAATGTGACTGGGTGGGACATCATGCTACATGTCTGCGGCATGATGCCCCAGTGCAAGACATCACTATAAACTGCCACATTGCAGACATCGTAGCGATATGACTGAAAAATTGTTAAAGCTACGTTAAAAATCAAAATCACATCATATCACAATAAAGCCGATGTGACTGATGAACATACTCCATCCTTGCATTGATCTTGTGAAAAGGACTGCCCTTCGGACATACTTCAAAGAAACCCTATTCGACAGTGTGTGTGTGTGTGTGTGTGTAAGCACCAGCAATTGATTGCCAAAATAAACGATGCCTATTTTGTTGTTACTTACGATGCCATGGACTTCAGGTTTAAGTCTTAATGCATGTAACACTGTTTGCTGAACAAAATATTTATTCAGAATTAGTTCTTTAGGGCCACATATACTGCATGGTATATTTTGTTTTATTCCTTTTAATTTAATTATGGTAATTAAACTTTACATATACGGTCGAGGAATGTCAGGTGTTAACTGGCCGAGTTTCTTTGGCGGAAATGGAGATGCGATTTTTGTTTGCAGAGAAAATTTCACAGTGATCATTCATTTAAGCTAATTGGTGACAATTGTATTCTTTTAATTTTGTTATACTATAGTACTGTTGTAGTTGTTTAAAAACATCTGAAATTTACTTGAATAATGTTTAATTTTCACGTTCTATTTACTGAAGAAAAAAAAAAAAAAAAGAAAAAAAATGTTGTGTGATATTAATTATTTCGTCCAGTGCCGGATTTAGACGTGTGTGCGTGTGATTTGAATTTTTAACGTAGCTTTAACAATTTTTCAGTCATATCACTACGATGTCTGCAGTGTGGCAGCTTAGACTGTGGATTGCATACGTTACATCTATTTATAAACGGTTTGGGGTTGTTTTTTTCTTCTTCTGACAAATGAAAATTGACAGACATAATGTAATTATTGGGACTTCGCTGCGAAAAATTTAGAGATATTACGAGATCGGGATGTAGATGAGGAAATACCCCCAAAATCAGGAGGTTTTTCTCCCGGCTTGAGAGTTGACAGGTATGAACTGTCCGGGCTTGTGGAATTTCAGTCAGGGCTTGAGTTTATTTAAGTCACCTGCCCGGGGCCTGTGCCTAAAAAAATTCTTTTAACACTGACCAGTACAGTACATAAACTATTATATCAGACTGCAGATTCAAGTTTTGAATGTGCAACCCAAATGTGGTCTCCTTCCGTCTGCCTGGCTCGCCAATGTTTATGTTTGTATTCGAGGACTGGCTAGTATTGCGTCACGGTACCACGTGATCTGTCGTCTCATTAAAACTCGGAAAAACTCGGCAATTTACGGAATCGTGGTATCTTCCATGCAATAAAATCACTACCCGCTTACGATATTTAATTTATAAACATGTCAGTCGAATTAAAATCTGTAGAGAATTACATACGTAGAAGGAAAATTTTGATTTCTAGTCTCCTTTAACTTCAGTGAGGTTGATGTATTATTTCTATTATTCGAGTCACGTGCTATTATAAATGTGTCGTATCTCAATTTGTTTCCAATCATACACATTACGCCATACATGTCGCCGTTGGCTGTTTTATTTCGCATCTAATTTATAGCTGTATCCTGATATAATCTCTCGTAACAGTTCTTATCGCAGAGGACATTTCTCTCACGTGCCTTAAATTTCGCTTTCCTAAAGTGATTTTATTATCTTTATGACTACTTTTTATGGCGGGGCCACGAGTGGCCGAGTGGTCCAAAGCGCTCTCCGTTACGGATCACTGCCATTTCACCTCTGTCTGCGTGGGTTCGAGTCTAGGATTCGGCCAATGTGGGTATGTGAGAAAGCTTGCCTGTAGCTTCTCGTGGGTCGGTGGTTCTTCCCGGGTACTTCCTCCACCATTAATACTGGCCGCCATACATAGCCTATCTTGTGCTGAAAAATGGCGTTAAACCCCACAACAACAACAACTTTTTATGGCTATTTAGAATTGCATCATATTGTATTGTAATGAAACATTTATCAACGCAAATATAGTTTTGTATTTATTATACACGTAGTCAATTAAATTGTTGAGAGAGTTAGAGAGAGAGAAAGAGAAAGACAGAGACAGAGAGAGAAACTTTTGTTAAATGACAGAAATGAAGAATTGTTAAATCACATGATTTTTTTTTTATTATTTTAATCACCATATTTCAGATTAGAAACCTAATTTAGAAAAAAAGTAACTAGTGCAAATGTGTGTCCAGTTATTTTTTCTCACCACTAACAACATAAAAAATATTGCACGTCACCGTGGATAGTCGTAGTTATAACCCCTGGAATTCCTCTCGTGTACGTATTCAGTAACCTGAAACATTGAATGAAAATATATATGTAGATCGAGTATGCATTAGTTGTTACCTTTTGAATGAATGTCAAATATAGAACACCCTTGTTAATAAAATGGGTCTTAGTGAACTACCTTAAAATTTTTAGGGTCAGACGACACCAACAGGAGAACAGTTTCTACAGCAGAAGGGAATATATATATATATATATATATATATATATATATATATATATATATATAATATAGTAACGCTTTAAAACTCTCCTGCGAAACGTATAGTGTCAGGAAATTGCCCTACAATATTTCCGCTTCCAGATTAAATTCTAAGATGTACATATACTGTAGACTCAATAGTTATTGTATATTTAGACTTCTAGTCTGATAATTTACATAATACATTATATTGTTACTTTTATATTTTGATGAGTGGGATGAAAAGGGCTTACGAAAAATCTTACCTGTAGGAAATCCACCTATAGGCTTTCTTCGAGGATCCTGAACAAGTCCACCGACGTTACTCCCGGGTACAACCAAGTTATCAACCTTTCCAGCACCATGACCTACTCCAAGGATGGGATCTATGATTTTAGGCACTGTCAGTCCTTGAAGATGAAGATTCGCAGCTCCATGGTTGGCTCCTTGGACGGGGCCTATGGCATGAGGATCTCGTATGCCATCATATGAATTTCCTAAGGGAACTTCTTTCACGACAGGATTTTTCACGATTGACATAAGGAGACTTCCTGCGAGGTTAGGTGTGTCAAATACTTGTCCAACGCCTGGAAACGTGTCAACTAAACCTTGATGAACAAATGGATCACTGTTCACACCTAGAAACCTGTTGTTGAATCCAGAAAGGAGATTGCTTGGTGCTGGTAGGACTTTGGCACCAACGTTTCCACCGTTCAACCAAAGATCAACAACTGGCGTCTTTCCATTTGGAAATGTGGGATCAACTGCTCCATGTAAATTTGGTTTTGATGGATGGACCGGTGGTTTGATGTGAGCACCGGCATGATGTGGATCAGGGTGAAATTCTGTCCTGAGACTATCGAAGGATAGTGAGTTATCTGCAAGCCACTGGCGCAATCGAGCTTCACGAGAACCTAAAGATGACAGATCCAATGAACCTAATGGGTTCGATAAAAGAGGATCAAAGGGATCACTCTTCCTGGTGCCTCCGTGTAAAGGTAGATCGCCACCAGGTATCCATATTCCGAGTGGACTTCCATTGCTGTCAATATTAGGACTTGGAACCGGACGTTGTTGGAGAACATTCTGTGCTTGATAGTCTGAAAATGAATAAGCGAACAAATAAATAAGTAGTAATGGGTTCCAGAAAGCGACCCTGTGGAAAAGTTCACTCGCAGGCCAACCTGAAATGAGCCACAATGAGACGTTAATGATCAAAACGCCAATTGCTACAACATTCCAGTTCACTGTTTGGGCCAATGACAAATTAGCATTTTGGGACACTTTGATGTCCACCGGGAATATACTATTGTGGGTCACTAAGGGGATAAAACATACTTAATGACAATCTATATGAATATATAGTCAGCCTGTGATAACAGAGGACATACAGACATCAGATATTAAACCTTTCTCTCTAACCATTATCGTATCCGGAGACCTCAACTATATCAACTATATAAACTAAATATTTGAATAGCTGATCCCATTGATACAATCAATGCAGCCTTGTGATTATGTACAATTATCCTTGCTTTATATATTAACCATTGACCTTATACCTCGGATTTTGTCGGTACTATAGGTAAATTTCCATATATTCTACTAATGCTATAAATAGCTGTAATTAAGGGAGCCAACACATTATAACCCAAAATATTTAAAAAAAACTGGACCTGGTTTTTAGCGGAGGCTAAAACAACAAGAAAACACAATTTTAACTCAAAATGGAAAATTTAACATGGCCAAGACTGACATTTATAATCAATCTCAGAAACTTGCACGTAATTTAGCGGTGGCTAAAAACAACATAAATCATATAGGAAAATGGGCGAGACTAAAAGTAATTTAAAAATTTTGCTCCTGATGATTCCAGGATATAATCAATACATTTTTAAAAATTTCGTTTTTATCAGCCATGGATTCGTATGTACTTCTTCAAATTACGACCATCACTAAATATTTTATCATAAACATCAGATTTTATTGGCTTCTCTCCACTATTAATTCACGCATGCACCGTCAGATTTCCATTTTTGCTATGTGTTATGTTACATTTTAATAGTTTTCTGAAATATGTATCATCGTGTGCCTCTTCTTCTATTCATGGTCTGGTATTTAATGAATGGGAAGGCCTGATTTCTAATGGGAATTTAATACTGAAAGAAACACTCATTCGTTCTAATCGAATGATACATGACTACTACGGCGTCCTTATTTTATTTTCTTTGTAAATAGTTCTGAAATATTTTGCTTTAAAAAAATGTTAATTTTATCAAATATAAAGTTTGACATTTTCTTACAGTTATAAATATTTAAAGAAGTTTGGTGGATTCTAAACTCGCTTTAGAACTATTAAATGATTTTACCTTATTTTTTTAATTTATTAACGCTTGTATTGTATTCACTGTCCGTCTGAAGGACCATGCAGACAGAAGTGAGACGACAGTGATCAGTAACGGCATTAGCTTCTCATTCAATATTCTTCGCCTTTGGTATCGTGGTTGTGAAATGTAATATTTAAGACTACATATTCACAATTACATTGTATAGGTATTAATTTCGAGCTTCTACTATATTTTTCTTACAGAAGATAAAACGGGACTACATTAGCCTTCCTGTATAGAATTTTGTTTATTTATTTTTACGTGAAGTAAGTTAAATTTTCCAGTCAGTACAGCTACGAAACTTTATCGAGCTCCTGAAAGTAATTAATTTATCTTAATTTTAATATTTGCACGTATATATGGGATAAGTGTTACTATAGGAGACCACTAAATATATGTAATACGATAATAAATATGTTTAAAAGATAAAATGACTCATCGAACTTCGTGTAGAAAACAACGATGAAGATACTTACTGTCTTGTCCCATTGTCACGGTGGTGACAACCAAAATGATTGTAGTTGCGACTGACCGATGATTCATTTCTTTTCTGCAAAATAGTTTTGTACGTTATGAATTGTTTTAAAAATGGAACACGCTATACACTCATGCTATACTCCCAGTCTGAGAAAAAATCACGATGTACTTCTATCAATCCTTCCGTGTGTCTAGATATGTATTTATCTTTTTATACATCTGTCTCTTGATAAGCATCCGTCATGAAGTTGTACCGATATTCATTCTAATACTGATGCAAACTATACTTTGTCAATCTCCTAATTAACATTCTGACAACAAATCATATTATCATCTGCAGTTTTACTTCTTTCTCTTAAATTTTATTAAATTTATTTCCGTTCTACTTACAGTCGATAGCCAGTATTGTGCTGATATGCCGTTAAACCACAATACATTATTATGTGCTTAAATTATTTGTCAGGTTCTGCCTTCAATAGCATGCAAAAAGGTTTCAAGGCCGTAATAATAAAATTTTAGAGAGAGAGAGAGAGAGAGAGAGAGAGATTGTATATGGGTGGGTGTGGAAATAGTTGTTACCTTTTGTCAGATTTTCTTTGCACCTGACCTAGATCTGTGAAGATGCAATGCCTTGGTTGTTCTGAGTTTTACTTTAAGGTTTATATACCAAATGAGCGTTTGGTCGATCCCATTGTATATACGTCACAATAACGAGGAAATAGATCCGTAGTGTACCACATACAGGATCATCTCTATAATTTCCGTTTATATTTATTATTATTCTATTTTTATATTAGGGTGTTTTTATAATACATTAACTTCTACAATGAAAGCATTGTATAAGTTCCAATTATAACTCTCCAGTAAAACTTGCACAGATATGCTCAAAATTATTATGATACAACGTACATGCTGGTTAATACGAACTGCTTATTCAAAAAGACGTCACTCAAGACATTGATATTTTGCACGTAGGGACACAAGACTCACTTTTAGGCTGGAGGCAACAGTTCGGCCTCGCGGTGTTCGATAATATAACTAGTGTTATATTCAAAAGCTTAGCAATGATAAAATAAAGCAAATAAAATAAGTTTCAGACAAATAAATCTAACAACATTCAAATCCCACTTTCGCAAAATACCCAAATTAAACTCCATTTTGTCTGCAGCAAAAAAAGCTTTCATACAATAATATAACATTAAAAACCAGTTATAGCGTAATGTTTATATGGTACCTTTTGGAATGTTAGTATTACCATTTAATAAAACGTTTGTCTATTCTATAAAAGTGTACACGAAAACCTAACATTTGCATTAAATTAAGTGTAGGCATAAAAACATTGGATACGTGGAAGTACATGTGTTATTCGGATAATTTTTAAAAAATCAACACTTTTTTAAGTCTGTTATCTTTCTAGATTAAAATATTATACTGAAGCGTAAAATTATTTCCTACCAACAACATAGAATAGAAAGTAATCTTCCAAATCGGAATAACGTGAAACATTTAAGATGCGTTAAAAATAAAATTTGTGTCGTAGAATAGTAGATTATAGTTTGCATTACTTGAATCATTTGCACTGAATTTGTTTAACAAAAGACTAGATTTTTAAATAGAAAGCTAGTGTATCTAATTCAATATTGCTTTAAACTGCATTTTCCCCGTTTCATTTAATGAGCGAGTGAAGCGAACAGTCTTAGGATACAAACCAAAGAATGCTAACATGATTAAATAATAGTTTTAAAATGAATGTATGCAATGCTTGAAGTTGTGGTTTCATAGACCATGTACGTGCAAGTGAAAATGTCGTTAAAATATATTCTAATAAACAATCAACGACTAACTTCAGTTCGTCTCCTTTCAAGCAAATAGTTTGTACATTGTGGCAGAACCATTTGAAAAGTTAATTGTTTCTTCTAGATTTATACTGAAATGTTTTTTACTGCTACTAGTGATGCTGCTAGCAGCCCAACTGTTGCTACTACTACTATTTCCACTGCTACAACCACAACTACGAGAATCTCTACTAAAATAATAATAATAATAATAATAATAATAATAATAACAACAACAACAACAATAATAATAATAACAGTAATAATAATAATAATAATAATAATAATAATAATATAACAATAATAATGACAATAATAAAGCTGAATTCAAATAGAAATATAGATTTGCACGAGTTATTTTCCTGATGTCCCGTAAAGAAAAAACACATCTTAAGGTCAATGATGACGCCTACACATCAGCTGCGACGATGATTACGTGTTACGAGATCATAATATAACCTAATGAAATAATTAATGAATACCGTTACAGTACATAAAAACCAGAGCAATGCGCTTAAGGCACATACTAATGAATGACTAAAGGTTACCAAGGTGTAAACATCGTTATTTCCGTCAATGTCATAAGGCCCCACTAGCGTATAGAAAGGAGTCAGTTATAACAAGGAAACAAACTGGTAAAGACTTTCAACAGTACGCTATTAACGCAGAATCATCTCATTCTTAAAAAAAAAAAAAAAAAAAAAAAAAAAACTGCCAAAGTCTCTTATTGAATAGAATCTTCTCCCTTTTCAGAATCAACAAAAATATATAAGTAGTAGTCCAATAATAGCAGTTCTTTTGAAAGAACATTTAGGACTATTTCGGATTTAATTCACAATACTCTAAGTTACTCTTAAATTTTTACTTAGTAACTTTGAAAAATAAATTATTTTTAATTTTCCTTAACTTGCTGGTTTCGCTTCCTTTCTGTTACTTAGTTTAAGACTATACAGTCATAATAGAAACTGGCTGCTCGTTCGGAGCTCTTTAAAATATTTCAGATATGTTAAAAGATGTTCTAAAATTTAAATTGACTTTGTTTTGCAACTTTCTTTGTTCCTAGTTAAGATTTTACTTTGATATGTTTGAGAAATCTCTTGTGCGGGGACCAACATGCAAAACTGACATTCGCGCAAACTTCATATATAATTTGCTATATGTATAAGGTTCATTTTCTGAATATTTGTACCTTTTATTCTTACTCGTTACGAAGAAAATTATGAAAAACCGATCATCTCTCCCGATCCGTCTAGAATAGAACAACACGTTTCCCTTCCCCTGTAAAAATAGCGTGTGTGACGCCATTTGAGACACTGTGTACACACTGGCATTGTTGATAATGAATTATGGAGAACTCGCTCTGGGTGAACTAATCCCAGGTGTTAGGAGAAGTCGCCCCATGGTGGTCGGAGAAGTCGCCCACTGCGCCTGGAGAAGTCGTCCCAAGGATCATATATATTAATTCTGAGACGTCGCCAAGTGGTTGTTAAGGCTTTATTTATTGTTGTTTTTCTTCAAGATCAACTTAATAACTTATTAAATCTATAAAATTTGCAACTTTTCAACTTTTCCATTTGATCAACTCCGCTTCTGTACTTAACGAAAAAGAAGTGGTATCTATCCCTTTTGCTCTGCTCTTCAAATCATTAAATGCATTTTAATTGGAAAAATAGAGCGAGTGTAAGCATGATGTGACATCTGCAGTTTTATACATGAAATCGAATGAATTCTTGCCGTCAATAATCCAAAGGGTTATAGTATTATATCTCTAACTGAACAATTTAATCTGATTTTTCACTGAGATTTGCTAACCATTGACGAATGATACTTGAACTCGATAAAAAGCATCACTGACGCCTACTCAGAAAATCCGGTCTCTATTGAGTTCAACATCATGGCTAAAGCACAGAATTCGGACGGTTTCTGAAGCTATCGTGTACTACGCCCATCATTTAGTTTATTTCTTCTTTTTTGTCAGTGTTCGTAATTTTATCATTTCTCAAAAAAACAAACTATTTAAAGTTGAACGAGAAGTTTTAAAAATATTTCACTACTAAATTGCCGATGCACAATAAACATGATTACGTTATTTTATTATATATAACAATACCATGATCACGTGTACTAACGGGATTTTGTTACTTTAAATGCATATTTTAACTGCTTAACGTACTTGGGACATAATGAGAAGATCATCTTTAAAAACAAATTTAAATGTCACATTTAAATCCTGGACTAAACTGAATAACATTTCACATGGTCCGAATCAGCTTGGAAGTTTGGAGAATGAGCCAGATATATGGGATGAATCAGTCAGCGTTTTGTACCGAATCAGCCTGGTCCGAGTTTGAGAGTAATTACCACAGTAATGAGCAATGTTACTATAATAGATTTATCAATCAAGAAAGTTAACAGTAACATTTGTTTAAAAAATTGTATCGGGGTGTTCCGGTGTGTGTAGTTATAAGAAATCTAACGAGTTTATATGAACACACAGACTTTTAATTATAAGTGATTTATTTTTCTATTATCGACATTACACAAACAAGATGAATGAAGAATGGGATGGAAAGGTTTATTATATAACAAGTGTAAAACAGTCTTGAACGTAAGTGTGGAAGAAAAATGCATATTCATCCGATGCAGTTACATACAAAATCAGACGTGCATAATAAATTGATGTTGGAAACACTGAATGAAAAAGCATAAACATTTCTTTAATGTTATTTCATTTGGTAGATAATTTCTTACTTTTCAAAGATGGAGAGAAAAAAAAGAGTAAAATAATTGAGGATTGTTTAAGAACTGCTATTATTCACGCAATTTAGAGCTGTGCATTGAACCATCTTGTTTCTACTTGACACTTCGCTGCACAAATTGAATACAACTCTTATACGTTAATCGTCTCCAATGACGTCACATCCTGTTTGTATGGAAGGGAGCTAACAAATTCGGGGCAGTTCTTTCCGTTTGATCTCGGAATACAGGACAATATTTTGTATGAAATGTTTGTGCAAATACAATAGATGCAAAGAAGAAAATAGTCGGGATAGATTATATACACAAACTACTAAATATCCTTCTGTTTACAATAAAATTGTGCAGGTCGGTTTTTTTTTTCCCCTTTAAGTGAAGAAATTTCTTTAAATCCTACAACGGAAGGGTTTTAGTCATCGAAAAAGGACGTGTTGCTTGAGCTTGCCAGACATTATGATCTTCCTTAAATGAACGCCTATTTAATAAAGCAATACAAAAGATTGATTCAGTATTTGGTGTTAAAGAATATTTTAGATTAAAGTGATTTAGATTTGATTAGCAAGTCTGTATTTGTTTCTGATAGGAAATTAAAAGAATTACACTTAAGAATCCAGATGGAATTAGCAGTAAAAAAAGCTCCGGCTTCAGAAAGAAATGTGACATCAAACAATACCAACAACGTTCAGCTGGCTTCTGCTGTCGTTTTGACTGTCCTATCAAAGGTCCATGTAAGGCGAGCTTTGTTGCATAATAACAGGTTGAGTAGGAGACTGGTATTGTAAATTAAGGAGATATAGAATGCATTCTTAATTGGGAAGTAAATGGACTAGGGTTTATTTTTTTGCTGAAACAGGCTCTAAAAAAGCAATATAAGAAATATTGCAATCTGAGGTACCGAAATATCTGATTGCATTGCTTATATATTGATTTTCAAAAAGGCATTTTGATTCAATGGAAAGAGAGATGCCATGGTATGCATTATTAAAAAATTTCATCGCAATCCTTTCTGCTGTCTGTTCCTCATTTCCCTCTCATGCATAATGGACAAACTACGCAGAAATCTGGAGCGAGAGAGCAAAAAGAATTTCGAACTGGATTAAAACCCTGAAACTGAACCTTTTCCTTCAGTTGTTGGTGTAACATCAATTCTGCAGACGTGTTTTACGTTGGATTTAGATATTTTCTGGCAGGAAAGACATTTCATTAGATTATTCAGTGGAAATTATACTGGAACTATTGTGAATTCTTACAGAAGTTCTAAACAACACCACCTTGACATCACAATTCTTGGTGGACAAGTATATTTCCGGTTTTGAAATTTATACGGAACTTCGTTTGGACTTCAATATAACGTTTTCTTTGATATTTTGGAGTTACTTAACAATACCGTAAGTTTCTCTCACATTTTAATTTATAACATTGATAACTAGACTGTTTGTTAAGTTTTACAAAACTTGTTGGTTTTGCTTCTTTCTGTATCTTTGTGACCACAGAGTAGCAACACATAAACAAAAGTTAATCACACAATATAGATTACATATTCATAAGAGTGTCACCAGACCTAAAGTTTCGGATGGTGTTTAAAATAGAATTCTGTACTAAAAACATCCATTCTTAAGCGCGAAGGTTATATATTGAACGTAGATCTGCATTTGTCATTCTATGATTATGATTTCGTATTACTGATAAAGATAGTGTATCACTGTAGTTTCTGGAGTACGTAGGTCGATAGCGTGAACGACAGGTTTAAAAGATAGTATATCACTGCATTTTCTGGAGTACGTAGGTCGATAGCGTGAACGACAGGTTTAAAAGATAGTGTAGCACTGTAGTTTCTGGAGTACGTAGGTCGATAGCGTGAAAGTCAAGTTTAAAAGATAGTGTATCACTGTAGTTTCTAGAGTACGTACGTCGATAGCGTGAACGTCAGGTTTACTTCACTCTGAAGTCTAGCATAAATGACTACATGTCATATATCTCTGTATACGGTTGGGGGGGGGGTCTTAAATTGTGAACACTTACTATTAATTAGTTAGGTCGTTATAGATTGGAGCAACAGGTATTTTATAGAAACTGTCCGTAACTGCAGCATATATTATTCTATCTGCGTAGCGTCAAAAGCGTCTCAGTTTAATCTGGAAATTGAAATAAAATGATAGATTACCTGAATACGATATGTAATTACCTCCTTCGTATCAAGGTCATATCAGTTTTAATTTTTCCATGCATATGTACCAGAATATATCTTAACCATGTGTATTTAAAATGTTTTTGCACCAATACAGGAACTTTTAGACTATATAATACTAATAACAAATAGAGCATAAACAACACATACAACCGATCAGTTCAAAGGCAATTTGCAAGCAAACTGCTACTAGAGGCAGAGAGTATTATTGATGTCATTAAAGGCTTTTAAACCACACTAATGACTAATGTGCTTCAAACAAATTAGGTGGACAATGAAAACTCCCATGGAGGTCTTCTCCATATAAAGAACTCCTGCATATAAAAGACAAAATGTATGGATCTATTTGCTTATATTCATATCAGTTTTACTTGCATGTATAGGAAACGTTCCCATGAAGGACATAACATTGTGGTCAAACGTGTGTCTTTCAAAGACAGGGATAGAAATGCTGATGACGTTTCCGAATAAGTCTGATTACAAGATGAGTAGTTCTTGTCCGGTATCAGTGGGGAGATTTGTCTCGTTATTAATCGGGAGTTCCTGCGCTGTATTATTTGAAAACTTGTTAATGTGATCAACGAGAAAATGTCGAGTAAGTGTTGTGCTTGCTTTGAAATGTCAAGCTTCTGAAACAGCACAGAATACCTACTCTCAAAGATCAGCACTAGCCAATTTTAAATAAAATGCCAACATTTTATATATTAAAGGAATGTTGTTTTGGGTTTTTTTCAAAACAATATTGCGACTTTTGACTGTGTAGTGACAAGGGTTAATATAGATATATAGAGAATGACAATTGACGTTTAATAAACATTATTTTTACATGTTTCAGTAGGTGCAATGAATGACATAAACAATACATTTGAAATCGGAGTATTTCGATTCAGTGACCAACTCTATAACGCACTGAAATTGACCTATAAACGGATAAAGTCGACGTCCTTCTCGAGTCTTTACTCCATCTGCGCTCAAGGTAGTTACATGCAAATGTTAAGATCAAAGATTATTTTTACCTGGAAACTCAATCACGCTAATGACTAAATAATGTATGGGTGACTTCAATGTAGGTTTAATTTAGTGTTGCTTAAATCAAAACTTTTGTAGCAGATTAGGTTTTATGAGGTCACTTACTACCCGGGCGTTTTAGTTCAGTGGTACGTGCGCCACACTGTATGACAGAAGAACCGGCTTCGATTCCGCAAAACTTAAAATTTGTCTCCTCTCCTGTTACAACGATACTATCTGCATTTTAAATACCTTAAGCATATTTATTAGCTTTTCATGTTATCAAACGTTTTCCATATATGAATTCTAATTGAATAACTTCCATATATGAATGCTAATTGAATAACTTCCATATATGAATGCTAATTGAATAACTTCCATATATGAATGCTAATTGAATAACTTCCATATATGAATGCTAATTGAATAACTTCCATATATGAATGCTAATTGAATAATCTGAATTATTACGACTGTATTGCCATAACCTAAACAAAAGAAAAGTGAGAAAATCAACTTTTGTAATTTTCAGCAAATAATTTATTTCCCTAGAATGCAAAGTGAAAATTTAAAAAGAAATTAGTCTTGTGAATTAAATCTCGTAAACTTTCTACAACTCAAGCAGTATACTGAATTCCGAAAGAATTCCAGTGGAGTTCCTAATAAATTCCAATTGTAAACGTGCTGTGCTGATGTGTCAGTAGTTTCGAATATGCTAAAGTACCAATATATATAAATTGTCAACGACCTTTTATAGTGATTACTCCACCACCTTCTATCTTATTTAGTTACATGCATTTGTCATTAATAGATAGCCTTGCCGTATGATAAGGCAGGTGTTATTTGGGCTTGCCAGGAGTACTGTATCTACCTCTTGCAAACCTGGAACATATGTATAAGCTGATGGGTCATGAAAAGACTGATATGTATGAACATTAATAGAATCGAGAAAATAACAAGCTAGCTATTTGAATTGGTGCTTCACTGGAATGCCCACTGCCTTAAAATCCTTTTGATGTGATTCGAGGATCCGTTCCTGACAATACTTAAGATGATCATTTAAATTGGAACGTGAAAATCTGTAAGTATGTAGAATATTAAATATTTTTGTGCGAAGATGCATGAGGAAACAAAACAAACACAGTGAGATACATATTATTCGAGTTCCGTTATAGCATATAGAGAAAAGAACTATCTGTAAAAATGACAAATGAAGAATGTCTTGTTTTCAAATCTATACTGAATAGACGTTCAAGTGCGAGAGAAGGAGAGAGCGAAAACGTTGCAATGGAAGATTTAGTTCTTAACATGGTGTTACCTCTGTCAATGGCCGGCTCAATAATTGTGTACAGCCAAGAGAAGGATCAAGCGGTCAGGCCATTGGTAGTCAATGACAGAACCTTTAATAACATCATGGAGATTGTGACTGGCAGTTCTGCTGATGGACTTGCACTTCCTCAGGTAACAAATATCAAGGGAGATAAATTCAATGTCGATGGCCCCGATGAGGATGTAAACTACGTCTTCTCAGCGCTCATTGTCGATCCAAGCCACAGACGAGCGTTTGCTAGAACGGAATCTCAGCAAAGTCCAGCATGTTTCACACGGTTACATTTCAATCAGGATTGGCACAACAAAAGAACTACGAAATTTCCTGCTGAAAGGTTACAAAATGACATTGTACGCAACTCATGCGCATTCCTTGATAATGGCGGTTATATCTTAAGATCTAAGTTAGTTCGCTGTCTAAGAAAAATTTCAAATTTGTGTCATAATGAAAAATTACAGCTAGAGAGATTTAGATGCAGACTAGGGTCTGTGCCTCAGATCAGATTCAGCCACCACGGTCCTGCTATTACCGTTGATACAGAAGACACTGTCTTAAAGATTATAGTTTCTGCAGATTATGTAGTGTCACTACCTTGTCCACGATGGCCAAAAGAAGCGTCTGAATGGCCTAAAAGGAAGCGAGTTTGGCCTAAAGAAGATATTGTGAAGAGAATTATCAAAGGAGGCTGTCATATAGTTCCAAAGACTCACAAATTAGGCAATGATCCACGGGAATTTATTTTCTCTTTTTCTGTGTGCGAGAAAATATTAGCACATTCCTTGAGCATAAACCAAAAGCGCTGCTATATGCTTTTGAAATTTCTATTCAAATATCATCTGGACAAGGTAAAACGTGGTCTTACGACATATTACTTGAAAATGACATTGTTTTGGATATGTGAAAGAATCCCGGTAACAGAATGGCGGGAGAACAATCCTCTCGAATGCCTTATGTGGCTTCTATCGGATCTACAAGGTTACTTAAAGGTACATCATCTTCCCAATTACTTCATACCAAAGAGAAATATGATCGACCACATGAGTACAGCGTCCGTACAAGCATGTCTTCGGGATATAGAGAATGTGATGAAGGCTCCATTGTCCGTCATTTTGGAGCTGACAGAAAACCACAGATTCTGTTGGTTCTCAAGAGATGTTTCGCTGAAGAAAATGCTGCAGCCTCTTCTCTCTGAAGGAAACTCTACACAAAATATGCTCAGAACGTATGTTCTTCGATATTTGTCTGTGATGTTGGACAAAGGTGAGATATATCTTGCTTTGTCTATGATCTGTGGAATGGAGTCGTGTGAAGTTCTTCCTGAAACGGAATATTCTCTCAAATGCCTTGAAAATGTCCTGGAGCAGTGTGACGAAGGAGACTACACAGTCTGTGTCAAAGGCCTCCTTGCTAACATTTATCACCAGAGAGCTGAAGAATGCGTCAAGAATGGAAATAAAAAGGATGGTCAGAAGTACAAAAAAATAAGTTTAAAAGCCTATCAGGAAATCCTAAAAGATGTTGGGCACCACATATGGATATATGGTGCGTACTATGACCTCTTATCTGCATGTGGATCATGTCAGATACTATTGAGACATTTTCTATCGGTTGTCCACCCACAGACAAAGGGAAAGTATGGATTTTTGTTTACCGCCGGTGTGTATACCGCAATAACTCCACATAATGTTCTCACAGTGCATCCATCAACATTCGACTTTACGGAGGAATCTGTGATTCCTTCGACAGCATACATACTGTTCAAGGTTATTCTCACATACCTTGAATTGGACGAAAATGTAATTGAACATAGACTTAAGCTGCAGGGGAAGAAAGCAATTAGTCTCTTTGACAAATGGGTGGCATGTAAGTGCGAATTGTTTCCAGAACAGTACGACGATTATTTGCTCTACCTTGTCGGGATCACTAGGATGATAGCTGGAGATATTAAAAGAGGGCGTGATCTTTTCCAGGCCGCCATCGATTACACATCCACTTTCAGTAGAATAGAATTTCGACTACCAACCAGCAAGGAACAGGTTCCGACACTAAAACCTCAAAGCAAGTGGCGATATCATCCGTATAGACAGTCGAAGAACTTGCATCAAAAGCAAAATCTTCAGGACGCAAAAAGGCTATTTTCTAAATTAAGTTTTAGAAGTGGAGAGGTCCATATCAAACCTTACACGCATTATTAGCTTTTGAATAAATAAGATTCAGTTTTATAGCTTATACTCTAAATGCGATTCTCAACCCAGTTATGTATTATAATTGTCACACATATCCGCATTATCATGTCTGTTTAATGAAGCATTTTGACTTAACATTATTTATTCATTGTTACGAAGTATAAGAGGTGTACAATGAGTGTATGTCAATAACAGACTGCAAGAAACTCAGGGATTTCAGTGCTGAACATGTGAGAGGCAAACAATAAAGACATAAGACATTTAATTTTCACCAGACTCTATTGAGGTAAATAGGAAGTAGAACTAGTAGTTTTAGGAAGTATTTTTTCACCTAACGTTTATCTGGTTAATCTTTACATAAGAGTATTTAATCTACTTTAAACTGTAACGACGCATGACCATGCGAGACTAAGGTCCTCTTTCTGTACTCATTGTATTTTGGGGCTACTAAAACTTAAACAATCGTCATATTCAAATATTTGAATCTGACCACCACTTTATTGTTCAGATCTATCTTTGTCCTTTCGTTATATTGAGCGGTTGTCTTACGTTATCCCTACGACCTCTTGTAGTATATGTATAAAAAATGGCATGTTGTGGGCTATACTATCGTCGGAACCAAAATATGTCATTAAATATGTTTTTACTGATTTGAAGTTGTTATTTATGTATGCGTAAATACTAACACATGAATGTATGCTGTGAAATCATCATATACTTAAAAGATTCAGCGGGCAATCCTTGCATAAACACTGTAGCCATCTTTGGAAATCTTTGGGCCCCCGTTTCAGAACAAATCCCACACAAATAGAAGCAGTCGTTATTCTTCACATTTTATCAGAGTTTAGTCAAAAGACGCAAATTTAAATCTGTTCCATTTTCTATTGTCACTGAGTAAACTCCGTCCAAGATGCCCCAATAACACTTTTCTTAGAAATAACGTGTTTATATTTAGTAAAGTTCAGTTATTCAAATCATTCACTAAAAACTGGCGCCAGTATGAAACAGGTCGATATACCTATATCTTAAGGGATTTGATTGAAATGAAGAACAAAATCAGTATATTTTGCGTTTTTTCTATGAGATCTTTAGTTTCAGTCAAATATACACCAAATATTTACAATTTGAAGACAGATGACCATAAAAATTTGTAATTTCAGCACATGTATCCTATCACTCTTATCACACACACACACACACACACACACACACACACACACACACAAATATGTACATATATCTCCAAGGATTCGTCGTTCTAGCCTAAAGAGTACCCGACGAGTTTCAAGTAGATTTCCATACTTGAGTAGTCTGAATCAAAATTGAAATATGGAACGCATTGGTACACATTTTTAAGATGCTTCATTTTTGAAAGGAAAGCGTCTGCTTTCATAAGCTTCAACCTCTGTTAAGAGCTTTGAAATTTAAATGTTAAGCGTGTTACTGAATTTTTGTTGACGGGTCACAATAACTTCTCGATTGAGATTCTTCATCTTCTAAGCCACATATCACAATTTTAACTGGTGGTGAAATAAAAATGAAGTTGACTGCGTCTATAAAGTATGTAAGTGACTCGCTGAAGGAATTATATTGAGCCAGAACTTTTTTTTGATAATACGGGGAATATTTATAAAATAGAGCAAGATTACATCAACGAACCATGTATGATAGGTAACAGTCATTTATTTCTGACCATAATGTCTGATGTATTTGTAAGAGTGTACACATCACATACATATACCAGGATATAAAATAAATACGTTTGTGCTTCTCAGATTACTTCGTTTAATGGTTGGGTCTGAATGGTATGTGTGTTGTTATGGCTCTAGGTATTAAAATATGTAAAAGAAAGAAAATAAAACCAACAAATTAAATAAAATCAACAAGCAATATATTTCCCCAAGATGCAAAGTGAAAATTCAAGAGAGATTTACTGTATTGTGAATTAAACTCCAGAATAATCCTAAATTGTATATCACAAATCCAAATATACAGAACGTTACAAATCGATTCCCATACTTTGAATATCCTGATATAACACAATGATGTAAGCTATAATGTCTTTCACTGAGATATCAAAACTCCACAGTAATGTATTAATCCAGACTGCATTTTAGTAATTACAATTAAGATTTTATATAAATGATTCATCTCTGATTATCCCAGATTTCACTAACACAACTGTAAACTTTGATCACAAATAGATTCCCACAGTCTGACCTAAAACAGGAATTAATTATTTGTTTATCAAATCACTGTTTAGACATCTTTTCACCTGACTTATATTTTAACAGAATATGAACCATTCTAACTGGAAAATCCAGGATAATTGTAAACAGGAATGACCTTGAACTCAAATAGTATGTAAACATTTTGTTTACTGTAATCTAAAGTACAAATTACTAGCATAGTGTTATGTATGTCTATATTTTCTGGAACTCCTGGTACTTGCTTTTGTCTAATTATTATCATTTTTATTCATGACTGTAAATTTAAGTGATTATCTGTAGCTGGATTTAGTCTATTTGCATGGCGTCAATTTTAAGATATTAATAGACGTAAAAGTACATAGGATGTATAAATAGATGATCCGGTACCTCTTGACAGTTACTAATAATACAAGCTATTAGTAAATATGTTTACGAAATTCGGCCTTTTTACCATTGGACAGGTGGTATCATAAAGAATTAAGTTAATTTCTATTGGATGAGTTAGGTCACATGCATAGGTATTTTGAGATAGATTGAGTAGTAAGATCTGTCAAGTGGGGTGTACTGTATTAGTAGTAATAATCTCTTGAAGATGTGTTTTATGCTGGATTTAGATATTTTCTGACAGGAAAGACAATCGTTTGGATTATTCATTGGAAATAGAAAGTACTCATTGGACTATAATATGATACTGGACCTGTTATGAATTCTTCAAAAAAGTTCTCGACAACGCCATTTTGACAACGTCACAATTCTTGGTGGATCCGTATATTTCCGGTTCTGAATTTCATACGGAACTTTTCATTCTTTTGGACTTAAATATAACTTTTTCAGGATTATTTTGGAGTCACTTCATAATACTGTAAGTTTCTCTCACATTTTAATTTATAACATTGATAATTAGACTGTCCATTAAGTTTTACAAAACTTGTTGGTTTTGCTTCTTTCTGTTACCTACTTTGTGAGCATAGAGTCGTAAAACATAAATAAAAGTTAATCATACAACACAGATTCATAAGAGTGTTACCAGACCTAAAGTTTCAGATGGTGTTTTAAATAGAGTTCTGTAATAAAAAGACCCATTCTTACGCACGAAGGTTCTATGTTGAAAGTATATCTACCTTTGTCATTTTATGATTGTAGTTTCGTATTACTGATGAAGATAATGTGTCTTTGTAATTTCTGGAGTACGAAGGTCGATAATGTGAACAACATGTTTACTTCACTTTGAAGTCTAGCATGTATGACTACACGCCATATACCTCTTTATACCCACGAGGGACCTCTTCTTAACTTGTGAACACTTCTATAGATTAGTTAGGTCATTATAGACTGAAGCAACAGAGGTTTTATTGAAACTTTCCGTAACTTCAGCATATATTGTTTAATCAGCGTAGGGTCAAAAGCAACTACTTTTTATATGGAAATTATTACACAAAGATGGATCACCTGGATACGATATGTAGCTACTCCCATCGTTTCAGGGTCATGTTACTTTTAAATAAAATTTTTCCATGTATATGTAATAGTATATAGAGTAACTAAGTTTATTTGAAATATTTTTGCACCAATATAATATCTTTTCAACTATAAATCACTAAATCAAATACAGCATAAATGATACATGCAACAGATCAGTTCAAATGCAACTTGCAAGCAAACTGCTACCAGAGGCAGAGAGCATTATTGATGTCATTAAAGGCTTTTAAACCACACTAATGACTAATGTGCTTCAAACAAATTAGGTTGACAATGAAACCTCCCATGGAGGTCTTCTCTATATAAAGATCTCCTGCTTTTAAAAGACAAAGTTTATGGATCGATTCTGTCATATTCATATCAGTTTTACTTGCATGTAAAGGAAACGTTCCCATGAAGGACAGAACATTGTGGTCAAACGTGTCTTTCAAAGACAGATTTCACAAGGGATCAAGATGCTCATGACTTTTTGGGAATAAGTCTGATTACAAGATGAGTACATCTTGTCCGGTATCAGTGGAGAGATCTATCTCGTAACTACTCGGGAGTTTCTGCACTGTATTATTGGAAAACTTGTTAATGCGACCAACGAGAAAATGTTGAGTAAAGGTTGTGCTTACTTTCAAATGATAAGCTTCTGAAACAGCACAGAATACCTACTCTCAAAGATCAGCACTAACCAGTTTTCAGTAAAATGCCAGAATTTTCTATATTAAAGGAATATATAAAACAAACATTACGACTTTTAACTGTGTAATGAAAAGGGTTAATATAGATTTAAATATTTTGACAACTGACGTTTAACAAACATTAATTTACATGTTTCAGAAAGTGCAATGAGTGCGTGAATGAATGACATAAACAATACATTTGAAATCGGAGAATTTCGATTCAGTACCCAACTCCATAAAGTACTGAAATTCATCTATAAACGGATAAAGTCGACGTACTTTTCGAGTCTTTACTCCATCTGCGATCAAGGTAGTTACATGCAAATGTTAAGATTAAAGATTATTGTCACCTGGAAACTCAATCACGCTAATGAATAAATAAGTTTAGATGGGTGACTTCAATGTAGGTTTAATTTAGTGTTGCTTAAATCAAAACCAGTGTAGCAGATTAGGTTTTACGAGGTCACTTACTAACCGGACTTTTTAGTCTAGTGGTATGTGCGCCGGACTGTATGACAGAAGAACCGGCTTCGATTCCGCAAAACTCAAAATTTGTCTCCTCTCCTGTTACAACGATACTGTCTACATTTTAAAACCTGGAACATATGTATCAGACTTTCAGTTATCCAACGTTTTCCATATATGAATGATAATTGAATCATGTGAATTATTACGAATATATGGCCGTGAAATTAATAAAAGAAAAGTGCGAAAATCAAAACTTTTGTTGTTGTTATGGGGTTTAACGCCATTTTTCAGCACACGATAGGCTATGCATGGCGGCTGGTATTAATGGTGGAGGAAGAACCAGGGAAAACCCCGAGAAGAACCACCGACCCACGAGAAGTTACTGGCAAGCTTTCTCACATACCCACATTGGCCGAATCCGGGATTCGAACCCACGCAGACATAGGTGAGATGGCAGTGATCCGTAACGGAGAGCGCTTTAGACCACTCGGCCACTCGGGGCCCCTACACAACTTTTGTAGCATTATCAACATCTGATAGAACAAAGTATTTAGACAAACCCACAAATAATAAATAGTATGTGCATACATTGTATGGCTTTATGTCAATACAAAACATTTTTGTTATTCACAGACTTAAATTAATTACATTCCATTTACTGCGCAGACTAGAATTACATATAATATGTATATGTGCGCTTCGGGTGATACATATTGTCTTTGTAGATATTATTGTATTACGTACCGGTGGCCTAGATTACCAATTCTGGAATCTAAAACCTTGAGAAAACCCATAAAGTTGTAATATTGATTTACCTAAACACACACTAAAACACTGGTAGGTGACCATGTCAGCCGTTTATCTTTCATTCGGAAAGACTTGTTAAAAATTAGCTTGAGAGTTGTGGCCCTTGAAGAAAAAAACTGTAATTGAAATATCTTTGAAGATAATGAATGAATACAATATAAACACTGATATTACAAATCCATGCATCATTATTTCCTCATTCTTGCCAGTACAATGTGTGCACATCATTAATGAATGATTTATGTTTATACAGGAGAGTGTTAAACCACAAAAAGCCTGAGGAATAATCTCTCTCTCTCTCTATCTCTCTCTCTCTCTCTCTCTCTCTCTCTCTCTCTCTCTCTCTCTCTCTATATATATATATATATATATATATATATATATATATATATATATATATATATATATATATATATATATATATATATATATATATATATATATATATATATATATATATATATATATATATATATATATATATACATATATATATATATATATATATATATATATATATATATATATATATATATATATATATATATATATATATATATATATATATATATATATATATATATATATATACATATATATATACATATATATATATATATATATATATATATATATATATATATATATATATATATATATATATATATATATATATATATATATATATATATATATATATACAGAGAGAGAGAGAGAGATCCCCCTATAGAACAGAATACTGTATCAATAGAGGATGTGTCTTTTGTTAAAATGTTAAAATGAAGAATGTTCAACACTGTTTTCTGAACGACGGTCTCCCACCGTATATCCCATCGACGAGGAGTATTTGAAACGTTCTGAATATTTCGCTATAACGTTTTGCAGGCTGTCAGTACAATTTAAGACTGATCGATAAAGAAAATAATGTTCTTTACAACGATCTGTGGATGCACGTAGAGCATGCCGTCTACACACACACACACACACACACACACTGTAAGTGACCTAAAAATGTTGTCAAAGGAGAACAGTTGTGCTACTTTGCAAAATGCATACAGTAAATTCCGGTGGCTCTTAGGATAATCTCAGTATATAATTTTTACTGTGATTAACTAATATCTAAAGGCATATGCCCAACCTTCATGCAATGTTGTGTCATGCAGACCATGAGAACAGTGTTGATACTGTTCTGTGTTTGTATAACTTATGGCCTACAGATATAATGAATCTTGTGGCTTATAAAGTGTGCATATTTAAACTGACGCAAGTAACGTGCGGGTTTAGTCAGTAAAGTGTATCCACTATTCCGAATTTACGGCGTAAATTTAAAGTTTGAAATCTTCGTTCAGTTATTGTGCTTGTTGCGAGTGTGTGTGTGTGTGTGTGTGTCATCAATCATATAAATTATAAATTATGATCATATAATATTTATGTTAAATTGTGTTGGAACTGTCTGCAGTACTCTCACACAATAATACAAACATGGCCTCTTGGCACGGTAGCATACTTATGTGCATGAGATGAGATAAAACTGGTTAAAAAATGTGTGGTTCTATGAAAAATGATGTCTCTTAAAAGTAATTTTTAACTTAGGGACAAAGTGTGCTTGTAACAAATACAAATTTATATTATTGTTAAACCTAAATGTGAATGGAACAATTAACTTTTAATCTGAAGATTTTTTTTTTATTTTTAAAACTTTCTTTGAATCTTAATTTTATATTCCAGTTCGTTCTTTGTGGACTTTTTTAAGTATGAGATTCGGAAGTAAAAATGTAAAATTACGTTTAGGGCAAATATTCAAATGTCACCACTGTTACCAGAATAACTTCCTTCCGACACCAGCTGTTGTAATTGCGGTGATTCGTTGGTTGAAAGTATAAAAACCTTAAAGACAGCACAATAGGTTTTGCAACGTCATCAAACCCAATATATGCTGCTTTACGTCGTTGAGTGCGATGCCTTCTTTTGGGAATGATGCATTAGTGTATATGTGTGTACAGGTTGAACAAACGTATTTGTTAAATTGTTTTGAACAATCACCGGAAAATGTGATTAAATACGTGTTGGGCTATTTTATTAAAGGCAGACCACCTCTTTGTTAAACATGACATTCACGTCAAGAAGACAGTATACCTCTTATCATGTTTATATAAAGAATGTCCATGTTTATATAAAGAATGTCCATGTTTATATAAAGAATGTCCATGTTTATATAAAGAATGTCCTATCGTTCGGCATCAAAATAACACCTAAACGAAAATAATTATAAAGTACCTGGTGTATAATGAACACACATAACAGAAATTGGCTTATGTCCGTTAAAACTGTACTCCCCACCCCTGCCATATGTCAAAAAACCTTAAAATATTCACAGAATATTTCCCTCATCTACTAGTTCTTGCTCAGAAGAAAACTTCATCATTGCTATGATTTAGAAAAGGCTTATATGAAGAAGAAGAAGCTGAAGTATCCAGATGCTGAACTTTAGAAGCAAATCCGAATCTTGTTTCCACAAATTGAAGTACCAAAATTTGCCGTTGGATATGGAAACTGCGCGTGGCACGTGTAGTCGGGCCCTCATCTGTTATACTAACTACATGGCTCTCTATTCCTTGACTCATGGAGATGAAGTCAGTAACGAGAGCATCCCAAAATACGAATATCTTGCCAGTGATCCTAGGACCAGTCTTCTAGGAGCCCCAAGTTCTATCTATGAGGGGACAAGAACGTCCATAATGAGCAATAAGAGACATTTAAATGAGAGGTCCTGACCAGACCGCCGCTTGTGTACAGACCTATGACATAGTTATGCCGTAGGATCAGAGCATCACTAATACCGTCAACTCAACCCGGAAGATGGACGTTCGAAAGACCATGGCCAATATGGTCACACAGTGCGGAATCTTAAAATTAATGAGTATAATAAAATAGGCAGGTTAATGAGAAGTAATAGTGGGTAAAAGATTAAAAATTAAATAGGTTTGTGTACAATTGTATTGCAACTTAGAGAAAGCAGAGAGAATCAGTGTACTGAGTTAAACGCTATTTTTTGCGTGGGTTTTATGCCAGTTTTCAGTAGATGATAGCTATACAAGGTGACTAATCGATTTGTAAGTGAAGAACCCGAATTACCCTGCGAAGAACAACCGACCTGCAGGAAAATATTGACAAACTTTCTCGCAAGCTTTCTCATACGTTGACTATGTGAGACATCTGTGATCTGTAAAGGCAACTTAGCCATGTGCGTCCCTCGGTTCGGGTTAGAGTAGTATTTATGTTGGTAGCGGTGGATTTTGTGTATTATTTCTAGTAATTAATTATGTATCAACAGGTAAGATGTTTTTCGACATGGTAAAATCCATAACAAGTATTGTTAGTATTTAGTACTTTGTGTATATGTTCTACAATATAAACTTATAAAGATGAATTTACTGGTGTCACTCTCGCTTGCTATCTGTAAAATGTAAAGATGAAATTCTCTGACAATTATTGGATAAAATTAATTTTTAAAGCAATTATTAATGTAAAGAAGGGGTGATTATATACTGCGCAGTAAAGTCTGGTATGTAGATATATTATTTCTCCATATGATAAGACAACCCTAAGATTTTACCAATACATGCCATTTGGTCAGTGTCGTGAAACGTTTACTCAAGAGTCGGACTCATCAGTTATGCATTGTGTTTTTATCTTTAATAGCTTTCTCAATTTCATGTTCTTTTGATGAATATATATATATATATATATATATATATATATATATATATATATATATATATATATATATATATATATATATAGCTTTATTGAATGAAACATGTCAAGTGTGACAATGCTATACTGTTATTTAACACTTAATTTTTGCTGTGATACTAAAGAGTCAAGCCAAATTAAAGAGAAAACATTATCAAATTATTTTGTTAAAACTATAATATACATCATGAATGTCTTCATAATACATGTGTTCATTACTAACAGTGTACTTTATTGTTGCAATAGGTCAATATTTATATTGACTCTTAAATGTTTACGATACAGAATCCCATAATTATTTTGTTCACACCGGTTGACTGTATATTCAATCTGACTTCTTTAGTTCCTATTGGCTGATCGCGAGTTTCACTTTTCCCAAGCAGAATGTAAATTTTATAACTGTCCGGGCTTCTGTTTCAAGTCATCGAACTCATGCATTTTATAAGTCTACGATATTTTCCCGTAATGATTAATGTGAAAGATAGTATCGATTCACAATGTGAGTTTCATACCAACTCTTCAATTAGATGCGATTATGTGTTATCTTATAAAGTTATATAGCGTGATTCGTACAAAACCAATTGCTGAGCCGTGAAACTCAAATTATTTTCGCTAAGTCCAGTTGCTCATACTGCACCTATCCCACTGGTACTGTTTTATGTTGAATTCTACGAACATTCAGTTTCATATATTACCCGCATTTACCGAATTATTTGAATTTGTTTTTCTATACAGCATGACTATTCGTATATGCCATAGATACAGTATGTAGCCCATTTGGACATAGAACACAATTAATTTTACTATATGTTTTCTAAATTTGTTTCTCAGTACTGACCTTTCCACTGTGTGACAGTCAATACAAATCATATGTTAATGTAAAATACCTTCAAAGATCACTTCACTGTGAAGTTCTCGTCAAAGGTTGACCTGCTCTTTTTTGAGATACTAGACTGTCAACAGAGCAACATGTACACAGAACACAGATTTCACTTCCGGATCATCACTAAGGCCTTATTTTTCACTGTGCACTGTCGCCGAAATATACATAGACAACAACACCCTGAGCTCATATTCTCAATAAATAAACAATTACCTTAAATTCCCTACCAAAAAGCATAAATATAACTCTTTTATCACCACCAAAATGAGAGAGGTAAATGTTTGAAAAATAGACTAGAACTACATTCGTACTGAACTGGAAGAATTAATTGTGACCCGATTCCATTTGGTTATCATCCGACTACGTTCGATTCTTTTCATATATTTCATATGTTGCCAAGCGGGTTAGGTACATTCGGTATTGGGGGGCCCCGAGTGGCCGAGTGGTCTAAAGCGCTCTCCGTTACAGATCACTGCCATCTCACCTCTGTCTGCGTGGGTTCGAGTCTCGGATTCAGCCTATGTGGGTATGTGAGAAAGCTTGCCAGTAGCTTCTCGTGGGTCGGTGGTTCTTTCCGGGGTTTTCCCGGGTTCTTCCTCCACCATTAATACTGGCCGCCATGTATAGCCTATCGTGTGCTGAAAAATGGCGTTAAACCCTAAAACAACAACAACAACAACAACATTCGGTATTGGGCAAGCATATACTACTGATCTCACCTGTAAAGGTATCTTTTTTCCTACCGCAACGGATTCGAGATCAACAATTATTTTAAGCTCACTGTACAATCGTTTGAAAGTCAGTTGACATGCATATATATGCAAGCATATATATATATATATATTGGAAAAGGGCAAGTCTAAAACCGATCAATCATTCATTTTACTTTTTGATAATAACTCAATGCAACAATATATAAGGATGATTTGTGGAGTTCGGAATGTTGGCAACAGGGAACCACAAGTAAATGTATGCATTAATGAGATAATATTAAAATTATTATGTTACATATTTTATGGTAAATACTGTCATTGGAGAGTGCAAAGCTTCAACACAATATTCAATCATACAAACAATTCAATATCGAACGACCTGTCTGCTCTAATCAATGTTCTATCATTGTTTGTCTTCTTTCGACTGAAAACAATAATAGATCCTGTCATTGCCAGAAGCATTGTCATTCTGAGCACAAATATATATTCGAATGAGACTAGAGACAGTTGTCATTATTCATGGTATTTTGATATACATGTTTATGTACTAATTGAAGGCTTGAATACAGCACCGTTACCTTAGTTTCACACAAGCACTGATTTCAGTCTATATTGGTATAACTCAATACGATGGTGTTTGTTTTGTCAATTAATATCGTACAGTAAGTAGTACATACCAAGATTTCAGATATGCTCCTGGCTTTATTCTCTTTATAAGCATGTATTTTTTCACGGCCGCATGCACCAGTCTGATACTTGCCAGCCTTAAGCATAAGCATTCGTCTCGTACTGTATACCCATTGTGTAATAATATAATTATTTCACAGATCGGTTTTGCAGCGTTCAATACTTTTCGGTGAACTGTCCATTAAAGTAGCTAGCCTATTATTCGCACCGTTCAGTGTATGGTAAACATTTCATAGCAGAAAAGCTCCAGGTAATTAAAAAATAGACACAGTAAATGTGTTGCAGAAGACGAGCCAAACATTAAGTGTCAAGGTCTGGAATCGAACCCGGTTTGCCTGTCTCACAGTCGGGCGCAGATACCACTCAATTAAATGGTCTGGTTAGAAATCGATATTCTTTACCGTAAACGGGTCGTCTATGGAAACAACGTTTCTTTTTTTACGTTGCAGTTTGCATTTAAGTAAAGAAGAATTTTATAAGACTAACTTTAAACTTACATCAGTTTTAATTGGTAAAGGTATGTGGTCGTCAATGGTACGATAAAGTGCACAGTTCAAACGAAGTGTGTAACGACTGCGGAGATTTCTGATCGCGATTTTCTTCAAGTGTTGCTATTAATAGTGTGATGGTACGCTACATGGAAATCTTGTGGAATAACGTGTGGAAGAATGACAACCATTCCGATTGGTAAGTGCATAATGTTCCATCTGAAACTGCATTATGTTTGATTCCACTGCGCTGATTTGGGATGTTTCACATATCTTGAAGAACGCAGTTACGACATAATACATTTCTGGTTGTTGTCGGCTTTGCGGTAGCTTTTGAGAGATCTTGGATTTGTGCAGCCAGTTATGTATATAGCCTGTGTGCCAGGTGTAGTATTTTTTGTTAGTTTCTATAGTTTGTTCCACACAGGATTGCGAATTTTTCCTATCTGCAACTCGGTAAATGTTCAGGTCAAAGTCATGAAGTATAGTTATAAGTACCTAATTCGTTTTAAATACTTTCCTGTGAAACGAATTAGGTATTTTTTTAGCTACATTTGATGTGCTATGTGCATGTGTGTGATTGCCTTCTCAAAATGGTTTGTATGGTGTGTTATCAAAGTTGAAGAGACCTTCAGTTGCTTTATGAGTGAAGCTCTTCTTTGTTATATATCTGTTGTTGTTGTTGTTGTGGCTGTTTAATTTTGTAGGAACTCCTTCAGGCACAGCAGATGACAAGAAGGGTTTACCTTTCTAAAAGTAGTTCCTAGCGCGTCGACAACATGACTGAGACAACCAGACAGGGATAAGAAAAGTACAATTAGCAAAAATCAGGTAGATTTTTCTGTCACGTGGGTGAGAAGTACTATTTCACAGTCTTCAGCATGCATCTGGTATTCGCGAAATAGCCTTAATATGTTAAAGCCCTACTTAGTCAACAGGACACAATGTGTACGTAAATATATTTTAAAAAAATAAAGCCTTTTACGTATGTTCTGGTGTTCGACATGGCTCTGTTCTCTTCATTCTCTGTGTCTAAAGTGCCATCGATCTACATCATGTGTCTCACCAACTGTACGCTGATGACACCCAACTAAATAACTCGAGCTGCACTACTGAAGCTGAGGCTACCATCCAATGTGAAGTTTTTGGATGAATTTAACAAGCTGAAGACATCCTGATCAACACGGAAAGACTTTCTAGTTTACATCCTTTACTTCAAGCAATAAGTATCAGCAATATCAACATTAAATTAAAACAATCAGTAAGAAACCGTGGTGTCACTCTCGATAGTATTCTTTAATTATACTAAAATGTAATGAACATACACAAGGATATATAAATACAGCTGATTGCACGCACTAAAACATATAAATTGATGTTTATTAATTGCCAACTGTCAAAAGATTTAAATTAATATTAACCATTCGATCACACGGCTAAAGGCCGTAATATCTATATTTCTAAATACACTTCTAATATGAACATTGATGCATTTATATAAAAAAATGGGTTAGAGTTCATCTTGGAGAATATGTATTGTGTGATAATCCAAAGTCCTACAATTCCAAAAAAAGGTCAACCCTTGCTGAACATTTTCTCGTTGCTCCCATGAACAATCTCTCTTCACTAGCACTGTATAGGAACTCAAATCCCGCGCATGAATTACTTATCTGGTACGCAGACGTATTCACAAAGTCAAGTTTTCATCCCGTGTGACCACATAGTTCTCTCCTTTATGGCAATGTTTCCTTTACATGCAAGCAAAACTGATAACAGAATTACCAATAGGATCCATAAACACTGTCTTTTGCAAGCAGGTGTTCTTTATGTCGAAGTTTCGCTGTACACGTCAAACATATGAGGCAAGTTAATCATAAGCGTTCTCCAGGAATTAAAGCGATACATTGGCAATATGTAATACGAAACTATGAAATGACAAAGTCATATCAACGGTTTTATTTCAACATTAGCATAGTACCTTCGTGCTTAAGGATGATTCTTCATTTTACAGAACTCTATTTTAAACGCCGTCCTAAACTTTAGATCTGGTGACGCTGTTATGAATATTTAATCTGCACTTTTTGCTTAACCTTTGTAATTTGTACTTTAGATTATGATGCACAAAATTTTTACCTAGAGTCTGAGATCAAGGCCAATCTTGTTTACAAGAAAGACTAGGTTTTCCCTTTGGAATGCTTCTTGTGATAATATACGTGAAATTAAAATGTGTATAAATAAGGATTCGATAAATAAATAAGTCATTACTTTTTATGTCAGTCTGTGGGAATCCATTTTGGATCTCTGCTTGAAATCTGAGTTAATTCGAGAAGAATTATTTATTTATTTCAAATATTTATTGTAATTACTAGAGTGCGCAGTGACTTTTAGATTAATACCTAAGTTCTGATATTTGTGACCTAACAAAGACAATCTGAATCGCATTATTTTGTTATATGAGAACATTCACGTCTATTGTGATCCATTTGAAGCATTCGATTTGTTTCTACCTGTGATAAGCCATTTAGGGTTATTTGGAATTTAATTATCTCTTGAAGTTTCGCTTTGTAATCTTAGGAAATAAATTGCTTGTTGATTTTACTTAAATTGCTGGTTTCATTGTCTTTCTGTTACATATTTTAAGACCTTGAATCGTAACATGACAAATAATATTTAGACCCAACCATTAAACGGAATGCTCAGATGAGCACAAACATATTTATGTTTATATCCTGGTATATGTTACTGCCATGCAATATATTACAAATACAGCACGAGCTATGGTCAAAAATAGGTAACTGTTACCTCTGATATATGGTTCATTGCTGCAATTATTTTAATCCTGCCTTATTTATTTTTTAAAGTTTTGTCTCCATATAAATCCTACAGGGTGTTACATTATAAGGCAATTAACTTCAATTTTATTTCAACACCAATGGTAAGTTGTGATTTGTGGCTTGAAAGATGAAATACAACTTGAAGAATAAAGATTGCTGCCATTTGTGTGAGATTTGTTCCGAAACACTTCTCAAAGTTTCCAAAACAATACGGCTCAAGTGATTAGACAAGGATTGCCTACTGAATATTTTTAAGCATATGATGACGTCACAGTAAATATGCATGCGTAGTATTGGTGTACACATTCAAGCACGTATTGGGTAAATGTCATCCTCGAATCAATAAAGTATAGCTTGAATGAAATTTTATGGAGCAGACCAATTTCTAAAGACAGTCCTCAACATATTGCTGTGATTCACGGCATCCAGGAAGGCGTTGTGGAAACTTCCTGAAACTAATACTCCTACAGGGTATTTGCCTCAATTAACTAAAAATAGAACCTGTTATTCTGGCAGAAGGTTGTGGAAGTTATATGTCTTAATTTTCATTGTGTGACTATTACATGCCCAGCATTGAAATCTCTGAGTTTGCTACAGTCTGTTATTGACGCATACCCAATATACCTCTCTGAAACCCATAATCAATAAATAAATAATGTTAAATGAAACGTTGTATTCAACAGGCATTATGGTGCCGATATGTATGAACTCTATACAAAATAACTGGATTGAGAATCATATTC
Source organism: Sinohyriopsis cumingii (assembly GCA_028554795.2). Taxonomy (NCBI): domain Eukaryota; kingdom Metazoa; phylum Mollusca; class Bivalvia; order Unionida; family Unionidae; genus Sinohyriopsis; species Sinohyriopsis cumingii. Next base: position 96,408,792 of record CM068840.1, on the reverse strand, counting down.
AGACCACGAGGTACGAAACTGAATCTTAGCTAACCAGAATATAATAGTACATATAAGATTTGATATGGACCTCTCCGCTTCTAATAGTACTTGTACGAGTTGATATGGACCTCTCTGCTTCTAAAAGTGCGTGTACGATTTCACATGGACCTCTCTGCTTCTAATAGTGCTTGTACGAGTTGACATGGACCTCTCCGCTTCTAATAGTGCTTGTACGAGTTGACATGGACCTCTCCGCTTCTAAAAGTGCGTGTACGATTTCACATGGACCTCTCTGCTTCTAATAGTGCTTGTAGGAGTTGACATGGACCTCTCCGCTTCTAATAGTGCTTGTACGAGTTGACATGGACCTCTCCGCTTCTAATAGTGCGTGTACGATTTCACATGGACCTCTCCGCTTCTAATAGTGCGTGTACGATTTCACATGGACCTATCTGCTTCTAATAGTGCACGTAACGTTTGATTTTGGACATTAATTTTAAAAAGAGCTTTCTTGCGCCATTAAGTTATTAGACTGTATATAAGGATGATAATGCCACTTGGTTTGAGATTCTAGTGTCGGAACTCCTTCATGACCTGGTGAAACTCGAAATTCTATTGTACTGAATGTGGACGTGCGTTAAACAGAGGGCGGAAAAAAATCACGCCCTCTTTTTTTTATATCTCCTGCTGTCGTCCTAGTCATGACGACACGCAAAGAAAGAGAGCACTCTTTACACCACCCTTTTGTCAACGAGACTAATTGCTTTCCTCCATCGCATCATAAGGTTAAGCTCATTTAATATATTTTTATCCACTGAAGTCTATGCCTAAATAACCTTGAACAGTATGTATGCTGTCAATAATCCTCCATTAGGTTGAATATTGATGGATGCACTGTGAGATAATAATGTGGGGTTATTGACATGAGACACACCACTGCATCCGATCTTGAGTAATCCCATTGCCAGATTCGAACCTGCAGCCCAGTGGTCGCAAGTAAAGCATGCTAACCAATCAGCTACCGTGTCCTTTGATTTACCTAAATGATAATTATTTTTAAGAAATTGTTTATTCTCATATTTATAACCATAAAAATTGCATTGAGACGTGCTTGTCGTTTTTCTTGCTGTTGCGTTTTTAAAGTTAGAAATACTATAATGCTTGCCCTGAAAGTTAACAAAGGTAAGTCATCAGCTGCTCTGCTCCTTTTGAAGTCTTTAACTAGAACCACTGTTTTCTCTTATGAAAAACGCGTTGCCAGTCCACTAAGCGGAAATATTTTCAACAGGACTGTAAAACAAAACCCAGTGTATACATTCCTCTCACGTATTCCATCATGTGTTTACATCACGCTCAAGTACGGGTTGCCCTTGATAATTCTGGTTCGACAGAAGGAGAGCATGAGTCCTAATTTGCAGGGCGGATCTGTGAATTTGAATCTAGGGAAGATTTGATTCGTTCTGCTTCAACTAGCCAACTTTCTGTTTTGCTCTGAAAAGTGTCCAAGTTTGTTTTAAAAAAGATGTTTCGACTGACTGTATCCCTCTCCCTTACTCCGATTAAAGGAGCGAATTTAAATATAGATGCAGGTCATCTAAAACCCTTGAATTCGAAATTTTTACCTGTATAATTTCTCTAAGAACATTTTGTTTCCTAATGACTGACTTGTTCTACGATTGGTTCCATCATGAATGCATGTTCCTTATTGATGTGTGAGTGCACGTGGGAGCGTGCTTGCGTGCGCTCTACTAAAGTGGAAATTCATGAAAAACGGAGGCGTGGCAGATGAGAGTAATTGTTCGGAAATGTTATGTGAAAGTAACAATGTTGTTTTCGACAGCAGAAGGGGTGAAAAGAGGAAGTATTTTTGCGTGCATGCTCATATTGCTTCCTTAAGACATTTTGGAAACAAAAATGGCTGCTCTAAATTAATAAAGGTGATTCAGATTAAAGGAGGAGACGAAACTGAAAATATTTTAGCGGTCTTATTTAGGTTACCATCTCTTTCTGACATTTTTGTAAAATTAAATTGTCTTTTCTCGCTATGTGAGTCAATGTTGGGATTACAAAAATGCAAAGTTTGTATATTATCACAGTCACTATACTACTCATTAGTTTACATACTGGAAGAAAATATTATGTGTTGATATCAAACTAATAGCGGCGTTAAGCACCAGTAGCACCTTTAGTACCATTATTAGTTTAATGTAGTAAATCTCGTTGTTGATGTTGTTTGTTAGTTTTGTGTTCTTCTTTTCTTTAGTCCCCCTTTTTGTAATTGATGTAATAGTGAAAATGGAAGAATAAGAATTATTAGAACCGTTAAGGAGAAATTTAGCTCAGTGATATTGATTTGTTAATTATTTTAAACGAGTCAGGTGCCGTTATAAATGTGTTTCCAGTCATACACATTACTTCATCTATCTCACGGTTTACGGTTTTATTTTGCTACCAATTCTTTGCTATATCCGTTTTATAATCTCTCAGACCTCTTCTCATCTCAAATGACATTTCTCTGACCTGCCTTTAGTTTTGTTTTTCTAAAGCGTTCTTATCATTGGTATGATTGTTTTTTTTAAGACTATCAAATATTGTCGTATATTGTATTTTACTGAAATATGTATCGATGCAAATATTGTTATGTAATTACACTCAGTTAAATATTTTTTTTAAGAAACAGAGAGAGAAAGAGATTCAGAGACCGATAGTAAAGGAGAATTCTTCAAAGGAACATTCTTTTGTGCAATCTCATAAATAAAGAATTCTACAATCGCATGAAATTTCATTTTATTTGAATCACCATGTTTTCGGATCAGAAAGTCCATTTAGAACAGGCAACTAATGCAAACACATATCCACAGTTATTTTGTCTCACCACTAACAACATAACAAAAATATTGCACGTGTCCATGGATAGACTTTGTAGTTATAACTCCTGGAATTCCTCTTGAGTACGTGTTCAATAACCTGAAACATTAAAAGACAAGTTATGTACACTAAATATGACAATAGACTACGCATCCGTCAGTTAATCAGTTTAAATGTCAAATATATAACAACCTTATTAATAAAATGGGTCCTAGTGGACTACCTAAACAAGGTGTTTGAAATTTGAAAATATCTTTTTTCTATACTATCCTGAAATACCAGACTATATGTCCGCAAAACCGCTTTATTACACACCACACACACACACACACACACACACACACACACACACATATATATATATATGAAGAAAAAAAATGCTTTAAAAATCATTCCTAAATAAGGAGTCCTCCAACATTTCCACTTCTCGATTAAAAACTAAAATGCATGTGTGCGGTAGAAGCAACAGTACCTGTACATTTAGACTGCAAGTCTGATAATACATTTACATAATACATGATACTGCGATACTGCTACTCTTATACTTTGATGGGTGGGACAAAAAAGGTTTACGAAAGATCTTACCTGTTGGAAATCCACCGGCGGGTTTTCTTCGAGGATCCTGAACGAGTCCACCGACGCTACCCCCGGGTACAACCAAGTTATCAATCTTTCCACCACCGTGACCTACTCCAAGGAATGGATCTATGACTTTAGGCACAGTCTGTCCTTGAAGATGAATATTCGCAGCTCTATGGTTGGCTCCTATGACATGAGGATCCCGAATGCCATCATGCGGTTTTCCTAAGAAAGCATCTTTCACGACAGGCCCTTTTATGATTGGCTTTGGGTGGCTTCCCGTGTGGCCTAGTGGGTCAAATACTTTTCCAACGCCTGGAATCTTGTCAACTAAACCCTGATGAACACGTGGATCACTGTTCACCCCTACAAATCCGCCATTGTTGAATCCTGAAAGGAGGTCGCCTTGAACTGGCAAGAGTCCACCAGAGACTTTGGCCCCAACGTTTCCACCGTTCAACCAAGGATCCACAACTGGCGTCTTTCCATGTGGAAATGTGGGATCAACTATTCCATGTAAATTTGGTTTTGATGGATGGACCGGTGGTTTGATGTGAGCACCGGCCTGATGTGGATCAGGGTGAAATTCTGCTCTGAGACTATCGAACGATAGTGAGTTATCTGCAAGCCACTGGCGCAATCGAGCTTCACGAGAACCTAAAGATGACAGATCCAATGAACCTAATGGGTTCGATAAAAGAGGATCAAAGGGATCACTCTTCCTGGTGCCTCCATGTAAAGGTAGATCACCACCAGGTTTCCATATTCCGAGTGGACTTCCATGGATGTCAATATTAGGACTTGGAACTGGATGTTGTGGGAGAACACGCTGTGCTTGATAGTCTGAAAACGAAATAGCAGACAAATAAATGATAAATGATACATGAATAAGTGATGCGTGCAAGAAAGCGGCCCTGTGAAAACGCAAACTCTTACGCCAACATGAAAGGAGCCACTATGGAGCCAAATGAAAATTTAATAATAAAAATCATCCATTGCTTTACCATTTCGGTTTACTGTTTGGTCTGACGAGAATTTAACATTTCAGGGTACTTTTTGGGCTTGTGGGAATATAACAGTGTGGGTCACTTTGAGGATCAAACATATATAATCACAATCTAAATGAATATAGTTGGTCCTTGATAATTGTGGTCAAGCTGATATCGGATGTTAGACCTTTCGCTCTAACCATTCTCATATATATATATATATATATATATATATATATATATATATATATATATATATATATATATATATATATATATATATATATATATATATATATATATATATATATATATATATATATATATATATACATATACTATTAAGAGGTCCATATTTTATTTTTATTGTAAATATTTTAATTGTAAATATTTTAGTCAAGCTCTTTAAAAAGCAAGTAAAATTTATAAAATTTAAGGTTTTCCATTTCCTTGGATTTATACATTGTTAAGCAAGTTTTACAGATTATAAAAATTTATTTTAGAACTGTTAAATTTGTTTACCTTTATCATTTTATTGCTATGAGTAACCGCCTGAAGCAGCGTACGAGAATATATATTGGAGAAAAACCATACAAATATGGTATTCGGGATTAACGATTGAGCCCGAGTGAAAGTCTGACCGAATAAAAAAGAATTCATATTGAAGAAAACAATATTCAAATGTGAAGTTTGAGATAAACTCATTTTAAAAAAGTTGTTAGAGCTTGTCATAGTATAATTGTTATAATAATAATAATAATAATAATAATAATAACAATAATAATAATATAATTATAAAATAATAATAATAATAATAATAATAATTATTATTATTATTATTATTATTATTATTATTATTTTATAGACACACACTTATACGTCATCAAATATACCATTACGTGAATAAAGAGAGATGGGATTTTGTAAAGATTTTCATGTTAAATTGTTCAATTTGTATATTATTTGTACACTACATTTTATTCTGTTCAATTTTTTAAAAGTATTATCATGTTTTTGTTAAAGATATCTTCAGTTATCCATTGTACTTTTCATTTTATAATATTGTTAAAATTTATGGTGTGACCCATGCCATTCCTTCAGAACATAGGTCCCTTGCATGCATTTCGCTTAATATTCCATTTTAAGTACGTGGACGGGAGCATAAGGCTGTAAGAAGGTTTAATAAATAACAAGAGTGAACAAGACGTTTTTCCATCTTTTTTAGATTTTAATTATTTTGTCAAAATTGGAGAGAGTTTCTGACTCCTTATCATCTCATAATGTTACCGTTGAGTGACTAAGTCACTAAGTTCGTTTCTGATCCGTAATGTTGTAAAGTAATCTTCGGTTTTGGGAGGTTATTAAGACCTAAAAGATGTCTTGAAATTGTTATTAGTTAGAATCTCTGATTTTCTTCGATGTTTCCCGCTGTACACCGATTCCATATTCATAGACAGAGGTATATTCATATAGCAAAGATGTTTATACCTTTGTACAAATAGATATCTATGTAAAACTACACGTGTATGTAAACTGGCGCATTAATAATGTGTATTACATTGTTCTTACAGCAACAACAAAAATGGAACTACATTCGCCTCTTTGTATATTATTTCATTTTTTTTCTTTATACGGTAGGTAATTTAAATATTCATTGGAGGACAGATTCAAAACTTTACCGACCTCTTAAAAGTAAATAATTTGTCTCATAAATTTTAATATTTGCAAGTATATTCCTATTGTGATCAGTCGAACTCTAGGCGAACGAGGCAATAACTACATAGCATGGGGACAGGTTACTGTTTGGGACCACTAAATACATGTAATATGATGATAAACATGTTCAAAGGACTCAGTTACTCATCGAACTTCGTGTAGAGAACAAAGATGAATGTACTTACTGTCTTGTCCCATTGTCACGGTGGTGACAACCAAAATGATTGTAGTTGTTATTGATCGGTGATTCATTCTTCTCTGCAATAGAGTGTTGCACTTTAGGAAATCTTTAAAATGAAAACTGGGAAACACTATGCATTCATGATATGCTCAAAGTTGAAAAATGAATCCGTACTTCTATCAATCCTTCCGTCTGTCTAGATATGTATTTATCTTTTTGTACATCTGTCTCTTGATAACATCTGTAATCAAGTTGTACCGATATTCATTCTAATACTGATGGAAACTAAACTTTGTCGATCTGCAAATTAACATTCTGACAACAAATCGTATTATCATCTGCAGTTTTACTTCTTTCTCTTGACTTTTATTATATATTCGATATAATAGCCAGTATTGTGCTGATATACCGTTAAGTCACAATAAATACAAGCTCTACTTAAATTGCTGTCAGATTATTCTCGCAAAAAAGTTTTGAAGCAGTAACAATCAAACTTTACTCATTCAAATTGCTCAGAGACAGACAGACAGACATACAGAGAGTGTATATGGGTGGGTGTGGAAATAGTTACCTTGTGTCAGATTTTCTTTGCACCTGAGCTAGATCTCTGAAGAAGATGTAATGTCCTGGCTGTTTGTATCATCATCATAAGGTTTATATACCAAACGAGGGTTTGGTCGATCCCATCAATTGTATATACGTCACAACAACGAGGAAATAGATCCGTAGTGTACCACATACGGGATCATCTCTAAAATTTCGTTTTATATTTATTTTTATTATAATTCTATTTTTCTGTTAGTATTTCGTAATATATTGACTTTTGCAAGGAAAGTAATAAAGAAGTTCCAGTTATAACTATCCAGTAAAACTTTCACAGACTTACTCAAAATCATTATAATACAAAGTAGATGCTGGTTAATACGAACTGCGTTATTAAAAAGACGTTACTCAGATCTTTGATATTTGTCACGTAGGGACAAAAGAAAAACCTTTTGTTTTGATGGATGCACGGACATAGAGGTAACAGTTCGATTTTGCGGTATTAGCTGATGTAACTATTGTTACATTCAAAAGTACAGCGATGATAATAATAAAAAATACGTTTCATACAAATGATCCTAGCAGTACTTAAATCCCATAATTTTTGCAAAATACTCAAAATAAATTCCATTGTCTTTGCAGCAAAGAAAAAAGCTTTTATTGAACAATATAACATTAAATACCAGTTCTGGTATAATGGTTCTACTACATCTTTCAGAATACTAGCCTTATAATATGTATACAAGTATGGTGGTTCTATAAATGGGTACATGAAAATGTAATATTTGCATTAAGTTAAGTGTAAACATAAACACACTGGATATGTGAAAGCACATGTGTTATCAGGATATTTATTTTCTTAAACACTTTTCAAAGTTTGCTTCAACTCTGAATTAAAATACTACAATGAAGCTTAGAAGTATACATTCTAAAAATAATACGCACGCACAGTAACATTCCTCTTCGGAATAAAATGATACCTTTATGATGCTCGCGCGCGTGCGTGCCTGCGTGCGTGTGTTATTGTGTGTGTGTGTGATTATGATTTTTAACGTAGCTTCAAAAAAATCTGTCATATCGATGCGATGTCTGCAGTGGGGCAGTTTATAATGATCTCTATCACTGGGGCATCATGTCGCAGACATGTAGCATGTAGACCACCCAGTCTCATTATCCTGACACCAGGCCGACCAGTCCTAACACTAACCTCTTAATGCTGAGCGCCTAGCGAGGCAACTGTTAGTACAACTTTTGTAAGTATTTGGTATGACTCCGTCGGGGTTCGAACCCACGACCTCCCGCTTCCGAGGCGGACGCTCTAACCACCTTTATGATGCGTTGAAAATTGAATTTTATCGCAGAATAACATAGGTATAATTTTCATAACTTAAATTAATTGCAACGAATTTTTTTCAAAGTAATACTAGCTTCTTTAATAAAAAAATTAGTGTATCTAATTCAGTATTGTTTTGAACCACATTTCCCCCACCCCACCCCATATGTTTAATGGACGAGTGAAGTAAACAATCTTAATATACTAAACCGTGAAAGCTGATAGTTTTTAAATTAACTAAATATGTCTGAAGTTATTTTTTTTCCCGGACACCATGTCCGTATAAGTTAACATAATGTTAAGATGTATTATAATAAGCAATGAACGACTGAATTAAATTAGTCTCCTTTCAAGCAAATATTTTATACATTGAGGCAGAACCATTTGAAAAGTTAATTGTACTTGTACCCAGCTCTATG